>CM038682.1:53151537-53472427 GCA_021605205.1 Aegilops longissima
CGTGTCCATTCCAAAGTTAGCACAGTGAAGCTTCTCACAAAAATACCAACCAAACAACAGCATGTCGACTAAGAGAAGAGTGGGTGCTACTATCTCTACTTAGTATTGACTATTGAGTAATGATCATGATCATCTCATTCCTGGTGTCTCGCATTCCCTAATGTTCTGCCACATTCTTCATTTTGGTCGTCTCATATGTCTGGTCTACAGAGTTTGATACGCTACTGCTATATCAACAGTTAGCAAGCAATCGTCAGGGTCTTGACAGGGATGTATAAAGGTTCGTGAGATTATAGGCAGTAATGACTTCTTCTAACGCTAGAAGACCACAGGAAGAAACCCGGGACCAGAGCATGTCGGGTAAAGACAAGTGGTACGTATAGTCATGTACAGTAAATCACTACATTATGAGCCATTCATTTTTGTATGTAAGAGTCTGGATGAAGATGCACAACACCCGGACATGAGTAGTGTTAGTTTCACGTGTGGGAAAAATTGGAATATAATCTCAAAACAAAATTGCAAATATTACTTTCATGTTTTCTGTCTCCACATATTTGCATAATTCCTTCCTATCATTATATTGTAAAAATGGATGGGCGCAGCAGCGCGTGCCATCGATGATCTAGTAGTTAAGAAAGCTCATCTAGAGATCTATAGAAGAAAGAAGACACCAAGCTTGATTTATTTTCTTTTATTTATTTCGGAGTTGTTTTTTGTTGTATTTAGAATTTCTTTCTGAATATTTTTGCTTTAGGTACCAAAAATTACAAACTTTCTGTTAGTGCCAGTAGTTTTCAAATTTGAATAGTTTAAATTTGAATTATTTGAAATTTGTGTGAATCACTAGTTTGGGAATAACTTTACTTTAAAAATAGATTTTTCAGTGATTCTTTTTTCTTATGTTTAATATTGGTGTGTTTTATCATTATATTCAATTTGGTAATACTTAGGTTATTTAAAAAATGAAATGCCTTTGTAACAGATGAATTTTCGTCCAAAACTCTAATACTTCAAAAGAGATTGTCCATTTTGTACAAGAAGTGGATCCAGTTTTTGCCGTAACCCTCTCTACTTTTTTGCGCATGCTATGTGGATGAAATGATGTTACCATGCCAACTTTCAACCTTTTCATAGTTTATTTGTAGTGCTTTTCAATTTCAGGGTCATTTAGCTTAAAAAAAATCAGAAAATGTATGAAAAATAGCAAATGACGTCAGAAAGGGTTAAAAGTTGATGACATGGCTTTGAATGGTGCATACTGAACGCACAAATAGTTTGTAGTTGTAATAAGTTAATAAAATGAATTGCCTTTGTAACATATGAGTTTTCAATTTCAGGGTCATTTAGCTAAAAAACAGTAAATGAGCTGAAAATTAGCAAATGAAGTCAGAAAGATACACGTTTGTCCGGAGCACAAAAGTACATGTTTCAAATGCAAAACACATAAGCACCCTAACTATTACAAAGATTCCCTACTGTCTTTGGGTGTGAAACTTTTTCTTCGCGTGTGTCCCTTTATGCCGTAACCATGGACAATCTTTATCATTTAACTGGATGCTCGGGTCAATATTCACTCTGAAGGGAGAAATTTCATGAAACTTTTCATAATCTTCTGACATGTCTGTCTTGTCATCCACTCCCACGATGTTTCTTTTCCCTGAAAGAACTATGTGCCGCTGCAACTTCTTCTTCTCTTTTTCACTTGAGCAGTTTCTCTTTGCATCGGCAATGGCCCGACCTAGATCATCAGCGGGCTCATCTGATGCCTCTTCTTTAGCTTCTTCATCATCTGTACCATACGACAACCATCTGATGGCCCAAGTGCCACATCACATGATCGCATATGAAGCCCCGATCTCATTCTACTCTTCCCCGGGATTACATGTAAGGATTATTCACTGGCAATAACAACCAACAAAATTTCGAAAAAAAAGAGGAAATTGAGTAGACATCTGTAGCCACCCCTAAAAATAGGGGAAGGAGAGCTATATAGTGACACCAGAAAATGCTGGGTGGCGACCATGCACCCTTCGGATGAGGACATCGAATGGCACCCACAGATTCTTTGCCGATTGCCGCTCAGCTATCTCAACCCACAAGCAGGAAAATATGCATAAATTGTCATGCATTAGAAAAATATGAATATAATCATCTTAATAAATAACAATTGAACAAATATCATTCCTCTTTCTGCCAGAGGTTGGCAAAGAAGAGGTGCACCTTTCTACAACGACATGAAGGCTTCATTCAGACCAGTGATGGCAGTTTGTGCAAGATAAATGGGAAAGAAAATGCACTCTTCCCTATAAGGAAGTTTATAATACATCTGTTGATTTTTTATTATCATTCTTTGAGTAACTTAGCATCATTCTCTTGATGACCCGCAAGTATACGGGATAGTTGTAGCCTCTTTCGATAAGTAAGAGTGTCGAACCCAACGAGGAGCTAAAGGTAGAACAAATACTCTCTCAAGTCCTATCGGCCACTGATACGACTCTACGCACGCTTGACATTCGCTTTACCTAGAACAAGTATGAAACTAGAAGTACTTTGTAGGTGTGATATGATAGGTTTGCAAGATAATATAGAGCACGTAAATAAAAAGTAGGGGTTGTTTAGATAAAGATGCAACTAAGTTAGTTTTAGTACAGAGCTTTTTGTCACGAGAGAGTTATTTGTCCCTAGGCAATCGATAACTAGACCGGTAATCACTATTGCAATTTTATTTGAGGGAGAGGCATAAGCTAACATACTTTCTCTTCTTGGATCATATGCACTTTTGATTGGAACTCTAGCAAGCATCCGCAACTACTAAAGATCATTAAGGTAAAACCCAACCATAGCATTAAAGTATCAAGTCCCCTTTATCCCATACGCAAACAACCTACTTACTCGGGTCTGTGCTTCTGTTCACTCATGCCACCCGCCATAAGAAAACCATGAACATATTGCAAACCCTACAGCGGGGATCCCTCACGCTTGCGCGACACAGAGAGCACCATAGGACATCACCAATAATAAAACATGCAACTCAAACCAATCACGATAATCAATTAACCCATAGGACAAAACGGATCTACTCAAACATCATAGGATAGCCATATACCATTGGGAAATAATATATAGCGTTGAGAACCATATTTAAGTAGAGATTACAGCGGGTAAGAGAGGGGTTACACCACTGCATAGAGGGGGGAAGAGTTGGTGATGAAGGCGGTGAAGTTGTTGGTGAAGATCGCGGTGATGATGATGGCCCCCGGCGGCGTTCCGGCGCTACCGGAAGCAAGGGGGAGAGAGCCCCCTTCTTCTTCTTCTTCCTTGACCTTCTCCCTAGATGGGAGAAGGGTTTCCCCTCTGGTCCTTGGCTCCCATGGCATGGGAGGGCCGAGAGCCCCTCCGAGATTGGACCTGTCTCTCTGTCTCTCTTTGTTTCTGCGTTACCAGATCTTTCCCCTTCACCGTTTCTTTTATATCCGGAGATCCGTAACTCCGATTGGAGTGAACCTTTCGCCCAGATTTTTCTCATAAAATTAGTTTTCTTGTGGAAAAAGAAGAGCGTCAACCGCCTTATGGGTGGCCCATGAGGTTGCATCGTTCATGGTGCATGCCGAGTAATTGGTACTATATGTTGCATCGTTCATGCTGCAATGCATTTTCGGCCGGGACACATATATATAGTTGGACTGTCGGGCAACTACTACTGGTCGACTCACAACTATGTGTGCCAATACATTAAACATTGATTTTCTCGTAAAAGGATTGTGCATATCTTGCATCGATCTAAATATGTTTTCTACTTGTGGGTTGAAATAAATAACTTCAATCTAGGCAGAGAGCTGGCTTAGTGAAATTAATGTGTTAGATCGAGCGCACATGCATAACTTTAAATAATATATCGGTAATAGTATATTTACGCGTGTGCACATGTGTGTATGCGTGCGTGCATGTGTGTGAGAGAGAGAGATGGTGATGATGATGATTGTGGATAAGTAGCTTCAACCGGCTGAGCTAGCCAGCACAAGAGAATGGCTTGGATGTCACGTAGGCAATCCCCTTTTCGAAAACAAAAACAGAAAAGAACTCAGCTCGAGAGAATTTATCAACATGTTATTTCTACATCATATTTTGGGTGGCGTACCTTGCACATGTTAGGAGCACAAATTCCCTCCCGCCTTATCCAGTTGAGATGTAAAGAAAACTGCAATGCGGGTCATCAAAATTCTTCAATCCCAAACACAGAAACAGAAAACCCGATGTTTGTGGCAAAAGCCATAATTAAATGTATTGGCCCACATACCGGAGCCTCTTATTATATACTTTTCTATGTTTGATTGGAAAGTTGGAGAGTCTTGAAACCCTAGTAGAGTGATGATACAACAAGCCTAAAACCATAGAACGGTAGAACACACTACCCTTATACTACAAGCCTAGGAATTAGCCTCTTGGTCCATAATCGAAAAAATACTTTACATAAAGTAATTATTCATGAAGGGACGCGGATGAAGAGCGCATGGAGGCGAACCTTCTTGTAATCAAGGCCACTGGGTCCGTGTTTGGGGATCAGTGCAAGTTTGCTTGTATTTTTTTGAATTCGCAATACAGTGCAGTCTCGTATAGACGGGCAGTAAAGACCTATCCATGGAGTTAATGTGCATTATTAGCTGAGTTAGTGCAGTCGCAGAGGCGCGACAGTGGTGGTACATGCCAGGTACCGAAGATATGCCGGCAAGCTCGGCTTCGGCTACTGCTAGCAATGGCCGAACACGGTTCTCTGGCCAGTGCATGAGCTCGGCATGACCTCGCTGCCGCTCTTTCACTGCATGGAGGTTCGCGCACGAGACCAGGCTCACCACCAACCACCGCCAAGACCCTACTCCACAAGCTCGTTGTGACGCAGAGCTCCCGGAACCTGGTGCTACTTTGGATTTCCATGTTCCAGGTTCTAGATTTGCACTATTAACCATATGTATGTGAGGCCATCAACAAAGATGTTGAAAAGATTTATTTCAGTGTCTGAGTGGGTCATGTGTCCTTATTTTGCAAGAACAAGCTTAAGTACGCTTTTACGTCTGCACACAGAACTTCAAAGTTTGTATCTGGAACCAGTTTTGGGCATCAACTTGTGATCTGGCACAGGTCTAAAGAATTAAAAAGGTAGAAGAGCAACGAAATAATTTACGAAATGCATATTACTCTATTGTTCGCCAAATAACATCATAAGTAGAAACATGTCATATAAGCAACATAATTAACCTAGATATATGGATTCACAAGAAGGTGCCTACCAGACCCGCACGATCAAGGACAGAGCTGGTGGTTGAGCACCTAGGCTGGGTTTCTTTGGACAAATTTCTGAATCTTCGGTCCTAGGCCAAGGGTAGCACTACTACACAAAATCTTATCTGAGGTGCACAAAGTAATCGTCACATCAATCACCGATCCAGGAGAAACAAAAGCAGCATGGGAAACAGGAAGTGTTTCCTATCGTTAAGAAAGCTCACCCAAATACCAGTAGAAGATAGAAGACAAAAAACTCAAAAGTATATTGAAAAAGGGTTTCCCCCGTTTTATATTATAAAAAAACCATCACCGATTACAACCGAAAGACCGATACAAACATATACCATCACCGAAAACGATACACACAGCTGAGGCAAGGTACAGAGGTGCCGGGCACCGACACACCACCCCAGTGACAACCAAGCAAACTACAGATGAGCGAGGAGGACCGCTTGGAGCAGACGGAGACCTCCACCATGAGCGTCCACAAAGAGAGGTGAGCCGGCGAACAACGCATCCAGGATTCCAAAGCGGTGCCTCACAGAAGGGTATGACCATGGATAGCTGCCATCGTCCGATCCCGACGGCCAACAACAAAGACCATTGGTATACTCAAAAGTGTATGTCTAGCAAAATCAATCTGAAAGGAACAAAGGGAGTACATGCATATATAATCATTCGAGATTGCATATTATTGAGCTGGCTGTGACACGCTTACTCAACCACTATAATTATTTACCACCTATTTACTATCTACCGAGAAAAAATACTGGGGGATATAAGAAGCCACGGGTCAAATACAAGCTGGACGCCCAAGCAGAGGCGTGTGGCCTTCTTCATGTTCGCGATTGACATGGAAAGAGATTCTTGTCCTGTGAATGAGAGATACCGGCTTTCACTACTAGGGAAAACCTTATACACAGAATCTTAGCAGCAGCGCGGCACAAAAAGAAGCGCTACTGCTAATTAGCAGTAGCGCGGGTTTTTAACCCTCGCTACTACTAAGTTGATAGTAGTTGCGCGGGTTTTTAACCCTCGCTACTACTAAGCGGTCTCTATCGTGCCCCTCGACACATGCCATAGTAGTAGCGAGGGGTATAAACCTGCGCTACTACTAAGTTGATAGTAGTAGTGCGGTTTTATACCCCTCGCTACTACTAAGTACGAGGTAGGTGAAGTCGCCATATCCTCGGCCGAATGCCCATCTCCTCCCCCAAATCCCTCCTCTCTTCCACCACTCTCTCCTCTCACTTTCCATACGCTCTCACATGGACCTCTTGCCCATGCACCCATCCTCCTCCATGGCGCCGAAAGAGGCCGCCGCCTCGCGCCACCGGCATCTAGGAGCTCGCCGGTCTTCCACCGACGTCTAGGAGGCCGCCGCCCCGCGCCACCACACCGGAGCACCTCGCCACCGGTGACTAGCTCCGTTGCCCCCTACATCAACTTCCTCTCTCCCTCGGTTTTCCTTTTCTCTCTCTCCCTCTGGTTTGACTCACCCTCCCATGTCCATGCCCGTGCAGGTCGTCGCCATGGATGACCCGGAGCTATCTGGCATGGTCGGGAAGAGGAGCCCCACGCCGCGGCCTGGCTCTGCCATAGAAACGGGCCCTCTCCAACAGCCATTGTTGGATCTGGTCTTCCGTTGTCCGTTCATGCCTCCGGCGACGCCAATCATCGCTAGATCTTACCATTGCTGCCATTGACAGCACGCACGGGATCGAGCTTTTTTGTTTTTGAAAGTAATAGCAGTAGCGCGGGGTATAAGACCCGCTACAGCTAATTAGCAGTAGCGTTGTTTGCAACGCACGCTACAGCTAACCATGTATAGCAGTAGCGTGTGTCAACACGCGCTACTGCTACAAGTTAGTTGTGGCGTCGTATCAGTAGCGCGGGCACCCGCGCTACTGATACACCCAAAACCCGCGCTGCTGCTAGGCTTTTCCCTAGTAGTGTCTGGAGTAGCATGTGATCAAAAGACCTCGCAACGCGGTAAGCTCCTTCTGTATGCCAATCGCGTCCTCCACGTCCTCCGCCCCTCAGGCCATCATAGCATCTTTCTTGGATTGATCTTTCGCCCGTCATGGTTGATGTCACCTTTCTGATGCCTCTTATTCCAAAAGAATTTCTCAGCATACTTTTGTTGTTTCCATATTTGTATTTAGCTAGGTCACTGCGTGTGAGATATCTCAACTACACTATTTCGGATTTCATGTAGTGGCAAGTGCTAGTGGAGCAACATACATATATATATGTACAGAGAAATAATTCGTACACAAGTTGTAGGCTCAAGCTACAGCTGACCACGTAGGTCAGGCCTGGCCTGAAAACTTGGTAACCAACTCGTCTTGACTCCACGTGTCAACCAAAGCCACCTAGTCCATGAGTCACAAATACTATAGATTACTATTTTATAAAAAAGGTACATGAAAATAATCACTTGAAAACTGATTAATTCAATATGTTTAATTCTAAATGGTTCGGTTTAACAATCTTTTATGATGGAACAAGGTCCATCTTGGCCTTTTGATGTCAGCCTTATCAAATCATGGTCCGAAATTCAGACTAATCTGTGGTGTGGTCACATTCCGCTCAAGGCTAATGGACATTTTTGTGTGTTACTTATGCATTGCTATGTTCCAAGATCTAGATTCGCACTACTGAGTCGCATGTATGTGAGACCATAAGCAAAAATGTTGAAAAGATTCATTTCAATCGTTTGAATGGATCACACCAAAGAAATAACCGCAAAAAAAAAAAAGATCAGCCGTCGGAGTTACTGCTGGCGAGAGAGACTATGGATCCTCCTAAAGAAAACAAGCGCGTAGTGCTAACCATTCTGTTTAAGTACAAGGTTGTCGGACGCTGGTACAGCCAGTGATCAAACCAAAACAAGATACTGCAGCATATGTATATTCAGAAAGTGAAATACGCATCAGCTAGGCCATACAGCCAAAGGTCAACGTATGGGGATCACGCGGAGACGAACGGAATCCCAGACATAGGCTCAACCGTTGCTCCGAGGGATAGGTCGGTCAGTGTCACGCCCCGGACTCTACTCAGCAGGGCGAGGAAGGAGAAGCTGACCCATCACGGCATGGCAGGAAACAGAACCCCAACAAGTACTTCCACCCAGCTACATGGGAGTTGTGAGCAGTACTAGAGCTAGATTGCCTCAAACAAATAGCACTAGAGCTAGTGACGGACCCCCGAGTAAGTTACTGAAATCTGGCTGTAATCTTCCCCCATCCCCTCTCTAGTGATGGCCGATCTTCTGCATCAAGCCATCAACATGTAGATATCTCCTTCTCGATGCCTCCTATTCCCAAAAAAAAATCATGATTTTTTGTTTTTTTATTATCAGAGTTGGTTCTGGCCAGGTCACCACATCGGGGCATATGGTAGAGCAGCAACCTATATATGCAGAGAGAAACAATATGTTACATGAGTTACTTAATTAACTCAAGCTACACCTTTCCGGCAAAAAAAAAAAAACTCAAGCTACACCTAGCCATGTGGGACAGGCCAGCCTGGCCTGAAAGGCCGACAACGGAGCTCCTCTTGGTTCCACTGGCCAACCTAAGCAGCTTGGAATTTTCTGGGTGGAAATAAGATGCTGGCTCCCCGGGCCATAAATATTATGTTTTATTACCAAATGATAGTGTAAAGTAATTAGTCAAAATGATAAATTTGGTAACATAACTTTAAACATATATGTGGGTTATTTGCGGGTCTATGAACTTTGAAATTTAGGAGTTACTCAGTGAGATTTATTGTTTTATTTGGTACGTGAAATTTATGAATTAGTCACATTCACTAAATTATTACCACTTCTCTAAATTGGACAACAATGGCAAAAGAAAAAGTCTTCATATACCTAAACAAATCCACGTCTACAAATTAATGTACACGAATTTTAGATTGTGCTAAAAACAAACGTTGCCATGTAAGACTGTCTTTATTTGCTTTGCCTATGTAAAAATGTTGTCATGCATGCCTATTTAAAAATCTTATGTATAAACTAACCATAACTAAGAATTGATGGACATCTAGTTAGTAAAAATATACCCATATAAATCAATGGACACATAAACATGTGACAAGGTACAACTTTTTGAGAAATATGATAAAAATATACCCATAACCAAGAATTGATGGACATCTAGTTAGTAAAAATATACTCAATACAAAGCGCAATACCCGACTGAGTGTGTGTGTGTGTGTGCGCGCGTGGATACAGTTATCGATCATGAATTAGATCTTGAGAGAAAACAAAAAAAAACTTTGGAAGCATACTTTAAATCACGTTCACAAATAAAGTTGACTAATTGTACACATTTTTTTTTGCATACCCCCATCGGCAATATTGTACTGAGTATATTGTTCCATAATCCATAATATACCTAACGCTAAAATCACTCCCTCTTTTACTACTTTTTTTAGGGTGATGAATAAAAAATAAGGTACCATTTTGCTACTAAATTATTTCACGAATGGACAATTGATGACACGCATAAATGCGGCTGCTTTAATCTTTTCCATACAAGGAACGCCATGACTAAACAATTGGAAGGTAATAAAGTCACCTACATGGGTATGATTCTTCCCATATGGAGGTATGCATGTGTTCTTTTTTGGAATGTTCTTGATTGGCGTACGTAGGTATGAAGCAGCAACAAAACTAAGGAAAGTTTTTCATATCAATGGAGGTATCTTTTCCAAATTTAGCCTCATTTGTTAACGGGTTAAACCCAGTAATTCGCCAGCCATCTTAATAACAAAAACATGATACGATCCAACGGCATCTACGCAAGGTGCCTGGGCACCTAGGTGTCCCAAACTGGCGTCCTGTGTGTGTGTGTGTGTGTGTGTGTGTGTGTGTGTGTGTGTGTGTGTGTGTGTGTGTGTGCATGGTGCGTGAGTTTTGTACCAGAAAAACAAAAGGCAATAAAGAGATTATTACAAGGCACGACACGTGTATCTGGCCAACTTCGAGTTGCTGCGTTCGTGTGCGTGTGTTCTGGTCCCGGTGTTTGCGTGAGCACCGGCGAGATATCATCGAGCTGCAACGTGATCGTGTGTTTGATCGTTGGGAAAAGCCAACAGTCTTCAAGCCGTCAGCTTGCCCCCCTCTCTCCCCTCTCTCATTTGTGGCCTATCTGATAGCGTTAGGAACAAACAAAGAGTGTTTTTGAGATAAAGTGTCTCACAACACATATATATATGGGTGAGGATCACCAATTACTATGCCTGGCAGAATGTTGTTGGGTTAGTTCTATTTTACACTGATTTATGTTGTAGCCGAGTGGTTGGTAGTTGGTACTATGTTGTATCGTACAATACATGCTGCAATGCATTTCTAGATTATGGACACATATATATGGACTGCCAGACAGTTACTGCGTGCTTGTCTCACAACTATATGTAACACTATTGTAAATTTATCATCGAGCAGTTACCCATTAAACATTGCTTTGAAGATGAAAACAGCTCACCTGTTGTGCATCGGCCTAGTTTTCTTTCCTTGGATGAAAGGGATATATAACTTTGATCTACGCAGGGAGCTATATGATTTATCTCAGCTCGGTGAGATCATTATGTTGGATCGAGCATCTGTACAGAATACAAAAAATTCGTATTCCAATGACAAAAACATTCCAAATTTATCTATAGCACAGTCCGTGCTTTCCCGGGTCGCAGATGCGTGCTTCTAGCTCTGTGCAAACAACTACCAAGTCTCCTAGGGGTGGCTCTACCACCCTCTACGCCGGTAAGCTACACATGCTCGCAATCAGTGCGGTGTCATAACTTAAGTGAATCCACATTACACATGAAGATTGGCTACTTATGTGATTGTATCCATCTTCATATCTAGCACACATGGCACGTGGGAGTTTGGTTTCAGGAATATCTTTTCCCATTTCTACTGGGTATTTAGCCACATGCATATGGTGGCTTTGGATCCAAACCAGAAGCATCTCTAGACCCGGGGATCTATTAGAGAACTACTAGTTTCATTGAGGATGAGTGCTCCCACTCCATCGTGGCGTCTCATATTCTCTAGTGATCTTTCACATGCTCTGTTTGTTCTCACTCCATTTCTAGACCTATGCCATTGGCTCATCACCTTTCTCATCCGTGATCTATTTGATAGCAGTAGAAAAAGTGTGTGTTGCCAAAAAAATGCCAGTTCTACTTCGTAAAAGATTGAGCAGTAATATGTATGATTGCACACGCATGATTAACTAACAATCGATCTGCATGGTTGAATGTTGTGGAGCCCATCAAACCAGCTAGTACATTGATTTCAATTCATAGCTTGGCAAAGAACGAAATGAAAGGTTGCCAGCTAGCTAACTTGATTGATTGGCACCGTGTTGTATTGTAATGTGTACGAACAAGCATCTGGTGTTTGTAGGAGTGAGTGATCTGCGCACTCGATTTAGGTTTCTGCCAACACATGCGGGAAAAAAACCCACAAATATCACGTTGCCCCGGGCTGGTACATAAAGGCAGAGTTTGCTCAGACCTCACGGTGTTGCCCACCAGTCCACGACAGCTCTGCTTTCAGCTACACTTTTTTCTTCATCTTTCTTACAGGGATCACCGACTACTATAGATCTCTTGACTTGTCCTCCACACGAAAGAAAAAAAGTTGATCATACAAAAGATCACTCGTCTTCCACAGGGACCAGGAGGCTGAATTATGATTCGACGACATCAAAGAACAAAAAGAGGTCAGCTGCCGGAGTTACTGCGGGCGAGAGAGACTATGGATCCTCCTAAACAAAACAAGCGTATACCATTCTGTTTAAGTACAAGGCTGTCAGACGCTGGTACAGCCGGTGATCCAACCAAAACTAGTTACTGCAGCATATGCATATTTTTCAATAAAGGGCATTTCATTGAATTGAGTTATCGAGGTGATACAGTCGCATCAGTATATGCATATTTAAAATGTGAAATACGCATCAGCTACCCCATACAGCCGAAGGTCAACGCATGGGGATCACGCGGAGACGAACGGAATCCCAGACATAGGCTCAACCGTTGCTCCGAGGGATCGGTCGGTCAGTGTCACGCCCCGGACTCTACTCAGCATGACAAGGAAGGAGAAGCTGACCCATCACGGCATAGCAGGGAACAGCGCCCCATCAAGCACTTCAACCCAGCTACGTGGGAGCTGCGAGCAGTACTAGAGCTAGATTGCCTCAAACAAAAAGCACTAGAGCTAGCGAGGGACCCCTCTGGAGCCATTTGATCGCGACCCCCCGTGGCTGTTAGATCACTCCTGCCTTGTCGCCGTTCCCCTAACAGTAGCGAGCACCGTGTTCAAATATGTGTCGCGATCAGCCACGGGGGATCGCGACCCCACAGCTCGCACCAAATCACACAAAATGGAGCCAGCAGTAGTGAGCACCGTGTTCAAATATGTGTCGAATACTTGTGTACGGGTCTGCTATAGTTGGACTTGTAATTAGCGGAGGGTTGGGCCGGACATGTGAAACCCGGAACTATTATACACTAGTGTAGAACCGCCAATAAGACTGGGTTTGTAAAAGTGCTTTTTAGTCTGGGCCCATGCTTAAGACTAAAGTGTGTGCAAGACTAAAGCTCTCCCCCTAATCTAGGTTCAAGACGAACCAGGTGCTAAAAAAACCACGCAAAGACGAGCCAGCTCCAGGGGCTGAGTTTTTAATCTGGTTGGTAAGACCAACCTGTACTATAAGGTTTGGGGTTTTAGTTTTATGATTTTTTTCATTTAATTTTGTGTTTCTATTTTAATTCTTTTTCGTTTGCTGGTATTTTACAATACTACACATTGTACACGTTATGCATATATATATATATATATATATATATATTCTAGTAGAACCAATCATGCATATATATATATCATCAGTGTCTCACAAACCATCATATTAATTAATTCACACATACACACATGTATAGCTATATACAATTTCTCCTACATATGCATGTTGCCTTCGGAGCCAGTGGCATTAGCTTAATTGGTGCCTTCGGAGCACGATGACAATTGGAAGTGGTTTTCATGGGGCGGTAGCGGGTAATAGTATTCTCCCTTCGGATTTATGACCTGGTCGAGCAAAAATCCCGCTATTTCCTCTTGAAGTGCTTCTACGCGCTCCGTTTCTAGGAGCTTCTCACGCACCTCTGTGAACTGTTAAGAAGGAGATCAATATGCATGTGTATTAGTTGTGTGACTAGATATCGATAATGGTGTAAAAATTGTGAATAGTGTTTTGACAAGCGTACCCATTCCTGTCTTTGAGATCTGCTCCTTTCGGACGCCATCATGCGAATGTTCTCGCAAACGCAGAATGCACACAGATCAGTCCCTGCGCGCTGCTTCAGGGCCTTTACGAGAATGGAATTTGATCAGATAATAATTAATCAAGCATGATAATTAAAGAGATGGCAGCTAGCTAGCTAGCTAGTACTACTTAATTACTTACCTTGGGTCGAAACCATTTAAGCTTTTTTTTCCATTCTCCCCGGGTCACGCTGATGAACCTTGCCCAAGCCCTGCCCGCCGACAAAGAAAATGAATAAAGGGTTATTAAATAGTTCATATCATGAAAAATGACGAACTAAATAGGCGAGATATATAGTTAATAATGATTGAAATTACCTGTGGACTATCCCAAACAAGATGTTATAGTCAGTTTTTTCTTTGAGTAGTGAGTCCAGATTTCAACTGTTCAAGGTCAACTTTAATGATACACAAGACCCAGTGAAATCTGCATGCACACACGTTTGCATGTCTTAATTAAGCGGGCATATGTAAGCAAAAACATGTAGCTAGCTAGTAGGCAAAAATAGAGAATTTGTAGTACAAGGCAGTGTGACTCACTGGAAGTTGTAAGGAAGTAGTATATCTTCATTGTATTTGAGGCGCTTCAAGAACTCTAGCTGAAGGAAATATGCCCTAGAGGCAATAATAAAGTTATTATTTATTTCCTTATATCATGATAAATGTTTATTATTCATGCTAGAATTGTATTAACCGGAAACATAATACATGTGTGAATACATAAACAAACAGAATGTCACTAGTATGCCTCTACTTGACTAGCTCGTTAATCGAAGATGGTTATGTTTCCTAACCATAGACATGAGTTGTCATTTGATTAACGGGATCACATCATTAGGAGAATGATGTGATTGACTTGACCCATTCCGTTAGCTTAGCACTTGATCGTTTAGTATGTTGCTATTGCTTTCTTCATGACTTATACAAAGTTCCTGCAACTATGAGATTATGCAACTCCCGTTTACCGGAGGAACACTTTGTGTGCTACCAAACGTCACAACGTAACTGGGTGATTATAAAGGTACTCTACAGGTGTCTCCAAAAGTATATGTTGAGTTGGCATAATTCGAGATTAGGTTTTGTCACTCCGATTGTCGGAGAGGTATCTCTGGGCCTTCTCGGTAATACTCATCACCTAAGCCTTGCAAGCATTGTAACTAATGAGTTAGTTATGAAATGATGTATTACAGAACGAGTAAAGAGACTTGCCGTTAACGAGATTGAACTAGGTATTGGATACCGATGATCGAATCTCGGGCAAGTAACATACCGATGACAAAGGGAACAACGTATGTTGTTATGCGGTTTGACCGATAAAGATCTTCGTAGAAAATGTAGGAACCAATATGAACATCCAGGTTCCACTATTGGTTATTGACCGAGAATAATTCTAGGTCATGTCTACATAGTTCTCGAACCCGTAGGGTCCGCACGCTAACATTACGATGACAATTTTATGAGTATTGATGTACGAAGTTTGTTCGAGTCCCGGATGTGATCACGGACATGACGAGGAGTCTCGAAATGGTCGAGACATAAAGATTGATATATTGGAAGCCTATGTTTGGACTTCGGAATAGTTCCGGGTGAAATCGGGATTTTACCGGAACACCGGGTTACCGGAGCCCTCCCGGGGGTTAATGGGCCTTAGTGGGCCATGAGGGAGAAGAGGAGGGCCGGCCAGGGCAGGCCGCGCGCCCCCTCCGCCCCTAGTCCGAATAGGACAAGGAGAGGGGGCGCCCTTCCTCTTTCCTCCCCCAAGTCCTAATCCAACTAGGAAGGGGAGTCCTACTCGGTGGGAGTAGGACTCCTCCGCCGCCTCCTCCTAGGGCCGGCCGCACCCCCCTTGCTCCTTTATATACGGGGGCAGGGGGCACCCTAGACACACAAGTTGATCTACGGATCGTTCCTTAGCCGTGTGCGGTGCCCCCCTCCACCATATTCCACCTCGGTCATATCGTCGCGGAGTTTAGGCGAAGCCTCGCGCGGAAGAGCATCATCATCGCCACCACGCCGTCGTCTTGACGGAACTCATCCCCGATACTTTGCTGGATCGGAGTCCGGGGATCGTCATCGAGCTGAACGTGTGCTGAACACGGAGGTGCCGACGCTCGCACTTGGATCGGTCGGATCATGAAGACGTACGACTACATCAACCGCGTTGTCATAACGCTTCCGCTTTCGGTCTACGAGGGTACGTGGACACACTCTCCCCTCTCGTTGCTATGCCATCACCATGATCTTGCGTGTGCGTAGGAAAATTTTGAAATTACTACGTTCCCCAACAGTGGCATCCGAGCCTGGTTTTATGCGTTGATGTCATATGCACGAGTAGAACACAAGTGAGTTGTGGGCGATATAAGTCATACTGCTTACCAGCATGTTATACTTTGGTTCAGCGGTATTGTGAGATGAAGCGGTCCGGACCGACATTACGCGTACGCTTACGCGAGACTGGTTTCACCGCTTCGAGCACTTGTTGCTTAAAGGTGACTGGCGGGTGTCTGTTTCTCTCACTTTAGTTGAACCGAGTGTGGCTACGCCCGGTCCTTGCGAAGGTTAAAACAGCACCAACTTGACAAACTATCGTTGTGGTTTTGATGCGTAGGTAAGAACGGTTCTTGCTCAGCCCGTAGCAGCCACGTAAAACTTGCAACAACAAAGTAGAGGACGTCTAACTTGTTTTTGCAGGGCATGTTGTGATGTGATATGGTCAAGACGTGATGCTATATTTTATTGTATGAGATGATCATGTTTTGTAACCAAGTTATCGGCAATGGCAGGAGCCATATGGTTGTCGCTTATTGTATGATATGCAAACGCCATGTAATTGCTTTACTTTGTCACTAAGCGGTAGCGATAGTCGAGAAGCAATAGTTGGCGAGGCGACAACGATGCTACGATGGAGATCAAGGTGTCGCGCCGGTGACGATGGTGATCATGATGGTGCTTCGAGATGGAGATCACAAGCACAAGATGATGATGGCCATATCATATCACTTATATTGATTGCATGTGATGTTTATCCTTTATGCATCTTATCTTGCTTCGATTGACGGTAGCATTTTAAGATGATCTCTCACTAAAATTATCAAGAAGTGTTCTCCTGAGTATGCACCGTTGCTAAAAGTTCAGAGTGCCCGGACACCACGTGATGATCGGTGTGATAAGCTCACGTCCATCTACAACGGGTGCAAGCCAGTTTTGCACACGCGAATACTCAGGTTAAAGTTGACGAGCCTAGCATATGCAGATATGGCCTCGAACACGGAGACCGAAGGTCGGCGTGAATCATATAGTAGATATGATCAACATAGTGATGTTCACCATTGAAAACTACTCCATCTGACGTGATGATCGGTTATGGTTTAGTTGATTTGGATCACGTAATCACTTAGATGACTAGAGAGATGTCTGTCTAAGTGGGAGTTCTTAAGTAATATGATTAATTGAACTTAAAATTATCATGAACTTAGCACCTGATAGTATTTTTCTTATCTATGTTTGTTGTAGATAGATGGCTCGTCTTTGTTGTTCCGTTGAATTTTAATGCGTTCCTTGAGAAAGCAAAGTTGAAAGATGATGATCGCAATTACACGGACTGGGTCCGTAATTTGAGGATTATCCTCATTGCTGCCTGAAGAATTACGTCCTGGAAGCACCGCTGGGTGCCAGGCCTGCTGCAGGAGCAACGTCCGAAGTTGTGAGCGTCTGGCAGAGCAAAGCTGATGGCTACTCCATAGTTCAGTGTGCCATGCTTTACGGCTTAGAACCGGGTCTTCAACGACGTTTTGAACGTCATGGGGCATATGAGATGTTCCAGGAGTTGAAGTTAATATTTCAAGCAAATGCCCGGATTGAGAGATATGAAGTCTCCAATAAGTTCTATAGCTGCAAGATGGAGGAGAATAGTTCGTCGGTGAGCACATACTCAAACTGTGCGGGTATAATAATCACTTGATTCAACCTGGGAGTTAATCTTCCGGATGATAGTGTCATTGACAGAATTCTCCAATCACGCCACCAAGCTACAAGAGCTTCGTGATGAACTATAATATGCAAGGGATGAACAAGACACTTCCGAGCTCTTCGCAATGCTAAAAGCTGCGGAGGTAGAAATCAAGAAGGAGCATCAAGTGTTGATGGTCAACAAGACCACTAGTTTCAAGAAAAAGGGCAAAGGAAAGAAGAAGGGGAACTTTAAGAAGAACAGCAAGCAAGTTGCTGCTCAAGAAAACAAACCCAAATCTGGACCTAAGCCTGAAACTGAGTGCTTCTACTGCAAGCAAGCTGGTCACTGAAAGCGGAATTGCCCCAAGTATTTGGCGGATAAGAAGGATGGCAAAGTGAACAAAGGTATATGTGATATACATGTTATTGATGTGTACCTTACTAGAGCTCGTAGTAGCACCTGGGTATTTGATACTGGTTCTGTTGCTAATATTTGCAACTCGAAACAGGGACTACGGAATAAGCGAGCACTGGCAAAGGACGAGGTGACGATGCGCGTGGGAAACGGTTCCAAAGTCAATGTGATCGCGGTCGGCACGCTACCTCTACATCTACCTTCGGATTAGTTTTAGACCTAAATAATTGTTATTTAGTGCCAACGTTGAGCATGAACATTATATCTGGATCTTGTTTAATGCGAGACGGTTATTCATTTAAATCAGAGAATAATGGTTGTTCTATTTATATGAGTAATATCTTTTATGGTCATGCACCTTTGAAGAGTGGTCTATTCTTATTGAATCTCGACAGTAGTGATACACATATTCATAATGTCGAAGCCAAAAGATGCAGAGTTGATAATGATAGTGCAACTTATTTGTGGCACTGCCGTTTAGGTCATATCGGTGTAAAGCGCATGAAGAAACTCCATACAGATGGACTTTTGGAACAACTTGATTATGAATCACTTGGTACTTGTGAACCGTGCCTCATGGGCAAGATGACTAAAACACCGTTCTCCGGTTGTATGGAGAGAGCAACAGATTGGTTGGAAATCATACATACAGATGTATGTGGTCCGATGAATGTTGAAGCTCGTGGCGGATATCGTTATTTTCTCACCTTCACAGATGATTTAAGCAGATACGGGTATATCTACTTGATGAAGCATAAATCTGAAACATTTGAAAAGTTCAAAGAATTTCAGAGTGAAGTTGAAAATCATCGTAACAAGAAAATAAAGTTTCTACAATCTGATCGTGGAGGAGAATATTTGAGTTACGAGTTTGGTCTACATTTGAAGCAATGCGGAATAGTTTCGCAACTCACGCCACCTGGAACACCACAGCGTAATGGTGTGTCCGAACGTCGTAATCGTACTTTACTAGATATGGTGTGATCTATGATGTCTATTTCCGATTTACCGCTATCGTTTTGGGGTTATGCTTTAGAGACGGCCGCATTCACGTTAAATAGGACACCATCAAAATCCGTTGAGACGACACCTTATGAACTATGGTTTGGCAAGAAACCAAAGTTGTCGTTTCTGAAAGTTTGGGGTTGCGATGCTTATGTGAAAAAGCTTCAACCTGATAAGCTTGAACCCAAATCGGAAAAATGTGTCTTCATAGGATACCCAAAGGAGAAAATT
Organism: Aegilops longissima; assembly: GCA_021605205.1. NCBI lineage: Eukaryota > Viridiplantae > Streptophyta > Magnoliopsida > Poales > Poaceae > Aegilops > Aegilops longissima. The sequence goes on from CM038682.1 coordinate 53,170,758, forward strand.
GGGTATACCTTCTATCACAGATCCGAAGGCAAGACATTCGTTGCTAAGAATGGATCCTTTCTAGAGAAGGAGTTTCTCTCGAAAGAAGTGAGTGGGAGGAAAGTAGAACTTGATGAGGTAACAGTACCAGCTCCCGTATTGGAAAGTAGTTCATCACAGAAATCGGTTCCTGTGACACCTACACCAGTTAGTGAGGAAGTTAATGATGATGATCATGAAACTTCAGATCAAGTTGTTCTTGAACTTCAGTAGATCAACCAGAATAAAATCCGCACTGAGTGGTATGGTAATCCTATTCGGAAGTCATGCTACTAGATCATGGTGAACCTACGAACTATGAAGAAGCGATGGTGAGCCCAGATTCATAAAATGGCTTGAAGCCATGAAATCTGAGATGGGATCCATGTATGAGAACAAAGTGTGGACTTTGGTTGACTTGCACGATGGTCGGCAAGCAATAGAGAATAAATGGATTTTCAAGAAGAAGACCGACGCGACGGTAATGTTCTGTTTACAAAGCTCGACTTGTTGCAAAAGGTTTTCGACAAGTTCAAGGAGTTGACTACGATGAGACCTTATCACCCGTAGCGATGCTTAAGTCTGTCCGAATCATGTTAGCAATCGCCGCATTTTATGATTATGAAATATGGCAGATGGATGTCAAAACTGCATTTCTGAATGGATTTCTGGAAGAAGAGTTGTATATGATGCAACCGGAAGGTTTTGTCGATCCTAAAGGAGCTACCAAAGTGTGCAAGCTCCAACGATCAATCTATGGTCTGGTGCAAGCCTCTCGGAGTTGGAATAAACGCTTTGATAGTGTGATCAAAGCATATGGTTTTATCTGAGACTTTTGGAGAAGCTTGTATTTACAAGAAAGTGAGTGGGAGCTCTGTAGCATTTCTAATATTATATGTGGACGACATATTGTTAATTGGAAATGATATAGAATTTCTGGATAGCATAAAAGGATACTTGAATAAAAGTTTTTCAATGAAGGACCTCGGTGAAGCTGCTTACATATTGGGCATCAAGATCTATAGAGATAGATCAAGACGCTTAATTGGACTTTCACAATGCACATACCTTGATAAAGTCTTGAAAAAGTTCAATATGGATCAGGCAAAGAAAGGGTTCTTGCCTGTATTACAAGGTGTAAGATTGAGTCAGACTCAATGCCCGACCACTGCAGAAGATAGAGGAAAAATGAAAGGAGTTCCCTATGCTTCAGCCATAGGCTCTATCATGTATGCAATGCTGTGTACCAGACCTGATGTGTGCCTTGCTATTAGCTTAGCAGGGAGGTACCAAAGTAATCCAGGAGTGGATCACTGGACAGCGGTCAAGAATATCCTGAAATACCTGAAAAGGACTAAGGATATGTTTTCGCTTATGGAGGTGACAAAGAGCTTGTCGTAAAGGGTTACGTCAATGCAAGCTTTGACACTCGATCCGGACGATTCTAAATCGCAAACCGGATCGTATTTTTATTAAGCGGTGGAGCTGTAAGTTGGTGCAGTTCTAAACAAAGCGTCATGGCGGGATCTACATGTGAAGCGGAGTACATAGCTGCTTCGAAGCAGCGAATGAAGGAGTTCGGATGAAGGACTTCATTTCCGATCTAGGTGTTATACCTAGTGCATCGGGACCAATGAAGATCTTCGTGACAATCTTGGTGCAATTGCCTTGGCAAAGGAATCCAGATTTCACAAGAGGACCAAGCACATCAAGAGACGCTTCAATTCCATTCGGGACCAAGTCCAAGTGGGAGACATAGAGATTTGCAAGATACATACGGATCTGAATGTTGCAGACCCGTTGACTAAGCCTCTCTCACGAGCAAAACATGATCAGCACCAAGACTCCATGGGTGTGAGAATCATTCTTGTGTAATCTAGATTATTGACTCTAGTGCAAGTGGGAGCTGAAGGAAATATGCCCTAGAGGCAATAATAAAGTTATTATTTATTTCCTTATATCATGATAAATGTTTATTATTCATGCTAGAATTGTATTAACCGGAAACATAATACATGTGTGAATACATAAACAAGCAGAATGTCACTAGTATGCCTCTACTTGACTAGCTCGTTAATCGAAGATGGTTATGTTTCCTAACCATAGACATGAGTTGTCATTTGATTAACGGGATCACATCATTAGGAGAATGATGTGATTGACTTGACCCATTTCGTTAGCTTAGCACTTGATCGTTTAGTATGTTGCTATTGCTTTCTTCATGACTTATACAAAGTTCCTGCAACTATGAGGTTATGCAACTCCGTTTACGGAGGAACACTTTGTGTGCTACCAAAGCGTCACAACGTAATCGGGTGATTATAAAGGTACTCTACAGGTGTCTCCAAAAGTATATGTTGAGTTGGCATAATTCGAGATTAGGTTTTGTCACTCCGATTGTCGGAGAGGTATCTCTGGGCCTTCTCGGTAATACTCATCACCTAAGCCTTGCAAGCATTGTAACTAATGAGTTAGTTATGAAATGATGTATTACTGAGCGAGTAAAGAGACTTGCGGTAACGAGATTGAACTAGGTATTGGATACCGACGATCGAATCTCGGGCAAGTAACATACCGATGACAAAGGGAACAACGATATGTTGTTATGCGGTTTGACCGATAAAGATCTTCGTAGAAAATGTAGGAACCAATATGAACATCCAGGTTCCACTATTGGTTATTGACCGAGAATAGTTCTAGGTCATGTCTACATAGTTCTCGAACCGGTAGGGTCCGCACGCTTAACGTTACGATGACAATTTTATGAGTATTGATGTACCGAAGTTTGTTCGGAGTCCCGGATGTGATCACGGACATGATGAGGAGTCTCGAAATGGTCGAGACATAAAGATTGATATATTGGAAGCCTATGTTTGGACTTCGGAATAGTTCCGGGTGAAATCGGGATTTTACCGGAACACCGGGGGGTTACCGGAACCCTCCCGGGGGTTAATGGGCCTTAGTGGGCCATGAGGGAGAAGAGGAGGGCCGGCCAGGGCAGGCCGCGCGCCCCCTCCCCCCTAGTCCGAATAGGACAAGGAGAGGGGGGGCGGCGCCCCCCTTCCTCTTTCCCCTCCCCCCAAGTCCTAATCCAACTAGGAAAAGGGGGGGAGTCCTACTCCCGGTGGGAGTAGGACTCCTCCGGCGCGCCTCCTCCTAGGGCCGGCCGCACCCCCCCTTGCTCCTTTATATACGGGGGCAGGGGGCACCCTAGGACACACAAGTTGATCTACGGATCGTTCCTTAGCCGTGTGCGGTGCCCCCCCTCCACCATATTCCACCTCGGTCATATCGTCTCGGAGTTTAGGCGAAGCCCTGCGCCGGTAGAGCATCATCATCATCACCACGCCGTCGTGCTGACGGAACTCATCCCCGATACTTTGCTGGATCGGAGTCCGGGGATCGTCATCAAGCTGGACGTGTGCTGAACACGGAGGTGCCGTACGTTCGGCACTTGGATCGGTCGGATCGTGAAGACGTACGACTACATCAACCGCGTTGTCATAACGCTTCCGCTTTCGGTCTACGAGGGTACGTGGACACACTCTCCCCTCTCATTGCTATGCCATCACCATGATCTTGCGTGTGCGTAGGAAAATTTTGAAATTACTACGTTCCCCAACACTAGCATGTTGTCCTCTACGGCCTTTTGATGACGTTGATTTATTTTCCATGTGTATTCATTAACGGTGTTTGGGTCAATGAACCCAATGCCAAAGCGTCCACCTTTTCTCATTTCATACATCTTCATCCTGCATATAATACCACAGAAAAGAATATAGTGAGGATAATTACAGGTAATGATTGATCAAAAGGATCACTACAGCTAGCTTGAGACTTAAATTACAGAAAGAAATCACTTACGACAATAGCAATCGGCGATAGATTTGTCGAAAGCGTCTTGATTGTATAACTGAAACATTTCAGAATACTCAACGGACACAGCTTTCTCATGGAAGTAATGCTCCCCTTGACATTCACCATGAGGGACAATCGATCGGAAATCTTGGTAATGTTCATGTACCATTGATGCAATTCATACATTCTCGTTGGAAGGTTCTTGACCTTGTGCGGCTCGACCAAAGGTTGGCCCGGACATATTTCCGTTTTATTTCATCCTCTCTAAGCACAGGCATGGGCTCGATCTCGAGGAGTTGTCCAACAGTGATTTTGAGAACTTCAGCCTGCATTATATGGTCCTCCGTTATTACCACATTGCCCACCTCAGAACGTAAACTGTTTGCCCACAATAATATTGGGCGCAGCAGATTATCACGTGTTGTTGGCACAACAAGCGAGGGATCGATTCGCCACTGTTCTCCCAGTGGGAATGGTTTTCCAGCATTTTTGACAGCTGCTTCTTGTTTGCTCGATCCGAGCTCGCCTCCTTCGTGAGGCGTGCTCGATTTAACTTCCCGATGTGGCGCTCATAGTCTGTGTCAACAGGCTTGGGAGCTGGTGGTTGAGCCATACGAATGAAGTGGTCAATCGCTTCCTAAGGCACTTTCTCCTTGGCGGCGGTGGCGGTTTCGGTGCAAAATGGGCTTCCACCTCGGACTTCGATATGGCTGCGATTTCCTCCTCGGACCTGTCATAAGACCTCTGCGGAAGAGGCGTGAGGCTTGGACCATATTTATATCGCTTGCCTCCTTTGTACTTCCTATACTACCTCGACTTGTACCGCCACGCACCATAGCTGCGGGTGTCTCTTCTGCGATTGCCGAGGCGGCGGAGACGCTGGCCGACGGGCTGAGTTGGACGAGGAGGGTGGCCGCTGGCTGTGCGGACTTGGAGGAGGAGTGGCCTGAGGTTGTGCGGACTTGGAGGAGGAGTGGTCGTCTGACGCTGTGGCGGACTTGGAGGAGGAGGAGTGGCTGACACTTTGCGGACTTGGAGGAGGGTGGCTCGACACTTTGCGGACTTGGTGGACTTGCAGGAGCTGGAGACTGCTGACTCGGTGGCGGACTTGACGAGGAGTCGGATGACGCGTGTCGGTGGCCTTGAAGATGATGCAATCCTTTTTCCATAGGATGATACGATGGTTGGCGTCTCCGAGAAAGCGCTCGTCGTCACCTCCAGGAATGTCAAGCTCTAGCCCCGAATATGGGTGCACCACCTTGTCAACCATGACACGAGCATAGCCCTCTGGAATCGGGATGCAATGGTAGGTTGCTTTGGGGGTAACTGGAAAAGCAACGCCGTCCGCCACCTTCATGGATATGTTCTTCATTTTGACGTGTAGCTCGCAGCTAGTGTTCTCCGTGATGTCATCCACGGGGTATCTACCCAGCATTGCGTCGTCCGGGGCGGAACCCACGCTGCTTCTCGGCATGGATGGGGCGGTGCTATCCAATGCTGGATCATTCGCTAGCTGCTGCAGCTGCTGAGACCCCCTTTGCTGGGTAAGTGAGTCGATCTGCTCCTGCTGCCGCTGGAATTTGACTACCAATTCCGCTTGACTTGCTTCTAGGCCTTGAAGGCGTTCATAGTCCCGCTTCTCTGCTCCTCCTCCATCTTCCTCTTCTTCTCCTCCGCAATCTTCTTTCTCGCACGGGTTCGTAGTCGGTGTTCCATCTGAAAACCCTCATACCATGGAATAGCGCCCTTGCCTCGTGTTCTTTCCGGTGTTCAGGATTTCCCAGGCACGCGAAGCTCGTCGTTCTCTCTGTTGGGCTGGAACACCCCGATCATGCCTCTTCTATTGCAACAAGTATCGCATCGTCGGCTCCCTTCAGACTTGCCCTCGTCGAAACATTGCCTGTCTTCGGGTCCAACTCCCCCATGCGCATAGAACCAAGTCCCGACCACGGGGCACCTCTTAGTAACCGAGTGGCACCTACATCCTCCATCTCTTTCTCGACTTATCCCACTTAGGCATTGCCACCGCGATAGCCACCGCCCCACTTATGGAACTTATCCTTTTTTCGCATTCTTCTTGTTTATTCTCGACCGTTCCTTAGCTAATTCCGAATCCTTGAATTTCACGAAATCGTCCCAATGAGCACGTTGGTTCTCTAGTGTTCCCTCGAATCTGGAGTCTTCCTTCCTCCCTTGACGTACTTGTCCCATTCACGATTATTGTGGTTCTTGAATGCAACCGCCATCTTCCTAAGAGCAGCGTCCTTGACTTTCTGCACATCTGCTTCGTGAAATGATCGGTAGGATGAAATGTTCCATGAGAGTATCCCAAAGCAGATCTTTTGATTCTTGTCGACAAAAGTAACATCCGGACGTGGAGCAGCGTCCTCTTTGCCTTTTTGTCCTTTGTCTTTTGCTGGCTCTCTCCATTCTTGAAGGGAGATCGAGTTGGTCCTTCACAAGAACTCCGACCGACGAACGAACTTGTCCGCAATCTTCTTAGGCGCTAATGGTTCGCCATTAGGTCCGACCGCCTCGATATTGTACTTTACGCCCTCCTTCAACTTTTTGTTCGGGCCTCGTTTCGTCCTTTTGCCTGAAGATTTGCTCGATCCGGATGGCTGAAAGAACAAAGATCGATTCGTTAATATATCTTCAAGTCATTTAAAACATGTGATGATCACCAGATACCTGCTTATATAAATATATATACCTCGCCGGTCTTTGTTGTTTCAGGATCAACATGTTCTTCGTCATCGTCATAATCGTAGTTCATGACTTCATCAATTCGGTCGTCGCGATCGAATATCATATCACCCTCTCCGGTGTTGTTTAGAAATTCGGAGCCGTCATAATCTTCTTCATTCTGATCATCATCTGGCCCGCGTATCATATCGAACATCGTCTGTTCTCCCTCTCTGTCGGTATTTATCCGCCATAGCTTTTATTTAACTAATTCAAAAGAAATATAAAACTATTTAGTATTCAAATTACATCGTCTCGAATAATAGATATAATCTCGAATACTTCGTCTAGAATAATAGATACAATCTCGAATACATCGTCTCGAATAATATATAATATTGAATAGTACATCACTGGCTAGCTAATTAAAGATCGAATACTACAGAAGAATCTAGGACACTCGCGGTTCCTGCGGCGCGGGCGGTGGACACCCAAAGAGAAGGAACCCTCACAGGATCATAGCTGAAGTGAGATCCTCAAGATCTTGCCGGTATTGGAGAACCTGCCGCCTCTAACGCAACCATGTAGCGATGGGCGTGCTCGTCCTCCTCCCCGACACGACGTACCTCCTCCGTGGGCCGGGTCCTCCGCGACCAAACTGGCCCACGCGCGACACCAAACGAGATCAGGGTCGACGACGGGACCCGGGGCCGGGTTCCTCATCAAGCGGCGCGCCCCTCCAGGCAGCACCTCCCAGTGCCAGCCCGGCGGAGCCCAGTCCCGGACATGGGTCGGCTGGACGTCGTCGCGGACGGGTCGACGGCAAGGATGCGGGCCGGGCATCGTCGAGAACAAATACTAGCTATATGCCCGCAAAAAGTAATATTTTTTTAATGATTGGATTTTGATAACTAAAATTTCTAATATTTCTACTATTTCAAAAATCTATATACTATTTCATACTAATTAAGCATCTAACACTAAAAACAGAAATCACAACTTCTATACATCCATTAAAAAACTGAAAAACAACATTATATAAAAAAATTCCATACTAATTAAACACTAATTATATCCATCTAACATGCATTCATACATATATAATAGTGAAAAAATAATAATCTAAATAATCTAAACTAATTAAACATACAAAATACGTATATACTAATATATACATGCATTAATTCATACATATGTGTGTGTGTGTGTTCATCATGCTTGTGTGTGTGTGTGTATGGGCTCGGGGAGGGGCGGCGCCCATGGTGGCCGCTGGGGGCGAGGGAGAGGGGTTAGAGGGGGAGAGCTCACAGCGGGGCGACGGCGACGGCGAGGCGGCGAGGCGACGGACGGCAAGACGGTGACGGGCAGCGGGGACAGTCTGACGGGACGGGCCCAGGCGGGCGACGGGACGGGCGGCGACGGAGATGGGGGCGGCGACGGCGACGGAGACGACGGAAACAGAAGAAGAAACATAGGGGGAATGAAAATTTCGAAGTGTTGTATATATAGAAGGCACCTTTAGTACCGGTTGGAGCCACCAATCGGTACTAAAGGCTTGTTTTGGCCAGCCCAAGCGGCGGGAAGCGACCCCCTTTAGTACCGGGTGGTGGCACAAACCGGTACTAAAGGCCCCCTTTAGTACCGGTTTGTGCCACGACCGGTACTAAAGGCCTCACTGCCACCCCAAAGTTTAGTCCCACTCGCTGGCGAAGGGCAGCCGCACTGGTTTATAAACCCAGCCGCGGCTACCACTTCGAACTCCTCTGTATAGCAGGTTTGTGGGCCTAAACTCTGCGCGCTGCCCTGTGAGTCTGCTGGGCCTTTAAGGCCTGTTATTACACACCTGTGGCCTATCAGGCCCACAGGGCAGCGCCCCAATTGTTTTATAGTTTTTTTCTTTTCTGCTTTATTTTCTTCTATTTATTTTTGCATAGTTTTTTGTATAGTTTTCTTTTCTGTTATATTTATTTTCTTCTATTTATTTGTGAGTAGTTTTTCATCTAGTTTGCCAAAATTCAACATTTTCAGAGTTCATTTTGTAGTGATTTTCAATTTCACGGTCATTTTGTAAACGATTGAAAAATAGCAAATATAATTTTTTCGTTTCTGCTTTATTTTTCTTCTATTTATTTCTGAGTAGTTTTTCTTTTCTGCTATATTTATTTTCTTCTATTTATTTTTGAGTAGTTTTTTATATAGTTTTTTCTTTTCAGCTATAGTTTTTCTTTCTTTTCTGATATTTTTCTTTTCTGCAAAACTTGATGGTCAAAGTCTGGAGTTATAACTTAAAAAAAGAAATGTCGACGTGCAATTAGTTTTTGCCATAATGAAGAAGTCCGGAGTTGTAATAAGTTATTAAAATAAAAAGAGGTGCAATGCTCGTTAATTTGCTTCAAGCCTTTCGAATAGTGTAAACTGCACTGCGCATAGCTCCGCCCAGTCTACCGTATTCTGAAGGCTTGAAGCTAAGCAACGTGAGCATTGATCCTCTTCTTCATCGTCTCGCACTCAGGGCTTATAAACCGCTCCTAGTCCCTCTCACTTCGCAAGGTGGGACTAAAAACAGCTTACGTCTGGTTCATCCATGAACCGGTACTAAAAGGTGCTCGTGGGGCCCCAACCTTACGACACAACCTCATTAGTACCGGTTCGTGGTACGAACCGCACTAAATGGTGATGGTGGGGCCATAGTTTGACCGGAGGCTGACACAGCCTCTTTAGGTACAAAAATTACAAACTTTCTGTTAGTGCCCGTAGTTTTCAAATTTGAATAGTTTAAATTTTGAATTATTTGAAATAAGTGTGAATTTGTTTGCACATAAAATTTCTTCGCTTCAAATGCCAAAACACATAACTACCCTAACTATTACAGAGATTCCCTCTCGGTGCGAAACACGGAAGAAAGTGATGATAGCTAGTGAAGCCGATCACATCCTGGATCTTTGGGTGTGAAACTTTTTCTTCGCGTGTGTCCCTTTGCGCCGTAACCATGAAAAATCTTCATCATTTAACGGGATGCTCGGGTCAATATTCACTGTGAATGGAGCAATTTCATCAAACTTTTCATAATCTTCGACTTGTCTGTCTTATCATCCACTCCCACGATGTTTCTCTTCCCGAAAGAACTATGTGCCGCTTTGGCTCATCGTGCGATGCATTCACTTCCTTATCTTTTCTTTTCTTGGCTTGGTAGACATGTCCTTCACATAGAAAACCTGTGCCACATCATTAGCTAGGACGAATGGTTAAATGCAGACACGCAAGATTGTTGAGATCCTTTGTTGTCATTCCGCATCTGCGGGTCTTCCTTTACCCGCCTCGTGTCATATTGACCCATTTGCACGAAACAAAGGGACCTTTAAACCACGTCGATAGTCAAGTTCCCATATGTCCTGTATATAACCATAATATGTTTCCTTTCCGTCTTGGTTTCTGCATCAAAGCGGACACCACTGTTTTGGTTGGTGCTCTTCTTATCTTGGGCGATCGTGTAAAATGTATTATCATTTATCTCGTACCCTTTGAAAGTCATTATATTCAAGATGGTAACGGGACAGCAAGTACAGGTCATCTTAAATAGAGGTGTCATGCATGGTGCGTGTTCGCAACCAGTGGCGAAACTCCTGGTTTGTTCACGTGTAATCCAGTCATCGACCGCTCCGGGTGTTTGGAGCGTAGCAAATTCTTGTGTTCATCCATATACGGAGCCACCAAGGCGGAATTCTGTAGAACTGTGTAGTTTCGGTGAGAGAATGTCCGTCCATACATATTATTTGTTCCCCTCCTAGCGTGCCTTTTCCATCCGATCTGTCCTTATGCGCGATTCAGAACACCAATCGGCTTAAGGTCAGGAATAAAGTCAATACAAAACTCAGTGACCTCCTCATTTTGATGGCCCTTGGAGATGCTTCCTTCGGCCTAGCACGGTTATGAACATATTTCTTTAAGACTCCCATGAACCTCTCAAAGGGGAACATATTGTGTAGAAATACAGGACCCAAAACGTTAATCTCTTCAAGATAGGTGAACTAGGACGTGCGTCATGATGTTGAAGAAGGATGGTGGGAACACCAACTCGAAACCGACAAGACATTGCACCAAATCATTCGTAACCTCGGTATGATTTCTGGATCGATTACCTTCGAGAGATTGCATTGAGAAATGCACATAGCTTCACAATGGCTAATCGAACGTTTTCGGTAGAAGCCCCTCAATGCAACCGGAAGCAGTTGCGTCATAATCACGTGGCAGTCATGAGACTTTAGGTTCGGAACTTTTCCCTGCCATGTTTATTATTCCTTTATATTCGACGAGAAGCCGACGGTACCTTAATATCGAAAGCAGGCATTTAAAGAAGATTTCCTTCTCTTCTTTGGTAAGAGCGTAGCTTGCATGACCCTGATGTATGTCGTCTTCTCCATGCATACGTTGCTGGTCCTCCCGTGCCTCAGGTGTATCTTTTGTCTTCCCATACACGCCCAAGAAGCCAAGCAGGGTCACGCAAAGATTCTTCGTCACGTGCATCACGTCGATTGCGGAGCGGACCTCTAGGTCTTTCCAATATGGCAGGTCCTAAAATATAGATTTCTTCCACATGGGTGCGCGTCCGTCAGCGTCCTTTGGAACAGGTTGTCCGCCAGGACCCTTTCCAAATATCACCTTCAAATCCTTGACCATATCATGTACATCAGCACCGGTACAGTGGCGAGGCTTCGTCCGATGATCCGCCTCACCTTTGAAATGCTTGCCTTTCTATGCCTGCTTGGAAGAAATCGACGATGTCCCAGGTACACATTCTTCTTACAACTATTCAAATATATACTGTCGGTATCATCCAAACAGTGCGTGCATCCGCGGTATCCCTTGTTTGTCTGTCCTGAAAGGTTACTAAGAGCAGGCCAATCATTGATGGTCACGAACAGCAACGCCTTTAGGTCAAATTCTTCCCCATGTGCTCATCCCACGCACGTACACTGTTCCATTCCACAGTTGTAAGAGTTCTTCAACTAATGGCCTTAGGTACATATCAATGTCGTTCTTTGGGTTGCTTAGGGCCTTGGATGAGCACCGGCATCATAATGAACTTCCGCTTCATGCACAACCAAGGAGGAAGGTTATACAAACATAAAGTCACAGGCCAGGTGCTATGGTTGCTGCTCTGCTCCCCAAAAGGATTAATGCCATTTGCGCTTAGACCAAACCATACGCTCCTTGCGTCATCTCGCAAACTCCTTCCGTACTTTCTTTCGATTTTTCTCCACTGCGCCCGTCACCGGTACTCTCAACTTTCCGTCTTTCTTACGGTCTTCTCGTGCCATCGCGATCGCCTTGGCATGCTCTTTGTTTTGGAACAACGTTTCAACCGTGGTATTATAGGAGAATACCACCTCACCTTGGCAGGAATCTTCTTCCGGGCGCCGCCCTTGACATCACCATGCTCATCGCGGCTGATCTTATAGCGCAATGCACCACATACCGGCAAGCGTTCAAATCCTCGTACTCACCGCGGTAGAGGATGCAATCATTAGGGCATGCATGTATCTTCTGCACCTCTAACCCTAGAGGGCAGACAACCTTCTTTGCTTCAGACGTACTCTCGGGCAATTCGTTGTCCTTTGGAAGCATATCCTTTATCATTACCAGAACTTTCCAAATCCCTTGTCGATACACCATTCTCGCCTTCCATTGCAGCAATTCCATGTGGTACCCAGCTTTTTCTTATCACCCACGCAATTCGGGTACAACAATTTTTTGTGATCCTCTAACATGCGCTGCAACTTCTTCTTCTCCAAATCACTTGCGCAGTTTCTCTTTGCATCGGCAATGGCCCGACCTAGATCATCAACGGGCTCATCTGATGCCTCTTCTTCAGCTTCTTCCCGCATTGCCGCCCAGCTTCTTCCGCATTACACGGCTCAGCTTCTTCCCCATTGTTGTATCATCGTATTCAGGGAACCCATGGCGGGATAGTTGTCGTCGTCCTCTTCTTCTTCATTGTCTTCCATCATAACCCCTCTTTCTCCGTGCTTGGTCCAAACATTATAGTGGGGCATGAAACCGGACTCAAACAGGTGGACGTGAATGGTTCTTGACGTACAGTAATTGCGACCATTCTTATAGCCAGCACATGGACAAGGCATAAAACCATCCGCCCGCTTGTTTGCCTCAGCCGCAAGCAGAAAAGTATGCACGCCCTCAACGAACTGGGGAGAGCATCGGTCATCGTACATCCATTGCCGGCTCATCTTCATTACACAACACCGAATAGACCAAATTAATACAAGTTCATACATAAAGTTCCTACAACACTTAAATGCAACAAACAAATAACTCTCTAGCTAAAGCATTTAAATGCAACAACAAATGCGATCAAGATCGCAACTAAGGTAACAATTGATCCAACAGCATAATGATACCAAGCCTCACTATCGATGGCATATTTTCTAATCTTTCTAATCTTCAAGCGCATTTTCTCCATCTTGATCTTGTGATCATCGACGACATCGGCAACATGCAACTCCAATTCCATCTTCTCCCCCTCAATTCTTTTCAATTTTTCTTTCAAGTACTCGTTTTCTCTTTCAACTAAATTTAACCTCTCGACAATAGGGTCGGTTGGAATTTCCGGTTCACATACCTCCTAGATAAAAATATCTATGTCAACTTGATGGGCATAATTTGTCATAAACACGAAATGCAACAAATAGTTTTAAAGAGAATATACCACATCCGAATCATAACAAGGACGAGGGCCGACGGGACGGATATCAAAACCATGGCACTATGTATAACAAACAACGTATGGGTAAGATAATTATTATACGAGTAACTATATATCCAAATCATACAAACATCAATTTTTTATATAAAATTTCATGAACAAGAGGCTCACCACAAGGTGGTGCCCTGACGGATGGTGCGAGGCGATCGATTGTGGTTACGACAGAGATTTAGAAGGAACTAAGTAAACCACACCTACATATGCAAACTAAGTGTTATTTTGACCTCAAATTGCATATAAATCAAATACTACCACATATAATTCCTCCCAAATTACTAAAACCCACAATTAATCACTATATAAACCAATGCAAGAGCTAATCTAGCAATGAGAGATGAAAGGACAAAGTTGCTAACCTTGGTGATCATTTGAATGGATGAGGGCCTGCAAATCTTGACAAATTTGGGGCAAATTTTGTGATGAACTCGAGAGGAAGAAGGGAAGAACAGAGGAGAGGAGAGGGAAAGGGGAAGAACAGAGTGCGGGTGGGACGAAGGATTTATATAGGACGACATTTAGTACCGGTTCGTGCCACGAACCGGTATTAAAGGTGCTGGAAGGGCCTCATTCTGACAACATCCTGCCACCACTCTCATTAGTACCGGTTCGTGGCACGAACCGGTGCTAAAGGTTTACCACGAACCGGTACTAAAGAGCTCCTCCCGGCTAGCCGTTGGAACCGGCACTAATGGCCACATTAGTGCCGGTTCTGTTACAAACCGGGACTGATGTGTCTCACATTTGACCCTTTTTCTACTAGTGATATTAGATCACCGCTGGTAGCCATATTAACTAGACATAAGTTGTAGGTTAAGACAATGATCACGAGATAGATAGTCCGGACGCCCTTGGCAGGGGTAGCCGGGCCGGCCGTGGTGTGACAATCAGAGTGTTGTCTGCTGGCCTTGGAGGCCTTTATCACCGAACTATATCATGTGTGTCTTTTTGCGGGCAAAAAGACACACATGATATAGTTCGGTGATAAAGGCCTTCAAGGCCAGACAGCACTCTGATCGCCGCATACATGGCGACGTGCGCACGTAAAAGATACATGAAAATAATCATTTGAAAACTTGTTAATTTAATATGTTGAATTTTAAACTGTTTAATTTTACACTCTTGTAGGATGGAACAAGGTCGATCTTGGCCTTTTGATGTCAGCCCTCTTGGGTGAACGGTAAATTCAAAAAAAAAAGGCTAAAAACAAAATAAAATATTTTTTTGCAAACATTAACGAATGTTTTAGTTGCTTGCTAAGTTTCATTATGAAATTATATTCGTGTGAGCCTTGGCAAATAAAACAAAATTGAGGCTCTAAAAATGATACACCCTTAGAACGCATTTTGGAGCTCTATTATTATTATTATTATTATTATTATTATTATTATTATTATTATTATTATTATTATTATTATTATTATTGCCACAATTTCTAGAAATGTAACTCCATAATGAAACTTTGCGAGCACTCCAAACATTCGTTGACGTTAGCCAAAAAACAGAACTTTTTGAAAAAAATTTCTTCTATTTTACCGCTTATACCAGAAGCATTTGAGGTCGAGCTGAGAAAAAGGTACTTTTTCGGTCAGATATCATGTTGCGCCGTGATGGTGCGTGCCATGAGCGGGTACATAAAAGCAGAGTATCCTCACGGTGTATGCCCACAAACCGGCCACAACACCACAGCAATTTTGTTTTCAGCTACAGTTTCTTCTTTCCGTTTCTTTCTTTTACCGCGATCACCGACAGCTACAGATGTCTCCACTCCACACGGGCCACGAGCGCTGGATGATGAACCGACCACACCAAAGCAAAACTGGAAAGGAAAAGAGAGAGAAAAAAGGGTCAGAGCTTGAGTGCCGGCAGTGCTCGCCATTTTGTTTACTGTGAGCCGCTGGTGGATCCTGTCGGTGGGCTGACGAGGTCACCGGCGCTAATTAATCTTGAAAACCGTGCCGGTGATCTTAAGTCTGCATGATTATAGTATAATTTACAAAAGTTCAAGTAGGCGTAAGGCTAGATCCCCGCAGGGTCAACGCATGGGGGGTCACGCGGAGGTGAACGGAGGCCCGGCCGTCGGTCAGGTTCACGCATGCCTCCTGCCCGGATCCACGGCAAGGTCAAAGATCCATAGATTTCTATACTACACTAGTGGTAGCACTGTGGTCGATGGTGCAATTTAGGTGCTTGAGAGGAGAGGAGATGGGATCCTGATCCAGCGTGCAATTCCTCCAGGAGGGAGAGGGACCATGTGCATAAACAACGCATCCATATACTAGCTTCGATTCTCTTCGTTGTTCATGTCTACTGGTAATTAGCTGACTCAAGAGCGGGTCCTAGTGAGAAGTGCATTCTGGGCGTAATTCTATTTTTTGTACTACCATGACTGAAGATAAATAAATTTTAAAAAATCACAAAAAATGTGAGAAGTGCATTCCGCATGGTTTCACTTCTCCCAAGTTGTACTACTTTCGACAACAGAAAAGTTGCAAGTCTAAAAGCAAAATCTTCTTCATTTGACTTAAACATAGAAAATGTTAGGATGGGAATGGGCCGGGTCGACCCATCGGGTCGTTGGCCTCCAAAATTGGCTGCGAGGCCGGGTCCAAGGCCTGGTCCGAGCCAACCCATAGATTAAAAGTTTTACCGCAAAAGAAGCAGCGGCATTTGTACAGAAATGTACAATGGTGCAACAACCTCTCATGGGTTAGCATAAGAAATGGGAGGGAAGATTACATGTAAGGATCGGACTAGTGGCCCATGAAATGTACCCCAAAAGATAGGTCGGTGGTGATGGCAACACTCAAAATCAACAAACAAAACCGGCGACAACAACTGCTGAAATGGGGGGAGGAGAACTATACAGTGACATCAGAAAATGCCAGGTGGCAACCATCCACCTGTCGGACGAGGACATCGAATGGCACACTCAGATTCTTTGCCGATTGCCGCTCAGCTAGTCAGAGTTTTATCATCGCCGGATTCTTTTTTTTTTATCTTCCTCACAAAAAAGATAATATTCGTAATTCTTTTCGCCTCAACATCAAGACAATGAAATTCAGCAGCACTTGACACTTAAAAGTTGGCCCAATAAATACTTTTTTAGGGGTCCCAATAAATACTTTTGGAAATAAAAATAGTACAAGTGTCAATTTGTATAGAGTGTCCAAATTTTTCCAATTTTTTTCCAGGCAGGACGAGCTGACCCTGTGACCCAAAGTCTCCGGGCCCTACAAGTACTCCTGGGCCCATCTGCTCTTCCTTCCTCCACCAAATCGCCGTCCCCTCCCCCCAAATCACATCCCACTCCCAGATCTCGCAAGGAAGAAAACAATGGCCGACTCCTCCGCGCCGCACTCCAACGGCGCCGCCGCCGCCGCCGCCGTCGCCGCCGCCGAGGCGGTGGCGGTGCCCCGCTCCCTGGCGCCGCCGCGGAGGGTGGCGCTGGTGACGGGCATCACGGGGCAGGACGGGAGCTACCTGACGGAGCTGCTCCTGTCCAAGGGATACGAGGTGCACGGCCTCATCCGCCGCTCCTCCAACTTCAACACGCAGCGCCTCGACCACATCTACCACGACCCGCACGCCACCCCCTCCGCCGCGCTGCGCCCGCCGATGCGCCTCCACTACGCCGACCTCTCCGACTCCTCCTCGCTCCGCCGCGCGCTCGACCACGTGCTTCCCGACGAGGTCTACAACCTGGCCGCCCAGTCCCACGTCGCCGTCTCCTTCGAGGTCCCCGACTACACCGCCGACGTCACGGCCACCGGCGCGCTCCGCCTGCTGGAGGCCGTCCGCCTCTCCGCCAAGACCAAGCCCATGCGCTACTACCAGGCGGGGTCCTCGGAGATGTTCGGCTCCACGCCGCCGCCGCAGAGCGAGGCCACGCCCTTCCACCCGCGCTCACCCTACGCCGCCGCCAAGGTCGCCGCGCACTGGTACACCGTCAACTACCGCGAGGCCTACGGCCTCTTCGCCTGCAACGGGGTGCTCTTCAACCACGAGTCGCCGCGCCGCGGCGAGAACTTCGTCACCCGCAAGATCACCCGCGCCATCGGCCGCATCAAGGTGGGGCTCCAGACCAAGGTCTTCCTCGGCAACCTCTCCGCCGCCAGGGATTGGGGCTTCGCCGGGGATTATGTCGAGGCGATGTGGCTCATGCTCCAGCAGGACAAGCCTGATGATTATGTTGTCGCCACTGAAGAGTGCCACACTGTGGAGGAGTTCTTGCAGGCTGCTTTTGGGTACGCCGGCCTCAACTGGAAGGATCATGTGGTCATTGACAAGAAGTACTTTCGGCCTTCCGAGGTGGACTGCCTTCAGGGAGATTCGTCCAAGTCGAGGAGAGTGCTTGGGTGGAAGCCCAAGGTTGGCTTCCAGCAGCTGGTTGAGATGATGGTTGATAACGACATCGAGCTCGCCAAGAAGGAGAAGGTCCTTGTGGATGCCGGGTACCGCGACCCCAAGCAGCAGCCATAGAGTTGGTATGGAGTTTGTTTTGGATTTACACCGTAGAAGCTGATACAGGGTGGCCATTGCAGTAGAGGTTGGCTGAAGTTATTGTTGTTTGTCTCAGGGTAGAAATAAGGAGGTTTGCAGTTTGATCCTACAGTACCGTTGATTAAGTTACTATGTGGCGTACTTTTATCATATGAATGAATCAGTCAATTGATACCATACCATTTTGAAGCAAACTCGTCTGCGTTTGATTATGATAGCAAACTTGTCTTTCTGTATTGTGTGATACATTCTGAATATATGTTATCTTGGTATCCATCAGTAGCATTTTGCATTACCATCTTGGTGCATTGCAATGGGGATTTAAATAGCAGTACAGTTCTAAATTGTGGTTAATCTACATAATTAAAATGGAGTATTTCTCTGAAGAACGTGAGTTAAACGATAGTCCGGCGATTAAATGGATGAAATGAGAGCCTTGGCTGTGTTGGCCTGAAGCTTACGCTTGTTCGTTCATATGATTCATTAAGGTGTCCAGTGAGCTGTCCATTCTTCTTGCCTATTTGCTTTTCAGGTATTAGGCATTTTGTCCCGAGTACGTATAGTAAGGTCACTATGCTTGAGTTAAACAATTGACATCATATATGTTGTGACACACAAGTTGGTATCTGGCAAAGACAAGAGAGTATCCTACATGATTCACACAAAATAGGCCTCAGGACAAAGCATTGCAAGTATAGTATTGGCTTCTGTTTGTTTGCTACGTTTGACAAGTTGCTGGCAGCAGGGATGGTATATCTATCTTCAGGCTTCAGCAACCAAAAGTATATGATATAGTCTAAATTTTTACTCTGATTAGTTTTGGGTGCTGAGACAATGATCTTAAATTATTCCACTTAAGGTGTTCCTTCGTTTGTAAGTATGGTGCTCAATGACTTGTAACCTGCACAATGAATTCATATGCAGTGTAATTCAAAGCTGTTTGACCTTCTCATGGATGCTGACTTGCCTAGTTGATAAATTTCAGTTTCATATGAACCTGGAGAGAAAACATTGCTTGCTGGTCTGAGTCATTCATGTAGGATGTGCTTAGAATATTTTAGATGAACATTGGATAAGCAGAATAATGGGTCCTTCAGCTGATTTTATTTTTTGAAATTCTTATGCAAAAATATATACTTACAGTGCAGAGCATTTTTACAACATATTTGCTACTAGTCGAAACTCCAAAGGCCGATTGAGACAATATCCTTGAAATGCCTTCTCTAATTCCTCTTAAATCTAGCATGTGAGCCTTCCCTAATTCCCCTTAAATCTAGCATATGAGCCTTCTCTAAGCCTTTCAGCCGCTAACTGACATATGGAGCAAGGAATATACACTTTTATCAAATGAATGAATGAATCACTGTCATTTTGGAGGAAACACATCTGCCTCTGATACTTATCTTTCTGTATTGTGGGTCCGTACAATCTGAATATATATCTTCAGTTGGTATCTTGACATCCATCTGTAGCATTTGACAGTACCATGTTGGCGCATTGCAAACAAGTGGTTAAATACATAACTGTGATGGTGAATTTCTTGGTCTGAGTTTCTTGTATATGAAGAGCATGAGTGGACCTTTAGTTCAGAAAGTCTATGAAAATCCTGAACTCTTGGTCACAAGCTCTCATCTGTTCATGTGCATGACTGATCAAGGCAAGTGTTGTCCACGGAACTGGATACATTCTTCTTGCCTATTTGCTTTTCGTGTATTTGACATTTGGTCCTGGGTACAATGGCCATTGTATTTCTGAAATATGAAATTAACACCTTATACATCCAACGCGAAGTCAATGCGCATCCAGGTTCTAATTTTGAGCCAACAAAATGGACTTCATGACAATCAGTGTGAGGATTCTGTTGCCCTCTGTTTGTTTCCTGCGCCAACAAAATCTGAATAGAGTTTCTATGTGCTGTGAACGAAAGCGGCGGCGTATGAACCTTCAGGGTCCAGCAGCCAAATGTATATTATAAGATTCAACTCTTATCATCTTTGGGTGCCAAGACAATGATCTTACATTGTTTGGTTGCTCTGTAGATACAGTGTTCAGTGATCTGCATCCCGCAATGTAAATTCGTATGTTATGTAGTCCTATGAACATCCTGCAGAGGAAACAATCTTCTTAGTTCTTTCATATATGATGTGCTTACATTTTTGTTTCAGATGAACATTGGAGATGCTACTGCCCCAGACTGTATGCTGGATACAGACAGTATTGCAGCAAAACAGTCGTTTGGAGTTGAAAGTTAACCTTAGAACCGACACAAGGAATCCTAAACGCATTTGCCAGTGACGGAGAGGACATTTTTTACCCTTCCCGGCGACCTCCTGACACTTGCCAATTAACGATGAAAGTGGGGCCGTTTGCTGCCAACATCATAGTACATGTTTAGTGTTAATTTTTACAAGCAGACGTGAACTAGTTTGCTAAGTTTGCAGAATAAGCGGGCGACATGTGAGCCTAGGCACGGTGGTAGAGAAGGGTGTCTTCTGTTCTAACTCGAATTGCTGAGCGAAGATTGAGATAGCCATTTTTCCGCGAACTGTTCAAGAACCACAGTGTGAGTGAGTAATGATGCAGAATCAAAAGGACTCGGCGAAATCAAAACGAGGTATTAATTTCTGTACTTTTGCACAGATCTCACTTGGTTGATTGTATCATTGGAAGGATGGTATCTATCTTCAGGCTTCAGCAGACAAAAGCATAGTCTAAAATGATACTCTGATTATCTTTGGGTGCTGAGACATTGATCTTAAATTATTCCACCGCAGGCAATCCTTCGTCTCTAAGTATGGTGCTCAATAACTTGTAATTTATCCTGCACCATGAATTCATACGCAGTGTAAATCAAAGCTGTTTTGGCCATCTCATGGATGCTGACTTGCTGAGTTAATGAATTTCAGTTTCCTATGAACCTGGAGAGAAAACATGTTTGCTGATCTGAGAAAATCATGTACGATATGCTTAGAATTTTTTAGATGAACATTGGATAAGCAAAACATTGGTACTCCTTCAGCTGATTTTCTTTTGAAAATTCTTATTATGCAAAAATATATACCTGTAGTACAGGGGATTTTTACAACATATTTGCTGTTAGTCCAAACTCCGAAGGCCAACTGAGACAACTGAGACAAAAATATATATCTTTTCGGCCAGCTAAAAATGCCTTCTCTAATTTTCCTTTAAATCTATTTTATTTCTCTAACCTTTTCATTCGCAAACTGAGTAACAGACATATGGATCAATGAATCAACACTCCTATCAAATGAATGAATGAATCACTGCCATTCTGGAGGAAACTCATGGTAGCAAATTTATCTTTCTACATTGTGGATTCATGCAATCTGAATAGAGTATCTGATGGATGCTGACTTGCTGACCTGCACCATGAATTCATACTCAGTGTAGATCAAAGCTTTTTCGACCATCTGATGGATGCTGACTTGCTGAGTTAATAAATTTCAGTTTCCTATGAACCTTGAGAGAAAACATTGCTTGCTGGTCTGAGTCATTCATTTACGATGTGCTTAGGATTTTTTAGATGAACATTGGATAAGCAAAACAATAGTAGTCCTTCAGCATTTATTTTGTTTGTAATTCTTAGTATGCAAAAACATACTGATTGTAGTACCATGTTTTAATAGAACATACACCCCCTGTTTCTAAATACAAGACATTTTGCCAGTTTAAATTAAACTGCCAAAACTTCTTATATTTAGGAACAGAAGGTGCATTTGCTATTAGTCCAAAGGCCGGTTGAGACAATATCCTTACCTTTTAGGCCAACTAAAAGAAATGCCTTCTTTAATTCCCCTTATCCGGTTGAGACATGAAGTGAGGAATATGCACTTTCATCAAATGGCTGAATGAATCGATGTCATTTAGGAAGAAACCCATCTCCGTCCGTCCGATTATGATAGCAAGCTTATCTTTCTGTGTTGTGGATTGACAGTCTGAATACATCATGTCTTAACCTGGTATCTTGGCATCCATTTGTAGCATTTGATAGTACCAGTGGACTGGATAGTACCATGTTGGCACTTTGCAAACACGTGGTTAAATAAATAACTATAATGGTGCATTTCTTGGCCCTTATTTCTCGTATATGAAAAGCGTGAGTTGGACTCCAGTTCAGGGAGACGGCTCTCTGTTGTTCATACTCATGATTGATCAAGTTAAGTGTTGTCCACGGAACTGTACATTCTTCTTGCCTATTTGCTTTTCAGGTAATGGGCATTTTGTCCTGGGTATAAAGGTCACTATATCTCTGAAAATATGGAAGTGGCACCTTATACACGCCATGCAGAGTCGATGCAAATCCAGGTTCTAATTTTGCGCCAACAAAATGGACCTCATGACAAGCACCGTGAGGATCCTATCCAGGTTCTACGACGCTGTGTATGTTGTGCCTTCAGGGTTCAGCAGCCAAAGGTATGGTCTAAGATTCAGCTCTTATCATCTTTGGATGCTGAGACATCCAATGATCTTAAATTGTTTGGTTGCTGACGGCCGGTCTCTGTAAACACGGGGTTCGGTGATCCGCACCCCGCGCTGTAAATTCGTATGTAATGCAGTTCTATGGGAGGAAACGATCGCTGCTTGCCTGCTTCTGACAGAGACGACGCGCTTGCATTTGTCTTAGATGGACAGTGGAGATGCTACTCACCTACCCTGGACTGTACGCTGGATACAGTATTTTGGGGTCAAAGTTAACTTTAATTAGAATTTACACAAGGAATTCTAAACGCGTTAGCCATTAGCCGAGGGCACTTTTTTGCCCCTTCCCGACGTTTGCGGCCAACATCATAGTACATGTTTAGTGTTTTTTTCTTTGATGGGCGGTACATGTTTAGTGTTAATTTTACAAGCAGACGTGAACTAATTTGCTAAATTTCGCATGATAAGCGGGGCCACATGTCAAAATGACTCACGACACAAAAATCAAGATGAGTTATTATTATTTTGTACTTTTTGCACACACCGCACATGGTTGGTTGGTTGCATCCTTGGAGGGATGGTATATCTATCTTGAGGCTACACCAGACAAAAGCATAGTCTAAAATGATACTCTGATCATCTTTGGGTGCTGAGTCATTGATCTTAAATTATTCCACTGCAGACAATCCTTCGTCTGTAAGTATTCCACTGGAGGCGATCCTTCGTCTGTAAGTATGGTGCTCAATGCCTTGTAATTTATCCTGCATCACAAACTCCTATGCAGTGCAAATCAAAGCTGTTTTGACCATCTCATGAATGCTGACTTGCTCAGTTAATACATTTCAGGTCCCTATGAACCTGGAGAGAAAACGTTGCTTGCTGCTCTTGAGTTATTCATGTACGATGTGCTTAATTGTTTTGAGATGAACATTGGATAACCAAAACAATGGTGTCCTTAAGCTGTTTTTCTTTTCAGAAGTTCTTATTATGCAAAAATATATACCTGTAGTACAGGGGATTTTTACAACATCTTTGCTGTTAGTCCAAACTCCGAAGGCCAACTGAGACAACATCCTCATCTTTTCGGCCAGCTAAAAACGCCTTCTCTAATTTTCCTTTAAATCTATTCTATTTCTTTAAGCTTTTTATTCGCAAACTGAGTAACAGACATATGGATCATGAATATGCACTTTTATCAAATGAATGAACGAATCACTGCCACTTTGGAGGAAACTCATGGTAGCAAACTGATCTTTCTGCATTGTGGATTCATGCAATCTGAATAGAGTATCCGTATGCATGTCTTAATTTGGTATCTTGACATCCGTCTGTAGCATTTGGCACTACCATGCTGGCGCATTGCAAACACGTGGTTAAATACATAACTACAATGCCGAAGTTCTTGGACCGTATTTCTCGTATATGATGAGAGGGATTATAGCAGTTCTAGAGAAAAAAAAAAATCGCTGCTTCTAAGTTTCTTGCAGAGACGATGTGCTTGCATTTGTCTTAGATGGACAGTGGAGATGCTCCAACTTTGACTGTACGCTGGATACAGTATTTTGGGGTCGAAGTTAACCTTAGAACTGACACAAGGAATCCTAAACGCGTTTGCCACTAACCTAGAGGACATTTTTGCCCCTTCCCGGCGACCTCCTGACACTTGCTGATTAACTATGAAAGTGGGGCTGTGTGCTGCCAACATCATAGTACATGTTTAGTGTTTTTTAGGGAGTATAGTACATGTTTAGCGTTAACTTTACACACAGACGTGAACTAATTTGCTAAGTTTTGCAGGATAACCGGGCCACATGTGAGCCTAGGCACGGCACGGCACAGAAAAGCACGGTCCTCTTGCACCTCTCCGGCATGTATCACGGCGGTGGTAGGGAAGAGAAGGGTGTCTTCTCGTCCAACACTGATCCCACAACGAAGGTAAAGATAACCATTTTCCGCGAGCTGTTCAAGAACCACAGTGCGAGTAGCGATGTAGAATCAAAATGACTCGCGAAACGAAATCAAAATGTGTTACCACCTCTAATCCGAATTAACTGCGTCAATTAATTTGGATCGGAGCATTATTTTTGTACTTTCACATGCATCGCACATGGTTGGTTGTATCCTTGTGGGGATGGTGTACCTGTCTTCAGCAGGCTTCAGCAGCCAAAAGTATAGCCTAAAATTCTAGTCTGATCATCTTTGGATGCTGAGACATTGTTCTTAAATTATTCCACTGCAGGCAATCCTTCGTCTGTAGGTATTCCGATGCTGGCAATCCTTCGTCTGTAAGTATTCCGCTGCAGGCAATCCTTGGTTTGTAAGTATGCTCCTCAATGACTCGTAACCTGCACCATGAGTTCATATGCAATGTAAATCAAAGCTGTTTTGACCATCTCATGGATGCTGACTCGCTGAGTTAATAAATTTCAATTTCCTATGAACCTGGGGAGAAAGCATTGCTTGCTGGCCTGAGTCATTCATGTGCAATGTGCTTAGGATTTTTTAGCTGAACAATGGATAAGCAAAACAATGTGCTTGGTTATGATAGCAAACTTATCTTTCTGTATCATGGATACCTACAATCTGACTAGAGCATCTGAATATATGTCTTCAGCTGGTATCTTGACATCCATCTGTGCTAGAGTATTCGACAGTACCATGTTCTGGCGCATTGCAAGCAAGGGGTTAAATACATAACTATGCTGATGAATTTCCTGGTACATGAGGAGCACGAGTTGAACTCTAGTTCAGCAAGACTGAAAATCTCGAGCTCTTGACTGCAAGCTCTCATTTCTTCATTTGCATTTTTGACCAAATTAAGTGTTGCCCACTGAATCTGACTAATAAATTTCAGTTTCCTATGAATGAACTGTCTCCTGAAAGTAATATTTTTTTTAAGAAGAGTTCCTGAAAGTAATAAGGCGCCAATTTCATCCTATGAATAAATTTACTGGGGAGAGGGGAGTCGTTGGAGCTGATTTTTTTTTTTTTGGCCCAACTCCTCCACTAGCAGGAATTTATTGGGGGAAAGTGTAGTTGTTGGAGATGCTGCAAGTGTCGTCCACTGAACTGTCTACACTGTTCTTGCCTATTTTATGGTCAGGTATCGGGCATCTCTGAAATGTGCTGGGTCGAAGTTAACCTTGTTGCCGAGAGGACATTTTTGCCCCTTCCCCGGACCCCGGCGACCAGCGCTTGTACTGTAACACTGATCCCGCAGTGAAGCTGAAGATACATTTTTACCACAGGCTGTTCACGAACCACAGTGCGAGAAATAATGGGAAATTGATGATACATAATCGAAAGGACTCGCGACACAAATTCAATGTGACTTGTTATTATTTTTTGTACTCCCTAATAACTGTTGTGGTTTTGGTTCAACTACTTGGTTTGTCTGGTTGGTTGGTCCCTGTGATGAGAGTCGCTTAATTTTCCCGTGAGTTAATAAACCAGGAGAGCGACTTGTTACTCTATCAGATCTCGGATGGAGGCCAGCAAACCCTAGTCCCTTGCTTGCACTCGCTTCACTCTTCCGTCCCGCGGCAAGCCCCAAATCCACCTCGCTTCTTCCATTTTTCCGTTGTCGGCTGGCCGTCACATCCATTGTCGGCTGGATATTGATAGTATTGCAGCAAAGCAACCGTCAGGAGTTAAAATCAACCTTACAACTGACATATATTGACAGTATTGCAGCAAAGCAACCGTCATGAGTTAAAATCAACCTTACAACTGACACATAGAGTCCTAAACGCGTTTGACATCATTAGCCGAGAGGACATTTGCCCCTTCCCGTACATAAGACTAATAATCTCTAGTCAAACTTATGTGTGCAAATGTCCAGGGGGTTGTTTTCACGGTTGTTCAAGAGCCACAATGCAAACTCTAGTGAAACTTATGTGTGCAAATGTCCAAACTTACTAATCTCTAGTAAAGATAATCATAACATTCCACGGTTGTTCAAGAGCCACAGTGAGAGTGAGTAATGATGCAGAATAGAAAAGGACTCACACACACCAAATCAAAATGAGTTATTAGCTTTTAACTTTTTCACACATCGCACATGATATGATTGGTTGTATTGTTTGGTGAAACTTAATTTTTCCACGTGTTTATAAACCTAGAGATCCACTTTCCTCCACCACTAGTTGTTGTCACTCCGTCAGATCTCGGATGTGAGCCAACAAACCCTATTCCCCTTGCTTGCACTCACATCACTCTTTCGCCTCGTGGCAAGCCCCAAATCCACATCCTCTCCCCTACTCCCACAGCCGGTCGGCCGCCACACCCACACCAACGGCCTCGCCTTCGCCAATCCCCACCGCGCCGCCACCCCTCTGCCTCAACAGGATGCCGATGCCCCACCGCAAGACATTGAATCCATTGAATTGTACATTCTTGTACACACGACTAAGAGTCAATGTGAGGCTTAAGGTTTCTACTACACTCTGTTTGCTTCCTATGGTCAGCAAATTCGCGCGGGTATGTACCTTCAGCTTCAGGGTCCAATAGCCAAAAGTGTCATCCAAAATCCTACCTGGATCATCTTTTTGGTGTAGACAGTAGTCTTAAATTGTTTCTCTTTATGTGAATACGACCTTCAGTGATCCGCACCCCGCACAACAAATTCATGATAGAATGATGTGTGATTACTACATTTGTTTTTGACGAAACATGACATATTCTAGTGCCCCAGAGTAAAGACTGGATACTCAGCCATTTGGAGTTGAAGTCAACCTTGGAACTGACACACGTAATCCTAAGCGTATTTGACATTATTAGTGAGGGGACATTTTGCCCCCCCCCCCCCTCCCCCACCCCCCAACATAACACTAAGGCTGGTCATAGTGGGGAGTAACTTAGACTAGTGTCATATGCATGACACTAGTCTAAGTTACTACCTTCACAATGCAAAATAACATGATAGTAGTATCATAGATGGCTTCATTTATTAGCTTGTAGACTCATCTTGTCTTGGGAAGCGCTATGTTACAGTAACATATTATGTTACCACCTCACATTAAATACTTGCCACATAAGCAAAAATTTCTTAGAGTGTGCTATGTTACTAGCTAAGTTACTCCCACTATGACTAGCCTAATAATCCCAAAATGAAGCGAGCAAAACCTGCAGAATTTGATGTTGGGTCATGTTGGTCTAGTGAGCCACCTGATAAAATCAGGGCCATTATTTGTAAGGAACATTTTTCTAAGTGAATGAATGTAAGGGTGCCGCCCATTATTTTCAAAAAGGAAAAATGTGAGTGTGCAATGATGCAGAATAAAAATGGACTCGCAGACATGTATCCTATATGAAACTTAATTTTACCATGGTTTAATAAACCCGGATAGCCACTTTCCTCTACCACCGGTTGTTATTACTTTGTCGGATCTCCGATGAGAGCCTGCAAACCCTAGTCCCTTGCTTGCGCTCGCTGCACTCTTTCGCCCCGTGGTAGGCCCCAAATCCACCCTCTTCCTTACTTCCACCACTGGCTGACCACCCCAACCCATGTAAATGGCCTCACCTTCGCCTACCCCCACTAGCCCCACGCAGTCGACCGCCGCCACCCCTCCGCCTCAACAGGACGCCGACGCCCCACCCCGAACATCAAATCCACTGAATTGTACATTCTTGTAAATGTGAGGCCAATTCTATATTTTTATCTTTCAATAAATGCATTGTAAGGATTCTATTGCCCTCTGTTTGCTTGCTACGGTCAACAAATTCGCGCATATATACCTTCAGCTTCAAAGCTTCAGGGTCTAACAACCAAAAGTGTCGTCTAAAATCTTACTTGGATCATATTTTGGGTGTGACCTTCAGGATCCGCGCCCGCACCGCAAATTCATGCTAGGATGATGTGTGCTTATACTATATCAAAATAGCTATGCAGACGACGGAGCACATAACGGTTCCGAGAGAGCACATAACACTAATAATCTCCAATAAAATTAAAGGTAAACATCACTTTTCGTAGGCTGTTTAAAAGGCACACCACGAGTAAGTAAGAATGGAGAATAAAAAAGGATTCGCAAACACAAAATTGAAATAAGTTAATAAATCCTCTGGCGAGCACACATCACACACATATTGTATGGTTGGTTGTATCCTCTAGTGAAACTTAATTTTTCTAACATACGCCCTTATGAATCTCAAAAAAGAAAGAAAAAACATACGCCCTTACATTTCTCCACGGAGTGATAGTAAATCCGGAGTCATTTCTCTGCTGTGGTTTCATTAGTCTGTCGGATCTCGGACGGGAGCCTGCAAACCCTAGTCCCACTCGCTTCACTCTTCTTGCCCCGCGGCAGCTCCCAAATCCAGCTCCCCTCTCCCACTCCCACCGCCGGCCGGCCGCCACCGTCCACGCCAATGGCCTCGCCTTCGCCTCCCCCCACGCCACCCACCGCCGACGAGCCTCCGCCTCCGCCTACTCCTGACGGAGACGCCCCCTCCCCGCCCACGGACGCCGAATCCCCCCCGCCGCTCCCGGAGGCCGATGCCCCTGCCGCGCCGCCCCCGGACGCCGACGCCCCGCCGCCGCAGCAGCAGTCGCACCTCCCGGACGGCATCCTGGAGGACATCTTCCTGCGGCTCACGACGGCGGGGGACGTCGCGCGGGCGTCGGCCGCCTGCGCCTCCTTCCGGGCCATCACGTCCGCGCTCCCGTTCCGCCGCCGCTTCCGCGCGCTCCACAGGGCCCCGGTGCTCGGCTTCCTCCGAGAGGACTTCTACGCCGCCCGCCCGCCGCACCCCTCCGCCCCGGCCGCGCGCGCCCTCGCGCGGGCCGCGGACTTCGCCTTCTCCTTCCTCCCGGACGACGCCGCCTGCTGGAGCCCCCGGGACGCGCGCGACGGCCGCGTGCTCTTCTCCGCCGTGCCCAGTTCCCACGGCCGCGGCAGCTTCGCCGATGCCACCTCCACCACCTTCGTCGACCTCGTCGTCGCCGACCCGCTCTCCCGCCGCTGCGTCCGCGTCCCGCCCGTCCCCGACGATCTGGCCGCCCCCGTCCTGCGGTGGGGCATGCTCGACTTCGAGCCTTTCCTCGCGCCGGCCAGCGCCGAGGACCTGCGCGACGAGGGCGCGCCCTTCAGGGTCATCGGCAAGGTGTTGTGCGAGGACAGGGTCGCCGTGTTCGCCTTCTCCTCGCGCATCGGTGAGTGGCGCAGCCACGGCTCGAGCGAGCTGTCCAACGACTTTGCGCTGGACGCGCTCTACGAGCGGCGTCACTATGTGCAGGGATGCTTCTGCTGGCTGCTGGAGTGGATGGAGAAGCTACTCATGCTCGACGCCGGCACGATGGAGTTCTCCATCGTTGACCTCCCGCCCGGCAACGACGAGAGGCGCTTCGCCATTTTGGAGGCAGGGCAGGGCAGGATTGGGCTGCTGAATATTGGGAGGAACACATTGGACCTGTACTATAAGGCCTGGCCAGGCAAACGCAATGGCGAGTGGCAACACGAAACGAAAGAGCACCCACTGCCTGACTATCACTGGCGCATCATAGGTTCTGATGAGGAGTACTTGCTCCTGAGAGGGATCTCACTTGATTGGCCCTGGTTCGGGAGCGCTTCATCGGAGAGTCCGGATATTGAGTATTTTGCACTGGAGCTCAAGGCATTGCAACTCGAGAGGATGTACGTGTCCAAGCACAAAATGTTGCATGCTCACCTGTATAGGGGCTACCCGCCGCAGATCTCGGCACCAACTCTTTGAACTGGTAAACTTGCTACCGTATCATCCTCTTGTTTTCAGCAGTTGGGGGGACAGAGTTTCCATTGCTTTGAACATATTTGTTATTCCCTCTGTCCACAAAATTACATTGTATTAGACCATTAGCCATGGGCACAAACACACAATAACTATTGGATAGGCTACAAAATTGTGAACTGAGCGCATTGAAGGACAAAAAATTCGTAAGTGACCTACATTTGTTCCCAAGGGAGTAACTAACTAGCTGTATGCACTTCTCCTTTTCTCTTCTTTAGTTCCTACATGGGCATTTTCGTGGCTGCAACACATGTAACACACAAATCCATGCCAAAGATATATCAGAAAAAATGGTCCTGGTGCCATGTACATACTCTGTTTTTTAATATAGAGTAGGAGCCTCTCCCGCTGTAACTTCTCAAAAAAGAAGGTTAATATTGTTTTTGCAAAGATACAAGCGCCACCATTGTCATGCTGTAACTCAACTGTTGTTAATGATTTCAGTACTGTATGCCGTCCATGGTTGAGAACTGCTAATTTGCACTAGTGGTTTCATATTGCTATCACTTTTACATTGCTGCCATACAGCCTATGACAACTATTATCTCATTAACTCTTTTAGTAAATTTGATATGGTAGATGAAAACAACTTGGTATTATTGCTTCACTTATCCGGTAGTGAGCAAATGGAGAGAGTTTTAATTGATTTTAAAGTAATGTTCAGGATAACGGTAACTGGTACCATCTCGGTCAGGTGCTGAATAGGGATTAATCGGCGAATCGGCCATTTAACTGAATTTATTGGCTGGTTAACTAGGGCTATACCAAACATACAGCTAAATATTTGTGTTAGCCATATTCTGCTTGTCCCTACACTATCCTTTTTCTCTTTTCTTTCTCCATAAGTCACATTTGGGCTGTCCTCGCCGCTGCAAAGCTGAAGCCCATTCAGCCCACTAGGGTTCCAGCTGGAGATGTGCACGGGCTGGGAAATTTTGGGCTTTGGCAGCCCAAAACTGCAGCCAGTTAATCTTTGCTCACCCAAAAATTTGGTCTGACAACCGATTTTTTGGCCTGTCAGACTGATTACCTACCTGGGCGATTTTGTCAGCTGAATAGGTTTTTCGCATCGGCCACCCTCTGAGACATGATTAACTGGCCAGTTAACTGTTATCTCGGCCGATATTTGGAACACTGTTTTAAAGCATATTTGATATTCCTTCCGTCCACAAAAGTACATTGTATTTGACTATCAGCAATGGGCCCAGTAAAATGAATAGGCTAAATTATCATCATTCCTTTCTATTGCTCCTGAGTGCCCCTGCATGTTTTCTTTCCAAAGAGGCAACTCTGCTGATGGGAGTAATAGTTTGGGGGCATAATAGGAAATGTGGATTAAGATGTCCAAAATTGTGAATAGAGCACATTGAAGGACAAAAAAATGGCCAAGTGACCTACATTTGTTTGGAAGGGAGTAATTGACTAGCTGTACACACTTCTCTTTAGTTCCTACACGAGCATTTTCGTTGCTGTGACACTTCTTTAACACAATTCCATGCCAAAGATATAGCAGGAAAAATGGTCTGGTGCCATGTAAATGCCCCTTTCTTTTTAATATAGAGCAGTAGAAGCCTCTCCTGCTGCAAGTTCTGAAAAAAGAAAGTTGATATTGTTTTTTTTTTGCACAGATACATGTGACGATTTGATAACCTGCGCAAAATCCGAGATTCTGTCCCTATCATACTTTTGATCAGCATCTTTGCCATTTCCTGTTGTGATTTTGTCTTCTTTTGCCAAAAACTAGGGCAATGGTCTCAAGTTGGAAATTGAGTGGTGGCGTGTTGTCTATTGCAGGTTACATATCCTTCGCCCTTGAATGTGGAGAGAAGGCTACAAAACTGTGAACAGAGCACATTGAAGGTTACATATCCTTCGTCCTGTGTATTGCCGCTGGAGAAGTGGTGAATGAGTTGGTGTGGTCTCTGGCGGCAAGAAGTGTGTTAGTGGAGGGCGGAAGTTTGCCGGTAGCGGCAGATGGTGGAAGGTAGGATGGCCGCTGTGAAGGGATGCCTAACCTCATGTGCCAGTTGCGCGTTATCGCGCGCCAGCGATCTTTCTTGAGCTGCGTGTTGACCCACAGTTTGTCTACATCGACTTTTGTTGGCTGTTTGCTGGCTTAGGTCATTCTATATATTCTTGCCATCCCAAAGCATGTTTTGGAGAGTCTGCTTTGGCGCCGAAGTTTGTAGCAATTTGCAGGATGCTAGATCCAACTTGGTAAATGTGGCAACCCTGGTTTTTCCCCCCACTGCTGGCAGCATGTGAGACCAGCTCAGCTGATGAGCTAACATTGAGGGAGTTTATGCCCAGTTCAGTGGGTGGTGGCTCTGGTTTCTTTCTGACCTGGTGCAGTGGAGGCCGTTTATTCATGGCCAGAGTCCCAACTCCACCAAGTCATGGAGATGATCTTTTGTTAGCCAGCGTGTATGCATGTATTAGAGTATGTATTATATATGTAACCTGGATGGCCTTGTTGTAATCTTTTTGTTGTTGTTGTTGTTGTTGAGAAACAGCCTTGTTGTAATCTTTTTATTGTTGTTGTTGAGAAACAGCCTTGTTGTATCTTTTTGTTGTTGTTGAGAAACAGCCTTGTTGTATCTTGGTGTGTTAATGCAGTTTAGCGACAATCTATCGTAGTTTGGATTTGGATGCCCATATAAATAATAATGTATTTACCACCTGTCGATCAATACAAGGGATTAAAAAAAATCCAAAATGACAAGTGCCACACGTGTGCGTGAAGCACTCCGGTCTCGTAAAGTTTGACCAACTTTATAGAAAAAACTACCAACATTCACTATGTGAAATCAAATACCGGTAGATGCGTCATGACTTAAAGTTTCATATTGTATAACTTTTGCATCGTAGATGTTGATACTTTTTCATATAAATATGGTCAAACTTTGCGAAGTTTGATTTTAGACAATTCTTATATGCAGAGTAAAAAGGACCGGAGGGAGTACAATCAATATATCATTTTGGTTCAGAAAAAAAAATCAATATATCATGAGTAAAATACACTAGAGGTGCCTCAACTTGTCTTGGACGGTCAGTTTAGTGCCTAAAGTTACAAAATACGTGAAACTGGTGCTCTAACTTTTCAGGCCATGCAAATATGGTGACGTACCTCCAGCCTGCGTGGCGTACAAACGTGACGGTGGCCCGCGTATCAGTGTCTAAGAGGCGCTGGGTGGCCCGCACATGGGGATTTTTTTACAAAAATCCTTCTCATTTTTATTTACTAGCAAAAGGGCCCGTGCGTCGCAACGGGAGAAAAAAATTCATAATTTCCAAAATGGTCATGATCACATTTTGCTGCATCACCGAGATACAAATATCTCTCTCAATTTCGCGAAATCATGAACATTTTGAAATTATGAACAATTTGTTAAACTCATGCACATATTTGAAATCGCAAACAACATACTATTACAAATTTCTGAACATTTTCTATAATCAAGAACATTTTTTTAATTTATGAACATTTTTTGCTATTTACAAACATTTTTTAAAAATTGTGAACATTTTAAAACAATTTTCCTGAACTGGCAAACATTCTATAATCGATGATTTTCTTTTAGAAATTGGGTGGAATAGTTATTGAATTTGACGAACTTTTTTTGATTTAACGAACATTTTTGGAAATGCCCGTGCGTTGCAACGGGAAAAAACTATCAAGTTATACATGTGTGGTAGATATAAAAAAGTATGAATCAAATTCACAAAGTATATACAAATGATGTCATGATGAGATAAGACACTTTTAAAATGTAATTTCAAAAACGAACAATATGATGCTCATCAAGACTTGATTGTTTAAGGCGCCACAACAAAATATTTTGTGGCTGAGCAAACTGCATTGACGGACCCTGCCTAAGCTATACTGATAAATAAAGTGTCTCGCCTTGACTTAGCGTAGCGGTGTTTACCATAACCACTATTGTGATACGAGAATAAGCATAACTGTGTTGGAAGCAAAATAGATATTTAGTCATTTTAATACAGCTTACAAAAACTAACCCTTAGAAAGTTATGTCAATTTTGTTGGGTTCAGCGTTGTACAAAACATGTAAACCCTTTTTTACCCAACGCGAAGGACTAAATAAAATCATAAAACGAGCTCTATAGATCTCATAATAAAACCTTTATGGAAGCTACAATTAGTCTTGTTCATTATTTACGGATGTGTTTTAATTTTTGTGAACATTTTCTAAAAGCTGATGGACATGTTTTTTAAATTCCTGAATATGCTTTGAATATTGGATCATTTTAAAAAATCATGAATATTTTTTATTTCATGAAAATTCATTTGAAATCGTGATTTGTTTATAATATGTGAGCAACTTTTTAAGTCATGAACATTTCATGATTCTTCGAATATTTTTTAAATTCACAAACAGTTTACCATTTTCCTGCTTTTATTCAAAACTCGCAACTGTTTGATATTCTGGAAATCCGAAATTAATTTTGAGATAAAAAACCAAAACAGAAATACAAAATTAAAAAGAAATAAAAAATAGGGGGCGCCACGAATCCGAAATTAATTTTTAGAGAAAAAACAGAAATAAAAAAAGAAATACAAAACAGGGGGCGCCACGACCGGCACACGGGCTGGCCCATTACTGCGCTTAAGATAGGTAAAACGAAAATTAAGCATCTAGAACCAGTAATCGAACCCTGGTCTACTGCGTGGAGAGCACAGCCTCAGCCATAGCACTACTCATCAATTGTTGTTCTTATACCGCATCAAACATTAATAACATAACCCTGGAGCGATATTTGAAACTAAAAACGAATCATTTTTGCCACTTACGGGTGGCATTGGTGGGTTATTATTGCCAACATCGAGGGTAGTTTTTATGACTTATATATAGTGATGCTATTCATCACCCAGGGTGCAGAATAACTTATTCTTCACCCGAGGTAATCTTACGATCATTTCATAATTAAATTATGTTTGGAATTCAAATAGTTACATTCATATTCATTCAGTACGTAATATTTGACATAAGAAAATAAAAATATAGGTCATAAGACAAGAAAATTTGCAGTTTATGTGTATTTTACACTATGTTTTTACGTTTGTAATTTTACATAACATAAAATATTTTTTACGACGATTATATATTTTCTTACAGTCTCTTTTTATGTCGAAAATAAGACAAAATTTACGAAACGTAAAATTACGATGCATTAATGGTAAAATAGAGGGGGTGAAGAATAACTATTCCTCACCCAGGGTGACGAATAGACTATATATATATAAATGCATCCTACTACCGGGTGTAGTTACACCCATTTCTCATATACTACCATGTGGTAGTATATACTCTACTTTATTACTTTTAGTATGCTCATATACTATATCTAAGATACTCCAAAGCAAATTATGTGAAAAAATTGCATGTGAGCCCATGTTTTTATAATATTTGTGAAATACGTACATATTTGTACGTAAAAAGGAGTATGCTCAAAATATACTACATACTACATAAAAAATAGTATATATACTACCTAAACATTCTTATATACTACATACTACGCGTACATACTCTCCGATATGATAGATACTACCTAGAACGTATGAAACAAAAGTAGAAGCAACTACACCCGGTAGTAGGAAAAATTTATATATATATATATATATATATATATATATATATATATATATATATATATATATATATATATATATATATATATATATATATATATATAAAGAATCAATAGAAAAGCACTGTATGATAGCGAGAAATAACATTAAAAAAACTCAATGGAGAGGTATGGAACCTGGCATATCATGTTCAACAACGGCACGACCTGGCCAGCCGGCCGAAGTATGCTTCAAATTCAACTATTAGCTACAAAGCTGTGTAAATACTAAATACAATCCACATATCACTCTACAGATTTCTTTATTTTTAATTTTTTCTAAGTTCCTGTTTAGTTTCATAAAGCATAAATTTTCCCATATGAAAAATACAGTTATCAATATGCAAATGTTTTATATTTTAAATATTTTTTCATTATCATTATTGTGTACTTCGAAGAGGCTGAACTTAATTTATGTGGATAATATTAAATTTGAGAAATGTATCGAACATGTTGTGTTTATATAAATGTAATGATAATTTACACAATAAATTTTAACTCACGTTGAACTCTTTTAAAAATACATATTGTAAAAAATTTTAACGCACACCAAACATTTTTAAAAAAATGCATTATAATTTTTAATACATGTGAAACAATTTCCAACAACATGCTGAACATTTTTCAAATGCACTAACATTTTCTTTAAGTTTATGGCAGTTGTATTTTGTTCTTACGTTTTTTTCCAAATGGTGAAAATAATATGAAAAATATAAATAAAGAACTTGAAAATTAAGTGTGCAGACCCATACTAGCGCCATATATACAGCAACTGAGCACGTTTGAGAGGTACATAGCAACGAAAGAGGAATTTTGGAGCACGGTGGCCATTGAGCATGTGTTTTTCTTGAAAGTTTAAAAACTGGCTAAAAGTTTCATACGAATCTTAAAAGTTCCACAAAAAATGTATGCATGTGCTCTAAGTGACTTTCAAGTTTTGTTTGAAATTTTGTTATATTTTACACTGCCAAAAAATTTAGCTGATTTTTGCATGTATTTGTCTTTTTTTGTATCTCTGACATACAAATATAGTTTTGAAAAAGAAACACGCGGATATATTACATTTCTATGTGTGCATGTATAAAAAATGTCAGAAGTTTTTTAGCTGTAAAAATCTGTTTCTTTGACCTTCGAAAAAATGGGCACAATGTGCCGGTGCTCCAAAATTACATTTTGCATAACAACACAATATATAAAGTTCGACTTAGTCTATATCTACTAAGCACAATATGGCCTGGTGGACCCCCTATGCGTGCAACATAATCCATAAATTTGTGGAGCTTTCCCACGTGATTAAGTAAAATTTGAGCGTTTTTTTAAATCCTCATGTCTGGTCTACCCAACAACTTCCCTGCTCCCAGCCACTGACAGTTGGGTCACCGCCACATTGGCACGCCACATGGGCTGGACGTACGTCTGGATACGAATGGAGGCACCATATTTGCATGGCCGGACAAGTTCAAGCACTCGCTTTATGTATTTTACAAATTTAGGCACTAAATTGACCGCGTAGGACAAGTTGAGGCACCTCCAACATATTTAACTCACATTTAGTGTACTACCTACGTTCATGATTTCAGGTGTATATGGGCATATGCGTAATTCTAGATTGATAATTTAGCTCGGTAAATATGTATTATACGTCATGACAAATATATGCTTAAAACTATATCCACATATGAATCCAATCATATGCTTTTGATGCCATTTCTTTTTCTTTTTTACCAAAAGGAGGATAACCCCCAACCTCTGCATCAAGCGATGCACACAACCATCTTTATTATATTATTCAACAAAGTCTGACACAACAAGCGATGCACGCAACCATCTTTATTATATTATTCAACAAAGTCTGACAAAACATACATGGATCAATCCAAAGTCACCTTCCTAGCGATTTATATGCCGCTACATCTATTAGTTTGTTGATGTGCCTTGATCTCGCACCAACACATATAATCTAATCTTATGGCCTCACCAAGATGCTCCACAACATGCTGAGAGTACCAATCGGTCCAACAGACCCTCAACGTATAACGTAATGCGCACACTCCAGAATCTTTCACCGCTATCTTCCGCCGTCCCAACTCCAGGAAAGATCAATGCATTGACCTTGCCAGATCGACTCCAGACAGCACCACCACCCTGTGCGCGTCCATCAACACACATCCAATGCCGAGATCCCGTTGCGCCGTGCTGTCGAGACCTGCTGTCACCGACGTAGTAGATGGCATATAACATATACTCCCTCCGTTCCATAATTCGAATTAAGGGTTTTAGTTCAAACCACGATGAGAATTATGGAACGAAGGGAGTAATTAGTTAGCCAAATCGATGACCTAAAACTACGTGCACCCAATACACCCATACGGAGGAAGTAATAACATCTTATATTATGAGACAGATGGAGCAATAGCAAGTGCCAAGCATTAGCAGCAAATTGGTTAAAACACAAAGAAAAACGCAAATGCAAGGGACATGCAACAACGGCCCTGCAGAAAAATAATACTCCATTGGCCAACACGAGCCTTCCAACATGCTGGTTAAAACAACACCGAATCCTGGACACAGACGCAGCAGGAAAGAAAGACCCCAGCAAACACTTCCAAACAGTCCAGGAATTACTTGCCAAAAACTTCAACAGAGGCCGTGCTGTAGTAACAATCGGAAACCACAAAACTTTGTTGAGTGTCAAATCACACCCAACTACGCAAGTTTGCTGCAGTACTATTATCAATGTACAAAGTATTCCGTTCTATTAGCAGTAATAACATCTAAGAACAAAGTAACAGAAGACATGGGTCAATGAAACAGTACTTGCTATCTTTTAACAATAACCACGCTGAAGCAACAATCGGACCCAAAACAGATGCAGTGACCCAATTACTGCTGCCGCGGTAACAATCAGACACAAAACCATGCTGAGAACCCCGATCACAGGCAGCTTCCCAAATATGACTGAGAGAAAACATCTCCACACAAAGCAATAGGACCAAGGTGTGCACTGAACATGAAAGATCGAATTATTAAGCACCGAATGATGATAGAAGTGCCGATTCCCCCATCCAAATTGTTCGCTTCATACAGGATAGGTGCTTCCAGGGCACGACAAGTGCACAAGTAGTCCAAAACATTAAGATGGAGCATGGCATCTTATAGCACAATAGCGAATAGAGGCTCCTTGTTCACAGCTTCTTGTTGAAGTGTCTCAAACAATGAAAGTGAAATCATGCTCTCCTGCAAGCGATGCCTAGTAAGTGTCAAGTGGCTTTCATGCTCTTCGCTTTTCACGTTTCCTAAAAATACGCCATCAATGTCACAATGCAAGAGACGGCTAGGACACTGCTCAATCAACAGCTCACGCTCGTTGATCACAGCCATGCTAGGAACATATTTGATCCCCAAATCAAGCGGTGGTGATGCCTCCATTGCTAACAAGTTAATCTTGTACGAGAAGCCCCAGGTTTCAGCATCATAGTCCTGCAACACCCAAACATCTAAAGTAGTGACACATTCAGAGGAGGTGCGGCACAAAGCTAGGGCGCCATCCATATCCACCAATGACACCGTATCGCCCAGCTGTGTTGGGCGGCTCATCTGCCGGAATGTCTCGTCTATGGTGTCAAATACCGTTATGTTGAGACCCATTGCCCAATGCAGGCTACCCTGATGGTGCACTGTCGGGCATTGATGGAACCAAATAGCAGGAATAAACCTTTGTTCTGGAACTGTAGGCCACTGGATGCATCTTGGCTGATCCGATCCGACCGTGAGGACGAAATACTCAAGCAACTCGACTGCTAGATCGCTCGGGTATGCCCAGGGGTATAACACCCAAAGCACTCGGTGTTCTCCAGATGTCTGGTGCCGGTAGAACCCGGTTACGCTGACCCGCAAGTCTGATCATCGTGGAGGATATGGCAGGGACGCACACTTGCGGGTGGCAGGGTTGCAGATGTAGAAATCAGATTTGTATGATGCGACAGGATGAGGAGGCCATCGCAGGTGGCGCGGTGTATAACGGCGTCGGATGCGTACCACCGGAGGACGGGCCGTATCTTTAGATCATTGGAGCCTCTGATGACGACGCGGCAGATGCCCTCTCCGTGTTTGACGATGGGTAGCGAGGGCTGGTGGCGATGGTGGTCGAGGGTGAACGCATCTGTGGAAGTGCCGCTGCGCCACGACCTGCGGACGGCACGGCAGCGGAGCACGTCTTTGACAGGCAGCCGGACGAGGATCTCGTGGACGACCAGCCACTCCGGTAGGTCGTCGAAGACGGTCGCGCCGTGGCTGCCTTGCATGCTGATTACTCGCTGATATATATAGGGAAAAAGAAAAAGGAAGAAAGACACGTTAGTACGACGTCGACGCTTGGAGAAGGGTTCCAAGGAAAGGAAACAAGCAGATCATGGAGGATGGCCGGAGGGAGCCGAGGTGACTTACTTTACTGTCGAGCGGAGGACGGTGGAGCGAGGGCGGCGGTCTCCGGCGGCGTCGCAATGGTGCCATGTTCGGTCCCGGTGGCGTCTACAAGACCGATCGATCTGAGGGGGCCAAGGGTAGAGACTTTTTTTTGACAAGAAAAAGGGAGCGCAGCACCGCAGATGGGATTTGCTTACGATCGTTGGATTACTAGCAAAGTGGGTCCTTGTCTAGGGTTTCCTTGGAATTTGCTATTTGTATGACTAATTGAAACGAGAAATCACGGTGGATTAGCATTTGGAACGTCGGTCCACCTTAGGCTAGTCATAGTGGGAGTAACTTAGGTAGTAACATTGCGTACTTCAAGAAAATTTTGCTTATATGGCATGTAGTTAATGAGGAGAGAGGTGTTTAGAGTAACATAATATGTTAGAGCAAGTACAATAGAGCTGAGTCAGCAGGCTATAAGGTATAAACTAGTATATTTCTGCTTAGTTGGAGGAAAGAGAAGAGGAGAGAGAAGGTAAGCGGGCTCTTCGTGAAGAGCCAGCTCTAGCACGTGCTCTTAGGCACTTTGTGAGAATGAAAGATGGGCCACATAATAACAAATTAGTACACTCTTTTGATCTACTATTATACATGTTGGCTATAAAATGAACTGTAGATGACATGGCACCGGCTTATAGCCAGCAGCTGGCTATACTATTAACCATGCTCTTACTGTAACATAGCGCTTCCCGAGAAAGGATGAGTCTACAAGCTAATAAATGAACCCATCTATGATACTACTATTATGTTACTTTGTACTACTCCCTCCGTTCCTAAATATTTGTCTTTCTAGAGATTTCAAATGGTCAGCACATACGGATGTATATAGACATATTTTAGAGTGTAGATTCACTCATTTTGTTCTGTATGTAGTCACCATTTGAAACCTCTAGAAAGACAAATATTTAAGAACGGAGGGAGTATAAAGGTAGTAACCTAGACTAGTGTCATATGCATGACACTAGTATAAGTTACTCCCCACTATGACCAGCCTTAGTTTGCTTCCCCGAGAATCTAGCGCATGTGTACACCAAGAGAGAGAGAGGGAGGGAGGGAGAATCTAGCGCCTGGGACAAAACTGCAAGGTCATCACAAGATCCTGTTCATCGAACCCAAACCGGTTGAGGTGCGGCGTACAGCGGCATGGCCTCCTCGGAGTCATGTTCATTCAGTGCTAACCTTCTATTATGGGGTCCTGTTCATCCAACTTATAACCGGCTAGGGTGGAGCGTACACGGTACAAGCCCGCGGCAGTAATGGAGACTGTTCATCGAGAGCCAACCGGCCAGCTCAACTGTACATGTCGCGCAGGGGGCTCGATGCAACAACCGGCTGGTCTCGACTCTACGTATCGCGCACACGATCGATCAGGCCTCGGATCGCAATAACTCGATCGAGTCTCGCATCGACCGCTAGGATTCAGTAGTGCGAAGGGATCGCTCGGGTTTGACAGTGCGGAGGGACCGCTCGGCTTTGATTGTGCGAAGAGATTGCTCGGGTTTGATAGTGCGACGAAGGGCTCGCTCTTGTTCAGTAATCTAAGGGCTTGCACACGCACGCGTAAAAGAGAAATGTGCAAACTACCCCTGCATCGCCCGGGGCCGACTACCCACCATACACCAAGAAATCCCCGTAAAATTTTCGCCTCACTTCTACTATGATTTTTTACGCCATGACAGCCCAAAGAACGTCATGCAAGTGCACCTCTGGCCTGCTCAGGACGAAAAGTCCATTTATAATTTTTTATCATAGAAGCAGATGTCCTCCTTGACGGTGTGTATGCGGTGTTTTGTGGCCGCAAATAGCCTTGGCCACTAGCCGCACGCCGTCAAGGAGGCGTAGGAGACCTAACCGCCCACCCCCAACGGCCGGTGCGACCACCATCGACGCTCCGACCAGCAACCGGCTGGTTCCTTCATCCTCGCACCCAACTTGTTCGACAAAATCACAGTGAGGTAAAAATTTGGTTGAACTTGTCGGGTTTTTTTCATGCACGTAAATGTAGTTTGATAGTGATTCCCGTATTATAGATGAGCTCATGTGACTTCTCTATTTGGGATGATCCCTCGTCGGATGAGGAATTCGATGTGGTTTGCTCGCAACGATGCTCTAGAGGAAGAAGCCGGAGCATGATGGTCCCATGTTTGGCCGTGAGTACATACGAAGAGAACGGACAGAGGCGCATAACAGATTGATGCGCAACTATTTTGGTACTCTACCAGTTTTCTCATAGAGGTACTTTCGTCACCATTTGAGTATGTCCAAGGACTTGTCTGACTTCAAACATCTAACTAAACAATGGGGCCCATCCAGATTCCCCACCTCAGGCCTAATTTTTTTATAATACAAAAGATCATGGTTTTTTTAGGGGTTAAACCAAGCTTTATTGATAAAATTCCACGTGATGTGGGATACAAATAGGATCATGGGGTTCAACCAACCATGTGTATCGCCCCGGATCCAGAGAATGCGAAAACTTGGCTAACCTATCTGCATCACCATTAGATGATCTACCTTCAAACTTGAAATTACAATTCAAAAAAGAAGCTCTATGTTTAATTTCACTAATGATAGCTCCATAAACACCACTACTGTTTCTCTAAATGTCGTTGATAACTTGTTTGGAGTCTGAAGCAATAATCACATTTTGGATCAATAGATCCTCAGCCAAACAAAGTCCTTCTTGGGAAGCTATCGCCTCAGGAGTCGCCACATCCGTTATACCATGAATGACCAAAGCTGAACTGCCCATATACTTTCCGGAGATATCTCGACAGACAGCCGCGGCAGCCCCTCTTGCGTGCGATTTGGACACTGCCGCATCTACATGAAGCTTATAGCAAAACCTGCAGGGGGGAGCTTTTGGTTCGGTAGAAACCGTTCTAGGCACCGCAATGGTCCTGTTGCTACTCACTGGAACCACTTCAAGATCAGCGATGAAGCGAGTGATGAAACCATACGTTTCCCACGGACTTTGAAAAACTTCCTCATGAATAGCTTTCTTCTGTGCCCACTATATTGCCCATAATGTCACTGCTAACTTAGTAAATGCCACATGAGATAATGAATCAATCATGCTAAAAAATTCACTGCTTTGCATCTGGTTCTGTGTTGTCTCGCAGAAGTGCCCCGCTAACTCTCCATCAACTAGGGCCCAAACGCATTTGGCCATTGAACATTCCACAAGGGGCCGAATTTCGTGTTTTGACCCTTTTTGGAAAGTATTTCAGGATCTGACCCCTGTTTGAATTTTTTTCGAGATTTGACCCTTTTGCTACCGCCTGAACTCACGTGGTAGGGTTAGATAGCCACCGCCACGGCCCATGGCGGTAGGGGTGCGACGGAGGGGACGGCGGCCGTTTGACTGCGTTGAACGTGGTTAGCACCTACCGCCAGAGCCACGGCGGTAGGTCATGCGACCCACGGCCGAGCCCATGGC
Source organism: Aegilops longissima (assembly GCA_021605205.1). NCBI lineage: Eukaryota > Viridiplantae > Streptophyta > Magnoliopsida > Poales > Poaceae > Aegilops > Aegilops longissima. Next base: position 53,214,374 of record CM038682.1, read on the forward strand.
GGTAGGGTCCTGTCTCAAGATAATGTATCAGTAACGAAGAATTGAAGGGCCTGGCGGTAGGCTGTGCGACCCTACCGCCAGAGCCCATGGCGGTAGGGTCTTGTTTTTTCAGTGTAATGATTCTGTAACGAAGAATTGAAGTGCCCTGGCGGTAGGCTGTCTGACCCTACCGGTAGGGTCCTGTGTTTTATGAATTTAAGTTCGATTGCTTGCTTCTTTTCAAATTCAATATGACAGTAATATTATAGCAAGTTTCACAAATATGACAACAATATCACAGATCTCAAACAATTAAACTTGGGCATCACATACACATTAACAAATTTGAAGTGCATAGAACATTTCAAACGAACTTCAACTAATTAGTAAACGGAGTTCCACATAGTTTCACAAATAGCAAACACATAGATCCACAAATAGCAAACACATAGTTCCACGTAGTTTCATAACCACTAGAAAAGTTCAACCAAACTAAAAAGAGCCAACTATCGAAGAGCATAATCAGTTGCTCCTTCCCCTCTTGGAGGTACGGTCCTCGTTACTCTTTTAACGACTCTCTTCGGTCTTCTTCTTGGGCCGGCGAGGAATCGGTCTCTGGAAAGGGTCCGGACTCAGCAAATCCTTCTTCTTCGGATTCCTCTTCTTCGGCAACTGAGATGCTTGAGACGTTTGAGTTGTTGGAGGTCCATAATCTTCATCGTACTCCTCCTCCCCGTTGCTCTCATCCTCCTCCTCCCCTTCTTCATATGTGGCCTCCTCCTCCTCCTCCTCCTCCTCCTCCTCCCCAACCAACCTAGACGACGAGGGAGCATGGCTCGATGAGCCGATGATACCTGTGTGGCTACAGGTGATGAGCTTCAAGCCCGACCCAGCTCCAAGACACCCAAGCAGCCCTACCAGCTTGCGATAACGCTGCACGAACTTCTGCACTCACAATGAAGCAAGGTCATAATAAGTATCAGATCGATTGACCGCAAGTGAACAAGATGCATCTGTCCGAGGAGGCTGAAATTGTACCTTCATCGTCCCCGACTCTGGTCTCAGATTGTACGCTCCCGGAAGATGACCTAGTGCATCTAAGGCTTCAAAGATGCATCTGTTCAGCTCACCGGACTGCAACGGCATAAGTCAGTCACGTTGACGAATAAAATATTTTAAATATGACCGTCGGTTCAAACGTACCACTTTGTTGATGAGGGGTGCAAACTCCCTAAATCCACTGTGCATGTCTCTGATGCCGGTCTGGTATGCCTGTTCATCGGGTCAGCCCACTCCAGCTCGCGATGTCTTCCGCCGTCCATCGAGGCTCGAGACGAAGACGGTGCTTCGCCATCATCGTACCACCTCATGTGTCGGCCTGTAATCATCCCGATTAGTCACTCTCCTCTCCACGTCTTTACCCCACCTCCGTCGGTTCCACTCCGTCACATGAGTCTTATGCTCCTCTCCCGATCAGGATCGATCGATTCTTCGCCGCTCATGCTTTGCAAGGCATAAGCAACAAGAATCATCATAATCGCAATGAGATCATCATAAGCAACAAGAAACATGATAATCTCACGGAGAACAAAGAGCTCACAGGTGGAGCGCGTGGCCGCCGGTATCGATGGGCTGGCCCGGTGGGGTATGCTGATAAATCCCAAACTGTGTGGCCACGCATTGTGGCAAATGCCACTCGACGACGTACACACAGATCATGGGCACGATGCACCGCCAGAGACCATGGTCCGCATCGCACATCACGTTCAGATCAAAGTCCCACTCTCGTTCTTGTCGATATGGCCACCAGATTACCTATTACATATACCTTGGTAAGTTCGCACTCTCGGTCAATAGCGGAATCAAAGAGAAAGGTGTTGGTGTTGGGGAACGTTGCAGAAAATTAAAATTTTCTTACGGTTTCACCAAGATCTATCTATGATTTCATCTAAGCAACGAGTCAAGAGAAAGAGTTTGCATCTACATACCACTTGTAGATCGAGTGCAGGCGTTCGAGGAGTGGTGATGATGAAGACGTTCCCAACGTGATTCCGATCACCGATGACCAAGTGCTGAACGGACAGCACCTCCGTGTTCAACACACGTACGGGACGACGGCGTCTCCTTCGTCTTGATCCAGCAAGGAGGAAGGAGAGGTTGAGGAAGACAACTCCAATGGCAGCACGACGGCGTGATGCAGATGGAGTGGCTGTTCTCCGGCAGGGCTTCGCCAAGCTTACGCAGAGGAGGAGAGGTGTTGGGGAGGGGAGGGGCTGCGCCTTCAATGGTGTGTCCAGCCCTCCCCTTCACCCCTCTATTTATAGGGGAAGGGAGGAGGGCGGCCCCTCTAGATGCATCTAGAGGGGGCGGCGGCGAGGGAGGGGCTTGCCCCCAAGCAAGGGGCACCCCTTTAGGGTTCCCCTCAACCCTAGGCGCATGGGCCAAGGGAAGGGTGCGCCCAGCCCACCAGGGGCTGGCTGCCTCCCACGCAGCCCAAGTGGCCCCTCCCGGTGGTCCTCCGGAACCTTTCCGGTGGACCCTCCATAATACCGATATGACCCAAACTTTTCGGTGTCCGTTTGACGACTTCCCATATATAAATCTTTACCTCCGGACCATTCCGGAACTCCTCGTGACGTCCGGGATCTCATCCGGGACTCCGAACAACATTCGGTAATCACATACAAGTCTTCCTATTAACCCTAGCGCCACCGAACCTTAAGTGTGTAGACCCTACGGGTTCGGGAGACATGCAGACATGACCGGGACGCTCTCAGGTCAATAACCAACAGCGGGATCTGGATACCCATGTTGGCTCCCACATGCTCCTCGATGATGTCATCGGATGAACCACGATGTCTAGGGTTCAAGCAACCCCGTATTCTATTCCCTTTGTCAGACGGTATGTTACTTGCCCGAGACTCGATCGTCGGTATCCCAATACCTCGTTCAGTCTCGTTACCGGCAAGTCACTTTACTCGTACCGTAATGCATGATCCCGTGACGGACACTTGATCACTTTGAGCTCATTATGATGATGCACTACCGAGTGGGCCCAGTGATACCTCTCCGTCATACGGAGTGACAAATCCTGTCTCGATCCGTGTCAACTCAGCAGACACTTTCGGAGATACCGTAATGCACCTTTATAGTCACCCGATTACGTTATGACGCGTTTGGTACACCCAAAGCATTCCTACGGTATCCGGGAGTTACACGATCTCAAGGTCTAAGGAAGAGATACTTGACATTGGAGAAGCTCTAGCAAAACGAACTACACGATCTTGTGCTATGCTTAGGATTGGGTCTTGTCCATCACGTCATTCTCCTAATGGCGTGATCCCGTTGTCAATGACATCGATGTCCATAGTCGAAACCATGACTATCCGTCGACCAACGAGCTAGTCAACTAGAGGCTCACTAGGGACGTATTGTGGTCTATGTATTCACACGTGTATCACGATTTCCGTGATGATACTGTTATAGCATGAATAAAAGACAATTATCATGAACAAGGAAATATAATAATAATGCTTTTATTATTGCCTCTAGGGCATATTTCCAACAGTCTCCCACTTGCACTAGAGTCAATAATCTAGTTTACATTGTGATGAATCGAACACCCATAGAGTTCGGTGTTGATCATGTTTTGCCCATGGAAGAGGTTTAGTCAGCGGATCTGCGACATTCAGATCCGTATGCACTTTACTAAATTTCTATGTCTCCATCCTGAACATTTTCACGGATGGAGTTGAAGCGACGCTTGATGTGCTGGTCTTCTTGTGAAACCTGGGCTCCTTGGCAAGTGCAATAGCTCCGGTGTTGTCACGAGAAGAGTTTGATTGGCCCCGACGCATTGGGTATGACTCCTAGGTCGGTGATGAACTCCTTCACCCAAATTGCTTCATGCGCTGCCTCCGAGGCTGCCATGTACTCCGCTTCACATGTAGATCCCGCCACGACGCTTCGCTTGCAGCTGCACCAGCTTCTTGCTCCACCATTCAACATATACACGTATCCGGTTTGTGACTTAGAGTCATCCGGATCGTGTCGAAGCTAGCGTCGGCGTAACCCGTTCTGACGAGTTCTTCGTCACCTCCATAAACGAGAAACATGTCCTTTGTCCTTTTCGGTACTTCAGGATATTCTTGACCGTTGTCCGGTGTTCCTTGCGGGATTACTTTGGTACCTTCCTACCAAACTTACGGCAAGGTTTACATCAGTGCAGTACACAGCATGGCATACATAATAGATCCTATGGTGAGGCATAGGGATGACACTCATCTCTTCTTTATCTTTTGCCGTGGTCGGGCATTGAGCTGAGCTCAATCTCACACCTTGCAATACAGGCAAGAACCCTTCTTGGACTGATCCATTTTGAACTTCTTCAAAATCTTGTCAAGGTATGTGCTTTGTGAAAGACCTATGAGGCGTCTCGATCTATCTCTATAGATCTTGATGCCTAATATATAAGCAGCTTCTCCAAGGTCCTTCATTGAAAAACACTTATTCAAGTAGGCCTTAATGCTGTCCAAGAATTCTATATCATTTCCCATCAAAAGTATGTCATCTACATATAATATGAGAAATGCTCTGAGCTCCCACTCACTTTCTTGTAAACGAGGCTTCTCCATAAGTGCATAAACAAACGCCTTGATCATCTCATCAAAGCGAATGTTCCAACTCGAGATGCTTGCACCAGTCCATAAATGGATCGCTGGAGCTTGCATACTTTGTTAGCGTTCTTAGGATCGACAAAACCTTCCGGCTGCATCATATACAGCTCTTCCTTAAGATAACCGTTAAGGAACGCTGTTTTGACGTCCATCTGCCATATCTCATAATCATAGTATGCGGCAATTGCTAACATGATTCGGACGGACTTAAGCTTCGCTACGGGAGAGAAAGTCTCATTGTAGTCAATCCCTTGAACTTGCCGATAACCCTTAGCGACAAGTCGAGCTTTATAGATGGTGACATTACCATCCGCGTCCGTCTTCTTCTTAAAGATCCATTTGTTTTCTATCGCTCGCCGATCATCGGCAAGTCGGTCAAAGTCCACACTTTGTTTTCATACATGGATTCTATCTCGGACTTCATGGCTTCTAGCCATTTGTTGGAATCTGGGCCGCCATCGCTTCTTCATAGTTCGAAGGTTCACCATTGTCTAACAACATGATTTCCAGGACAGGGTTGCCGTACCACTCAGTGCGGAGCGTGTCCTTGTGGACCTACAATTTCAGTAGCAACTTGATCCGAAGTACCTTGATCATCATCATTAATTTCCTCTTCACATGTAGGCATCACAGAACATTTTCTGAGCTGCACTACTATCCTGTTCAAGAGGTAGTACTTCATCGAGTTCTACTTTCCTCCCACTTACTTCTTTCGAGAGAAACTCTTTTCCGAAAGGATCCGTTCTTGGCAACAAAGATCTTGCCCTCGGATCTTAAGTAGAAGGTATACCCAATGGTTTCTTTAGGGTATCCTATGAAGACGCATTTTCCGACTTGGGTTCGAGCTTTTCAGGTTGAAGTTTCTTGACATAAGCATCCCATCCCCAAACTTTTAGAAAGCGACAACTTAGGTTTCTTCCCAAACCATAATTCATACGGTGTCGTCTCAGCGGACTTAGGCGGTGCCCTATTTAAAGTGAATGTAGCTGTCTCTAGGCGTATCCCCAAAATGATAGCGGTAAATCAGTAAGAGACATCATAGACCGCACCATATCCAATAGAGTGCGATTCGACGTTCGGACACACCATTACGCTGAGGTGTTCCGGTGGCGTTAGTTGTGAAACGATTCCACATTTTCTTAAGTGTGTACCAAATTCGTGACTTAAATATTCTCCTCCATGATCTGATCGTAAGAATTTTATCTTTCGGTCACGTTGATTCTCTACTTCATTCTGAAATTCTTTGAACCTTTCAAAGGTCTCAGACTTGTGTTTCATCAAGTAGACATACCCATATCTACTCAAGTCATCTGTGAGAGTGAGAACATAACGATATCCTCCATGAGCCTCAACGCTCATTGGACCGCTTTACATTGGTATGTATGATTTCCAACAAGTTGGTTGCTCGCTCCATTGTTCCGGAGAACGGAGTCTTGGTCATCTTGCCCATGAGGCATGGTTCGCATGTGTCAAATGATTCATTATCTAAAGACTCCAAAAGTCCATCAGCATGGAGCTTCTTCATGCGCTTGACACCAATGTGACCAAGGCGGCAGTGCCACAAGTATGTGGGACTATCGTTATCAACTTTACATCTTTTGATATTCACGCTATAAACATTTGTAATACTACGCTCGAGATTCATTAAGAATAAACCATTGACCATCGGAGCATGACCATAAAACATATCTCTCATATAAATAGAACAACCATTATTCTCGGATTTAAATGAGTAGCCATCTCGCATTAAACGAGATCCAGATACAATATTCATGCTCAAACTTGGCACCAAATAACAATTATTAAGGTTCATAACTAATCCCGTAGGTAAATGAAGAGGTAGCGTGCCGACGGCGATCACATCGACTCTGGAACCATTCCCGACGCGCATCGTCACCTCGGCCTTTGCCAGTCTCCGCTTATTCCGCAGCTCCTGCTGTGAGTTACAAATATGAGCAGCGGCACGGTATCAAATACCGGGAGTTACTACGAGTCTTGGTAAAGTACACATCAATTACATGTATATCAAATATACCTTTGGTGTTGCGGCCTTCTTGTCCGCTAAGTATTTGGGGCAGTTCCGCTTCGATGACCCCTCCTTGCAATAAAAGCACTCGGTCTCGGGCTTGGGTCCATTCTTTGACTTCTTCCGGCAACTTGCTTACGGTAGCGGCAACCTCCTTGCCGTCCTTCTTGAAGTTCTTCTTGCCCTTGCCCTTCTTGAACTTAGTGGTCTTATTGACCATCAACACTTGATGTTCTTTCTTGATTTCAACCTCGGCTGACTTCAGATAAAGAACACTTCAGGAATGGTCTTTACCATCCCCTGCATGTTGTAGTTCATCACAAAGCTCTTGTAGCTTGGTGGGAGCGCTGGAGGATTCTGTCAATGACCGCCTCATCGGGGAGGTTAATATTCACTGGGTCATACGGTTGTGCAACGGACATCTTGATATGTGCTCCTTGACAGAACTGTTTTCCTCCATCTTACAACTATAGAACTTGTCGGAGATGTCATATCTCTCGACCCGGCGTGAGCTTGGAAAACAAGTTTCAGCTCCTCGAACATCTCATATGCTCCGTGATGCTCAAAACACTTTTGGAGCCCGGTTCTAAGCTGTAAAGCATGCCGCCTGAGCGAGGGAGTAATCATCAACACGAGACTGCCAAGCATTCATAATGTCTTGGTTCTCAGGGACGGGCGTCACCTAGCAGTCCTTCTAGGACATATTGTTTCTGGCAGCTATGAGGATGATCCTCAAGTTCGGACCCGATCCGTATAGTTCTTTGCCGTCATCTTTCAGCTTGGTTTTCTCTAGGAGCAGCGTTGAAGTTCAAATTGACATGGCGTTGGCCATTTGATCTACAAGACATATCATTCAAAAGTTTTAGACTAAGTTCATGATAATTAAGTTCATCTAATCAAATTATTTAAATGAACTCCCACTCAGATTAGACATCCCTCTAGTCATCTAAGTGTTACACGATCCGAGTCGACTAGGCCGTGTCCGATCATCACGTGAGACGGACTAGTCATCATCGGTGAACATTCTCATGTTGATCGTATCTTCTATCGACTCGTGTTCGACCTTTCGGTCTCCGTGTTCGAGGCCATGTCTATACATGCTAGGCTCGTCAAGTAAACCCTAAGTGTTTTCGCGTGTGTAAATCTGTCTTACACCGTTGTATGTGAATGTAAGAATCCATCACACCCGATCATCACGTGGTGCTTAGAAGCGACGAACTTTAGCAACGGTGCACAGTTAGGGAAACACTTCTTGAAATTGTTGTAAGGATCATCTTATTTACTACCGTCGTTCTAAGTAAACAAGATGTATAAACATAATAAACATCACATGCAATTATATAGTAGTGACATGATATGGCCAATATCATATAGCTCCATTGATCTCCATCTTCGGGGCTCCATGATCATCTTGTCACCGGCATGACACCATGATCTCCATCATCATGATCTCCATCATTGTGCCTCCATGAAGTTGTCACGCCAACGACTACTTCTACTTCTATGGCTAACGCGTTTAGCAATAAAGTAAAGTAATTTACATGGCGTTCTTCAATGACACGCAGGTCATACAAAAATAAAGACAACTCCTATGGCTCCTGCCGGTTGTCATACTCATCGACATGCAAGTCGTGATTCCTATTACAAGAACATGATCTCATACATCACAATGTGTCATTCATCATTCATCACAACTTGGCCATATCACATCACATGACAATTGCTGCAAAAACAAGTTAGACGTCCTCTAATTGTTGTTGCATCTTTTACGTGGCTGCAATTGGGTTCTAGAAAGAACGTTTTCTTACCTACGAATAACCACAACGTGATCTTGTCAACTTCTATTTACCCTTCATAAGGACCCTTTTCATCGAATCCGCTCCAACTAAAGTAGGAGAGACAGACACCCGCCAGCCACCTTATGCAACTAGTGCGTGTTAGTCGGTGGAACCGGTCTCACGTAAGCGTACGTGTAAGGTTGGTCCGGGCCGCTTCATCCCAAAATACCGCGGAAGCAAGATAGGACTAGTAGCGGCAAGTAAATTGACAAGATCCACGCCCACAACTAAATTGTGTTCTACTCGTGCAATAGAGAACTACGCATAGACCTAGCTCATGATGCCACTGTTGGGGAACGTTGCAGAAAATTAAAATTTTCTTACGGTTTCACCAAGATCTATCTATGATTTCATCTAAGCAACGAGTCAAGAGAAAGAGTTTGCATCTACATACCACTTGTAGATCGAGTACGGAAGCGTTCGAGGGAGTGGTGATGATGAAGACGTTCCCAACGTGATTCCGATCACCGATGACCAAGTGCTGAACGGACAGCACCTCCGTGTTCAACACATGTGCGGAGACGGCGTCTCCTTCGTCTTGATCCAGCAAGGAGGAAGGAGAGGTTGAGGAAGACAACTCAATGGCAGCACGACGGCGTGATGCGGATGGAGTGGCTGTTCTCCGGCAGGAGGCCGCCAAGCTTACGCGGAGGAGGAGAGGTGTTGGGAGGGAGGCTGCGCCTTCAATGGTGTGTCCAGCCCTCCCTTCACCCCTCTATTTATAGGGGAAGGGAGGAGGGCCAGCCCCTCTAGATGCATCTAGAGGGGCGGCCAAGGGGGGGGCTTGCCCCCAAGGGGCGCCCCTTTGGGGTTCCCCCTCAACACTAGGCGCATGGGCCAAGGGAGGTGCGCCCAGCCACCAGGGGCTGGCCTCCTCCCACGCAGCCCAAGTGGCCCCGAAAGGGTGGCCCCTCCGGTGGTCCTCCGGAACCTTTCGGTGGACCCTCCATAATACCGATATGACCGAAACTTTTTGGTGTCCGTTTGACGACTTCCATATATAAATCTTTACCTCCGGACCATTCCGGAACTCCTCGTGACGTCCGGGATCTCATCCGGACTCAGAACAACATTCGGTAATCACATACAAGTCTTCCTATTAACCCTAGCGCCACCGAACCTTAAGTGTGTAGACCCTACGGGTTCGGGAGACATCTGAACATGACCGGGACGCTCTCGGTCAATAACCAACAGCGGGATCTGGATACCCATGTTGGCTCCCACATGCTCCTCGATGATGTCATCGGATGAACCACGATGTCTAGGGTTCAAGCAACCCGTATTCTATTCCCTTTGTCGACGGTATGTTACTTGCCGAGACTCGATCGTCGGTATCCCAATACCTCGTTCGGTCTCGTTACGGCAAGTCACTTTACTCGCATCAGTAATGCATGATCCCGTGACCGGACACTTGATCACTTTGAGCTCATTATGATGATGCACTACCGAGTGGGCCCAGTGATACCTCTCCGTCATACGGAGTGACAAATCCCTGTCTCGATCCGTGTCAACTCAACAGACACTTTCGGAGATACCTGTAATGCACCTTTATAGTCACCCAGTTACGTTGCGACGTTTGGTACACCCAAAGCATTCCTACGGTATCCGGGTGTTACACGATCTCAAGGTCTAAGGAAGAGATACTTGACATTGGAGAAGCTCTAGCAAAAGCGAACTACGATCTTGTGCTATGCTTAGGATTGGGTCTTGTCCATCACGTCATTCTCCTAATGGCGTGATCCGTTATCAATGACATCGATGTCCATAGTCGGAAACCATGACTATCGTCGACCAACGAGCTAGTCAACTAGAGGCTCACTAGGGACGTATTGTGGTCTATGTATTCACACGTGTATCACGATTTCCGTATGATACTGTTATAGCATGAATAAAAGACAATTATCATGAACAAGGAAATATAATAATAATGCTTTTATTATTGCCTCTAGGGCATATTTCCAACAGTTGGGCGAGTTCATATACCTGCGTATGCGTCAAAGCATCCAACTCGTTGGTGTAGGTCTTGTACGAAGTCTTGTTTAGGCCCGTGTAGAGTTTTACAACGTCCCACTCATAAGCTACGGTGGGGTTTCGAGTCTCGTCGCCTTCTTCGCCATAGTCTTCCCATGGGCGTCTTGGCAACTTCTCCGGACGCCCAAGCACCGCTCCCACATCCAAATGGAGAAGGCCGGACAAAGCCACCCATATTGGACTTGTCTCTGTCCTCTGCAAGGCGTCGTCAAGCTGCAAAACATCAAATGAGGATCGAGATATAAGAAAATGTCATGGACACACTTTCGTAGGTAGGTACGCAATTAGACACTCTCTTACCGAGCGGTATAGGTAGGCGAGAGATGCCGCCCCCAACTGTACCTGCATCCCATCCGCTAGGAAGAACGAATCGCCAGTTGGCGAGTTCCGGAGCTGTGCGGAAACATGACCTCGAGAGAATATACCACAGATAGGCCCTCGCGTACAACTCCATAGTCGCCTCATCTGCGCCTTGGGGGCATGTCCTCCGGTGCTCGAGAGCGGATCAGCGGCACACCGGATGTACGGTTACTCTTGGCACCGGGCGATCGCCGATGAGGGTGGTGACCTCTCTCGCCCGATTGGCCCTCTCCACTCGACCGATGAGTGCATGACCCTCGATCGACATTGCAGTAATCATCCCCGATCCTCTAGGGTCACCGTCATCTCCCGCATGGCAGATGGAAAGAATGGGTCTCCGGTCTCCAACGGTCAATCGAGCTGTGAGAGCCGCGTGGACAAGCGTCGGCGGCCGACGCTGAACTGCAAACCACGAAACCCAACAGACGGGCTCTCTTGAAGAGCGGTAGCGAAGCGCTCGTCGTAGTCCATATGCCCATGAACCCGTGACCCCTCATGCGCGATGGTGGGCGTCTGTCAAAAGTGAACGCCAAAAGTTAGGAAATCATTTTCATCAATCCGAGAACTTTGATCAAAATTTCTTTCATATCACTTACCTCTCCGTTCTCTATGAAACGGGCACGATGACCCTTGTCGAATGCCCGATCCGACATGCTTGATACCATGGGCGATGTTGTCCGCAAGAGGTGGCCGCCTTAATAGAGTTTCATAAACAAAAGCACCATAAGCATAAGCATACATAAACAAACAATGAACTCAAATCATATCAAGATAGAATTTTAAGCATATTCCTCCAACAATATCTACTACACATGATGGATCAAATCATATCAACATGCATCATATATAAAAAACCTCCAACATACATCATAGCTTCATATTTTTAAACAAAATTTTCCAAACAACATCTTCATATCATCATATCAACATGCATCATCAAACTAGGGTTCATCTTCACACTAGATCATATCATCATATCAACATGCATCATCAAACTAGGGTTCATCCCTTTATCAACAATACATCATAATTTTTTTAACAAAAAAAATTATGAACTAGGGTTCATCTTCACACTAACATATGAACTGTTGATTAGAGTACATATCCAATACCACTACTTACTAAAGAACTAAGAACTACAACTACAATCAATCTTAGGTGAAAAAAATAAATCTAAGTTAAAAAACATGAGGAATTTCAAGCAAATAATGCATCGAATCGGTAGCAAGTTTGCAAAAACTAATTGGAGGGATCGGAGGAGCTTACGGTTCTCTCCTCGCGGCCATCTCGATCCGCCAAAGCGGTGAAGAATCGGTGAAGATCCAAGGGAGTGGAGGAGATGAGAGAGGAGAGAGGCGGCTTGGGGAGAAAGGAAGAAGCTGCCGGCCGTGTGGAGATGGGCGGGGGGGGGCTTGTGACAAATAACTGCCCGGACCCTACCGCCAGGGCCCTGGCGCTAAGGTTAGACAGCCTACCGCCGGGGCCTGGCAGCAGAGGTTAGACAACCTACCGCCAGGGCCCATGACGGTAGGGTGCGACGGAGGGGGACGGCGCCGTCTCCGCGCGCTGACGTGGATAAGTTTCCTACCGCCATGGGCCGTGGCGGTAGGCTATCTAACCCTACCGCCAGAGGCCCTGGTGGTAAGCAAAAGGGTCAAATCTCGAAAAAATTTCAAACAGGGGTCAGATCCTGAAATACTTTCCAAAAAGGGTCAAAACACGAAATTTTGCCTCCACAAGGGTTAATTCCCGAGTAGAAAAAAAAAAGTTGGCCTGGGGCGCACCCCACTCTCTCTACCCCTTTTGCTGGGCCTCGGCCAGTCAGCCCAATAACAAACAGCGAACATTTGAGTTTTTTGACAGAGAAGAAAGGAGTCGTCCCGTGCCCGTCCGTCGAACCTTATCCAGCCGCCGCTCGCCGCCCGGCCGCCGTGCCCCGTGATTGTCCGGTGTCCCGTTCGCCGTGCGCCCATGCCCATCCGGCGAGCCCCGTGCAGCAGCGAGCAGCCCTCCCCTCCCATCTCCTTCCTGGCTGCTTCCCTTGCTGATCTGCAGGCTGCTGCCCCGTCCGGCTGACCGACGAGGCGGCGCGCCGGTGACCGCGTTCGTCCAGCCAGACCTCGACCCCGACGTCTGGCGTCCGTCCTTCGGCGTTCCGCCTCAGCCAAAGGTATCCCCCATCTAGCCATCTCTCAACCTCTCAACTCGAGCTTAAGGTTCTACAGGAAATCTGGCCCTGGCCCTCGGCATTAATGCCTTGAAGCATGGTCTTTAATTAATTCTTGTTGCCCGTAGTCTTTGTAATAATCCTGCAGTTTTGTAAATGTGCAAACCAATTTAGCAATTTTGTTTCAGTATAATTTAGAGGAAGGCAAGATGAATAAAAGAAATACTGTAGACACTAACATCTTTTTTTTTAAGCTCAAACCACGGTCCTTTGTATGCGTTGAAATTGCCACTTTTTTTGGGTAGGTGTATATCTGTGATCTATCTACAATGCCTCATACTTTAGTTATCAAATCTGAACTGGAAGATATCATATTGTAGTTTGTGCATCTAAAAGTCTAGCTAAACCTGCACTTTGTCTCCATTTTGCAGTCAGAAGGAGGGCGAGGCCGCGAGGGTGCTGTAGCTTATATCAGTTCGCGTGTGCTTTGACGGTGGAAACTGGAAAGGCTGCATATTTATTTGCTGGATTTATTCATCTCCGAACTCCAAATTCTAATGCTCTCCGCGTCTAAACCCCTTCTCTCTCCGAGCTCCCTTACTGCCATGGCGATTCGGCCGCCGCGGCCGCATGCACCAACCCACTACGCCCCGCCTCACAGGCGGACACCGCCATTCTGCTCCGTCGCGCGAGCGGTTCCTTCTTCTTCCACCGCCGCAACGGCCGTCTTGTTGCCGCCATCTCCCAAGAAGGTCTGGTCTCCACTCGTTACCTTTCTCTTTGACAGCGTCAAGAACCTGAATTTCTGCTTTGTACTGTGAAGGTTCTTGTGCCCATTGCCATGGGCACGGAGGAAATGGAGGCAGTCATCCTAGCCGGCGTCCTCAGGCGAGCAGGCGCTGACGTAACGCTGGCCTCTGTGGAGGAAGGCCTCGAGATCGAGGCTTCCTACAGGACGCGCATCATCGCAGACAAGACCATTGCAGCGTGTGCAGACCAGGTGTTCGACCTTGTGGCTGTCCCGGTAACCCACCTCTCTTATTATTATTATTTTAATTTTTGTTTTGTTTATAAGAGGAGCAAGAGCTTCTTATTTTCATTGCTGGAAGACGATAAAACAGGAGATAAACAGTTTTTTTGGTCACCAACAAGGCTGTGCTCGTATCCTGAAATTTTGGCCTGATGCAATACTACCATCCTCTTCTAGCTGGCCCCATCCAGCCTATAAAACCAGAGTCTTAGAACTACTCCCTCCGTTCGGAATTACTCGTCCAAAAAATGAATGTATCTAGATGTATTTTAGTTGTAGATACATCCATTTTTGTGACAAGTAATTCCGAACGGAGGGAGTACAACATAACGAGCAGGACAGCCTCAACACCTTACAGCCAAACTAGTCAATGCAGCGACCCTTTCTGACAAACCACCAAAAAATACTGCAAAGAAGTTGCTCTCTGCTCCAGCTTTTCAAGCTTCAGTGAAACATCACCAATAACTTCAGAGTTCAGACATGACCAATGTGCAGCACCGTAGGTCTATACCCCCCTCCCCCCAGGGCTTTTATCAAAGACCACAGCTGCGGTGTGCAGTACCACCTGAGCTCCTCGCCATTGTTTGTTTTGAAGAAATCGTTTCTTAAGAACAACCCAATCCGACCACAGGTTAGCCATCATCAAAATAACTGTGGTTGGGTGGGAATAATACTATTGGAACTTGCACTATTCCTACATTTCCATAAAGACCAAACTAAAGCTGAAATCCCAGAATCAATAACCTGAGGTTCTGTAATAAGACTTGATATTTGCCAACCATAAAGTTACCAGCCCATATGCAACAGATAATCCTTACTGAATATGCGAATATGCTATTATGAAAAGCCGGACAAAGGAAACCTTGATCCTAGGGGGAATTTTACCGAACCACATTTTTTTACAAGGCCAAGAAACCTGAGCAGCTTTAAGTGTAAGGTAAAGGGAACGAACTGTAAACTTGCCATTCTTCTCCAATGTCCAATGACGTGTCTATCATGCTCCTCCAACAAAACCACCGTACTACATAACTGACTTAAAGAACTCCAAAGGACAGCCTTTTTCTCCCAAAGGTTTCTCCTAAATGTGACACAACCAAAACCCCGAGAGCTGTCCAATTCTTACTAAAGGTAAGATTGTACAACCTAGCAAACTGAACCGCTAATTACCTATCTCCTATCCAGTGATCTTCCCAAAACCGAACAGCTTATTGGATTTAGCAGCAGAAACTTATGGAGCATTTATAGTCTCTCTTTGGGAGATCATTCAAATATTTCTCAGCATTTCTCTTTGATACTGCAAACTTTCAAACTGTTTCATCATATTTTCTCCCTTTTTGTGCTGATTGCAACATGCCATTTCTTCGTTGTCACTCACTTGACCTGTGTTGTTATATGTTTGTTACAAACTGGCAGTATATAAAATCTAATCTTTGATTGTTGGGCCGATGTGTTCAGGGAGGAATGCCTGGTTCAGTACGGCTGAGAGACAACGAGATCCTTCAGAGAATTATGGTTAGACAAGCTGAAGAGAAAAGATTGTATGGTGCTATATGTGCTGCACCAGCTGTTGTTCTCATGCCCTGGGGTCTTCACAAGGGAAGAAAGGTGGCCATTTTTGCTACATGACTAGATTTAGTTGATCAAGATCTTCTTTAGTTGACATTGCACCCTTATTTCTTTTTTGCAAGATCACCTGTCACCCATCGTTCATAGGAGATCTTCCAACATTCCGAGCTGTTGAGTCAAATGTTCAGGTTTCAGGAGAGCTCACTACTAGTCGTGGTCCTGGGACAGCATTTCAGTTTGCTTTATCACTTGTCGAGCAATTGTTTGGGCCTCACGCTGTTGAAGATGTGGACAGTACTTTGGTTCGTCAAAATAAAACTTGCATATATTTGTTTTGTATCATGCCTTTTAGCTGACTAGACTATTTCTTGTAAATTTAGTTGTTCATGTGTTGTTAAACTTTTATTAATAATGTACTACTGTACCTGCAATTCAGATTGTTATTTTTATTCTAGGAAGTGTAATTTATCTTTCAGTTGCTTATGCTAGCAGAAACAATTTAAGGAAGAATGCTAGCAAGTTTTTAGATTATATTTTTTTTGCTATAACTTTATGAGTCTTTCTTGCATTTGAGCACCTGCTGACCACTGTGCTATTGTTGTAAATTACCCATGGATATCACAGATTGATGCTGCTCTTGAAAGAAGTACAGAAGTTAACAGAGTTGAATGGCTTTTTGATCACAAACCTCAGGTCAGTTCATGTTTGAACTATAATTTGTGCTAAATTATTAGCTCAAATAATGTGTGTTTTACATGTAGAACCATAATTAATGTAAAATTTATGTTACAATAAATAGGATAACATGCGTATGCAAGTCTGTTTATTTTTTTTACAAAAGGTAACAAGGCTTGCTTGACAAATGGATGCCTAAAGCATTTCTTGTAAAGAAAACGGGATTGGGCAACACGAGAGTGAATACTTGCACTTTCTTGTTTTTGTTATTTGCAGCAATGCTTGCCTAAAGGTGCATGCTTGATTTAAGAAAGCTCAGTTTGATTACGTATGCCCTACCATGCTATATGAATTATTATTTTCTATCTGTTGATTCCCCCTCATATGCTGTCACTGTACGTGAAAATACCCCCATGCCATATTTCTGTGGGAACCACATTCATGCTAGTGTGAAAAATAAAGTTCATATATCTGTCAAGTCATTACTTTCGGCTATGAGCATCAATGGGGAAAATGTTAGGAAAGGTGCAATCAGAGTCCCAAGTTGTGTGGCATTGATTCTTGGATGATTTGACTTCTGAACAGGTTCTCATTCCAATTGCAAATGGGTCTGAGGAGATGGAGATCATAATGTTGGTGGATATTTTAAGACGGGCAAACATAAATGTGGTGTTGGCATCAGTTGACGAGCCCACAAATGTTGTTGGGTCTCAAAGAATGAAGATTGTTGCTGATAAATGCATATTGGGTGCTTCTGATTCAAAATATGATCTAATCATTATTCCTGTAAGTTGTTTGAATTTCACATTTTTATTTGATACTTCCTATTCATAGTCAAATATTAGAGTTTGTGCTAGTCAAATATTTGCTTGTTTGGCCATCAATATATATTGCAAATATTGACAATATTTGTGATATAGATAGCTACTAGAATACGAAAATTCCAGCTCAAGAAAAGGTTGTGCATCTTTCATGGTCATATATGAGAATGTCCAGCTCAAGACTAGTTTGTAAAGAAATTAACTTACACTTACATCTTTCATAGTTATGCCTCTGCGTTTCTGTGACAAAAGAAGTTATATGTTTACCATAATACCATTCTTGTCTCATTCTTCTTAATCGTGTCTTAAGGTGTAGCATTAAGAATTTCATTGCCCAGCTTCCTATAATTCAGGTGTTCATGTGTGTGCATTTGCGTGTTGTACTGTCCTTCTGCTTGCTTGCTCTGCTAATACGTTTTGGTTGTTTTTATCCAATATTTTCTTTCTGCAATGTTTTATCCCTTGATATTGTCCAGGGGGGACCTGCCGGAGCTGAGCGTCTTCACCGGTCTACAACTCTTAAGAAGCTACTCAAGGAACAGAAGCAAGCAGGCAGGATGTACGGTGGGATCAGTTATTCTCCATTGATATTGCAGAAGCAAGGTTTACTCGAGGTGATATTTTCGGACTAAAAACTCGTAGCATATCTTATACCCCTTCATTGAAATAGAAGTAATGAATTGACGTTGGAATTGTGTTACTCAGGATAAAACAGTAACTGCTCATCCTTCCATAGTCGATCAGCTCACTTGCCAGGTTATTGACGGATCAAAAGTTGTGATTGACGGAAATTTGATTACTGGGAAGGGGCTTGGAACAGCCATGGACTTTTCCCTGGCTATTGTAAGAAAATTCTTTGGCCATGGGCGAGCGAAAGGCGTGGCAAATGGAATGGTTTTTGACTATCCCAAGAGCTGAAAGACCTACCATTTCTGCAACTTTGGAGTAATGCGCTGAATGTTTGGTTATGGTATATTGATCTTGCAGTAGCTATGCTCAAACTTTTAAGTGACTGTCTCTTGCGGAGATGGCAAAATTTTCTTCCGTTGCCGCCTGAGTGGATAGCTGCAGACTGCAGCGAAATGTCCACTGAATATGTTGAGATGAACTACAACCCCATTGGGAAAATCCAGTTGGGGTCAGTTCATCTCAAGATGTTCTGTGCCGATGCGGCATCATGGGCATCAAGGGCCGCGCGATTGATGTGTGCTTGGAGGGCCCAGAGGACCTCCCAAGCGGCGGCGGCTCCAAGTACGGCAGCAGCCTCATGCGCGGAACAGCATGTGACAACATATTGGCAAGTTTATTTTCAACTTCTGGGCAATCTGCTTGCGTACGCTTTCCTGAATATTGAGATGCATGACCCGCAAACATGACAACACATCAAGCAAAAATAGATCCATCCAACTGCTTATCATTTGATATTACTTTGATGCTTAATACTTGCTTAGTTTTCTTTGTGACTGAACGAGTTTATGTTATGTTTGCTGTCAGAATTTGGCAATGCCGATACTAGAACACTGCCAAAAATGGTAATATTCAGAGAAAAGAAAAGACGAGGGAAAACCACATTTGGTAATGCATCTTGGTTCAGTGTTTCTGATTGAACATGCAACAAAACCTTTGCGTCACGTTGTATGTGTTTTGCTTGCTTAGTCATCCCATATTCTTTCAACCCAAAGCATGTTTTGGAGAGTTCGCTTGATGCAGAAGTTTGTACTACTCCCTCTGTCTGGAAATACCTGTCGAAGAAATGGATGAATCTAGACGTATTTTAGTTATAGATACATTCAATTTTATCCATTTCTCCGACAAGTATTTCAGGACGGAGGGAGTAGTTTGCAAGATACTTCAGAACCCCCCTGCTGGTGGCATATGAGATCAGCTCATCTGATGAGCTAAAATCGAGAGTTTATGTTGAGTGGTGCTTTGGACCCAGTGGCGGCTCCAGGAATTTACAACCGGGTATTCATGTGTATTCATTTTGTCAAAATCATTGCTGTTTTTTAAAAATTATCATTGTTTTACGAAAATTAACATTGTTTTGAAAAAATCAGGGGTATTCACATGAAGACCTAAGAATACCCCTAGCACCGCCCCTGTTTGGACTAAGGATTGTGCAGCAGGTGGTGGCTCTGGTTTCTTGCTTTGCTCAGCAGGAGAAGCTCCAGGACACCCCAAAGCCATTGAAGAACTTGACTTCTCTTCTACCGGTTGCAAGAGACATGATGAAGGATAGGTAACCTTCATCTTAACGCAAGAGACAGCGATGTTGTATCGATGCTCGGAATTGGATTCAGATGCTCATCAGCCGTATCATTCTAGCACTTGTAGCCTCGTCGATCATTGTCGTGGAGACTTTTGTGTGTTCTTTTCTTTGTTGAGACAATTCTGTGGGTTCTGGCGGTTCAATGGATGGCGTTTATTCATGGGTCAGATAGACCTTCGCAACGGTCCTGGAGTAGCCTTTTTTTAAGGGTTTTTATCATTTATGTCACTAGTTGTGTCTCACTACTCAGTTTTGCCATTAGAAGTTACAACTATTTAGAAATGCCATCGATTCGTGAGATGCTTGCTCAGAAATGCTATTAGATATCTAAAAAATGCCATCGTTTCTTTAGATGTTTGCTCAAAAATGCTATTAGACATTGTTATTTTAAGGTCAAACCCGTTGACCATGTTATATGACAAAAATAAGCCTAGACCCACATGTCAGTTCTCTCAATCTCACAATGATAAGTGTGGCCTCCACTTTTCAGGAGTAACCAAGCAAATAATTTTACAGGAAAATAAGAACGTTGTTGGGATCAAGTGGGCCCCACACTTTATTATAGTGAGATCGAGGGAGAGCTGGCATGTTGGTTCATCAGTATTTATGTCATTATAACATGGCAAAAGAGATTTCAGATCACAATAATGGTGTCCAATGGCATTTTTGAGCATGTGTCTAACAAAGTGGCATTTTTGAGTAGTTAAAATTGTGACAAAACTGAGTAGTGAGACAAAATCGATGGCATAAATGATAAAAACCCTTTTTTAATCTGGCCTAGGACCCGCCCACTAGTAGAAAACAGGGCTATGGTTCCGGGCCAATATTCACATTAGTCCCTGTTCAATCACGAACCGGGACTAATGTGAGCATTGGTCCCGGTTCGTGCGGCTAAGGCATTAGTCCCGGTTCACCTGTGCCCTTTAGTCCCGGTTTGTGCCTCAAACCGGGACTAAAGGGTGCGATGCCCTTTAGTCCCGGTTTGAGACACGAACCGGTGCTAATGGGGTTGAGACCTTTAGTCGGTTAGTGCTACGAACCGGTACTAAAGGTCCCATTTTAAACTCTACCCCCCCCCCGGCGTGGATCGCCTTTTCAGTTAAAAAAAAGAAAATGATGGAAATGTCAAAAAAATAAAAGAAAATAAGTTTCCCATGTGATATGTGGTCTAGTTGTTGGGAAAATTTGCAAATGTGAATTTCAACTTTATTTGCAAAATCTCTCTGGAATTTGTAAAAATGGGCATAACTTTTGCATACTAACTCGGATGAAAAAGTTTTTTATATGAAAAATCATCTACTCAAAAAGTTACATCCAAATTTAACAAGGGGAACCCCGTTAAACATTTTCAAAAATCCTCAAAAACCTAACAGAAAAAAAAGTTATGGGGCTTTTAAGATCTAGAGTGGAAAAAATCGAAAAAATTTCAAACTGTGGTCAAACAATGGTCAAACTAATTATTCTAGAATATTAGTGTTACTAAATAATTATTTCAGTTATTTTGAATTTTGGTCAAATCTGGTCAAACTATGGTCAAACTAATTATTCAAAATAACTATTGTTTTCTAAATAATTATTGTTTTTTAAAACAATAGTTTCAAACTCAAACAGTGAAATGTGTCACTTCATGCTCAAGCAAATTTTCTGAGGGTTAATAGGATTGACATCTTACTATTGTCAGGAAAACAACAAGTGCAGACTTGGAAACGAGGAAGAATAGCACCCGAAAATTAAGCGTGCTCAGACTGGGGGAGTGGGAGGATGGGTGACCGTTCGGGAAGTTATATGATTTGGAATGATGAGGGGTGATTAAAGATTAGAGAATAAATTGAGCAGTGATGAGGGGTGCTGATTAGAGATTAAAGGTTAAAATAATTCAGAAATTTGAAAATAAAAAATTATTTAAAAAAAATTTTAAAATTTGTTTTCGAAAAAAGAATCATAAAATTTCCTTTAGTCCAGGTGGAGCTCCACGTGGCCGCGGCCTTTAGTGCCCTTTTTCTACCAGTGGCCAATGCTATACATCGCCTACTGCAAGACCGATCATAGCATCATCTTCGGCGTTCCTTTAGTGGGAGGCGCAACCCAACAAATGGGAAAGGGTAGCGGTTTGGGGAACCCTTTGGAAGGTTTCGGCTGGTTTTTTTATTATTTTGTTTTCCTTTGTTGGTTTTCTGTATGATTTTAATTTCTTTTTGATTTATTTTTATTATTTTCTTTATTTCCTTTTTCCAAATAGTACATGTCTCTTTTTTAATACACGTTGCACATTTTTGTATTTTTGTATACACGTGTACTTTTTGACACATGTTAAATATTTTTCGAATTCATGTTTTGAATATCTTTCTGGATACATGTTAAACATTTTTAAATACGCGTTGAACTTTTTACATTTTACATATATTTTAAAAATATCACGAATATGGTTTTGAAATGTGTGATATTTTATAGAATGTCACGATTATTTTTTTGAATGGTTCAAAACATTTTCCTGAACTACATTTTTTAGCTTTGTATAAAAATTTATCTAAAATGTCACGAACATATTTTTGAATTACTTAAACAATGGTTTTAATGTCACAAACATTTTGTTGAATGGTACGACTTTTTATTGAATTACACCAATATTATTTTCATTGTATAATTTTTTGTTTAAAAAACATCATGATCAATTTTTACATGCGAACTTTTTAAAATGTGGACGAACATTTTTTACGTAGTGCGCGGAACATTTTTTACATAGTTTGTCACAATATTCATGTTTTGTCTTTATTGACAGTATTCAAGTTTTTTTTTTTGTGTATCCATGTGCAATTTGAACTTGGATCTGAGTGTGTTGTGAGCATTCACAATTTTTCTAGAATTTTTTTTGAATAAGTTAAATTTTGAGCTTTTCAATTCCGTAGCACGAAAGCATCTAAACGATGGCATCGCCTGATATTCTCCCCAACTTGTTAGTAGTAAATTTCCGCGCAACGCAAAGGATGCGGCGCGGCTAGTCGTCTTGGCTTGGCCCTTGCAACCTCCTTCCCGGTAAGATGGCAAATTAACCCTCTTTGCCGCTGCCTGCCCGAGACGACTTTGCTTAGTAGTAGCAGTGATTAGCTTTCAGATGGTACGGAGTAGACTATTAGCGTCATTGATTATTGGTTAATCTGAGTAGTATTTTAGTCCTGTCCCAAGCTCATTACTTGCGTGAGGGCAAAATCACTGTTTTGACCCTTTTGGAAAAGTTAAGCAGGATTTGACCCCACAACGAAAGTATTTCACGAATTTGACCTTTTTTTATCGCGCCTGCAACGGGGGCGCTATGCACCACACTATAGCGTCGCGACTCATGGCGCCATGAGGGACGGTCTGTCGACCATAGCGCCACCAACAAAGGCGTTGTACTTCATATCATAGCGCCACAAACGGAGGCGCTATGGTTCATACCATAGTGCCCTCATAAAGGGCGCTATGCCTTGATTCAGGCCATAGCACCACACGCATACTTAAGCTCTTTCATGATTCATGACCGGGCGCTATGCTTGGCAGGAAGTTGATAAGTTTACAAGAATTTCACAGTTACAAAAACTTCACAGCAAGTCTACAATTACGACAAGTTCACATCAAGTCCACAATTACAACAAGTTTACAAATAGAAGCTAACTAAAGTGACAACTTCAATAGTTCACAAATACATTACTTCTTCCCCCTCGCCTGCCTCACAACCTTCTTCGTCCCCGGCTCCACCCCGACCCTCTTCAACCTCCTCAGAACCTTCTTCGGTGCCGGCTCCTCCTCGTTCTCGGACTCAACAACGGTCCTCTTTTGTTTCTTGTTCCATGCCTCCGGTGTATAAAGGTTGAGGTCTTCCTAGGCTTTAAGTTGAAGTGACGCCGCTCAATAGGCTGACTAGGCTGAGGTGCATCATCCATAAACCCCCTCAGGGTCATCTTGGCGGCCGCCTGAAAAATAAGGAATGTGTTTGAGTGGAATTGCATCCAGCAAGAAATTCAGCATTTTGTTTGAGTAAAGATAAATCATAAAGTAACATATAGCTTGTTTGTGGAACACAATTCACAAAATACGAATCATAGCATCAACTTTGAAACATGCAACAAGCAATGTTCAGTTCGTAACTCCACATGGTAATTAGCAATACATGTGGACTCTAGAACTACACTTATACATATATACGGGTGGACACATGATGATGGGAACACTCGTGTATGCAATCACAGCATGATGAATATTTTATATGCAAGAATTAAAAAATATATGGTAACACAGATTTCATACCTCCTCTTCAGAAGAAGTGGACCTCGACTGGGTGGGCATGTCGGCCTCGACAGTACGGCAACCAAGAAGATGAGCTAAGGAACATAGCCGAGTAGCGCTACACTGTGACATTGCGAAATAGAGATTTTATTGGATTTGAACACAGAACATGTAAACAAAAAGCTCTCACAACATACCTTAACAAACTCTCTAAGGGCATTCTCAGAATCCCTGCCCTGAGGTTGTGCGAGTGCTTGGCCGGCTTCACTAATCTGGCGCGAGATCTCAGTGCGCTATGAAAACAAACATGTCAACAAGAGAGCTCTAGTTATGTTGATACGTCGAAAGGGGCAAAACTTACAATAAAGTTGATCACAGGAGCGAATCCGGTTTGTCTGCCTCTCTGATGAGCCTGTTGTACTCAAGGTTGGCAGTCCCTTCAAAACCTGTGGGCGCCTCCAATATGCCCTCCTCATAAGCAGGCGGGCATAACTCCACACGGGACTCGCTAAGAAACCAACGAAGATATTTGTCAAATGCAGCTTCATCGTACTCTTGGAGATGTACTTGTCGGTTATCATTAGCCACCCTCATGACGTAATTCCATTTCTTGATGAACTTGTCATGATATGACTCCCAGTTCTTGATCTTCTTCTGTTTCATTTTGTCCAAGCTTCATATTGACAATGACAAGTATTAGTAGCCTGAAATAGTATTACAATGCTAAAGACAGAAGATGCACTCTCACCCGTGAAGCGCGACACCCGTGTCCTTCCATTTCGGCGGTGTATCCTGAAATAACCCAAATTGGGTCATCACACGCTGTGGAAGGTGGAACTCGACTGCATATAAGCATATCAATGGGCACCGCATCAGCCAAAGATGTGATTCCTCCGTGCACTTCGGGTTCAACTGGAAATCACGGATGAAAGCAAAATTGTCCCGCGCTCCATATGGCTGCCATGTCACCTACAAAATAGAACAAGCAGGGAGCCAATAGAAAAAATTGGAGCTAATGATATGCATCTACTGTTAACATTTATGACAATGATATGCAACATTAAAAAAACTCAGACAAACTGGGAAATTTCAATATTAACATGACAATTATTACCTGCTCGGAGGTTAGCGTGTCAAACTCATTGGTGTACTCCCTGTGCATCCTGTTTGGGTCACCAGTGAACTCCGAAACCTTGTCCCACTTGTACGCCCATGTAGGCTTCCGTAGCGGGTTGTCATGATCATCCCAGGCGTCGTAACCAATCACTCTCGGTCGTCCAACTGAGAAGTGTTCCCACATCCAAACCGAAAGTAGGACCAACGGACCACCAATACTAGCTTCATCTTTGCGCCTACAACACGCCTCATCCAACTGCACAGAGGCACAAGCAGTATGATTAGAGAATGTCTGGAGGTGTAATATCATGAAAAAATATTTACAAGTGATTACCTGACGGTACAAGTAGGCAAGTGCCGCCGAACCCCAGCTCTGTTTACTATCCCAACCAGATAATGCCTTCAGCCACATCCACGGAGCGGTCCTGCCACCACCGTCAGCAAACAGAGTCCTCAAGATCACATACCACAAGTATGCGCGTGCATATTGTTGCACCTACTCCTCGCTAGCATCATCGGGGCACTGGCTAAAATGTTCTACAATCCAAACATAAGTCGCGCCGGCGGGGACTCTGTTTTTAGTCGGGTCTTCCGGCACCGCAGGAACCGCACCGATAAGCTCAAACATCCTAGCGCGCCAACCAGCAGCACCAGTGCTAAAACAAACAGGAACTCCCTCGATGGGAAGTGCCAGGATCATCGAAACATCCTGGAGAGTAACAGTCATCTCCCCAGTCCGGAGGTGAAAACTGTGAGTCTCCGGCCTCCAGCGGTCAACAAGCGCGGTGATCGCACAAGGGTTCATGCTTGGCGTCGACCGAGTGACAAGCTGGATGAACGGAAGGAGTCCCAGCCTCTCAATGTACTGTGTGTACCGCTCATCATATCTCATCTTATTGGATGAAGCCTCATGAGCCCTCAGGCGCAGGGGACAAAAGACCTGCAAAAATACAAGTTAGAACATTATAGATCCATGTAAACTAAGAATACAAACTAGAATAAATCAGTGACAAAATATTCAACTGTCCTGACAAATTCATTTGAACACTCCAATTGGCAGTAACATCAATGGACTAACAAGTATGAACTAGCATTATCAATATGTATTACATGTCTCTCATCCGCCATAAGCCGCCCAAGGTGACCCTTATCATAATGCTCACTGAGAAGTGTCATCCTACATATTTGAAAAAAAGAATCATAACTTTAATCATTCAGAACATACAAGGCAAAGGTGCATAATAAAATGCTGTCGATGTTAGCCAATTGTCATAGTAGCACCAATCTGTGTCTTGAGAAACATCAAAGCTGCATTTAGCTAATTAGACTACTCTTTCAGTGGGTGTGCTTAAATACACCGCTACTAGCTAATCAGATCATATCTAATGCAGTCATGCTAGGAATGTTAATCCTTGTTTTAATTTTCAAGAGCCGCCCAAAATGTGTAAGCTATGAATGTTAGTATAAACTGACACAGCAAGGAAGCCTTCGCTTCAATGTGCCTGATCAGCCAAGTTTGATTTTTGATTTAGATAGAACCATGGAGCCCCTAATTGATTTCAGAAGATACGTTGGGAATATAGCGTGCTGGTTGCATACCAAGAAAATCCATTGTTTATACTAGCATAAAGTGAAAACTATGGGACAAAAAACCTGTTATTACGCAGCAGTACCCCAATATCTTTGTTTCATTCAGCAGACCCGTCAGTGAAGATGCCGAAGAGGGTCCTGATGGGCAGCAATGGCCGTGGACATCTACACCCCTGCTTTTGGCATCCTTCCTACCGCGTGAGCCATGCTCGAAGAGTTCCTAATCAGAGAAACAGTAAAGTAGTCTAGAATGCTTACTCAATACAATCACAATAATCCATACAAAACTGTAACATGATGATGAACTAGGGTTTCACCTAAACATGCAAAAATAGGGCCGATGTGATGATTTTGTCGGATGAAATTGAGGGGATCGGAGGGGAATACCTTTAGGGATGGATGGGCGATGAAATCCACGAAAAAAAGCTTAAGCTCCAGCCGATTTTGAGTGAAGATTTGACAAGGGGAGAGAGGGGCGCCGCCGCCGCTGTCTCTGTTCGACTGCCCTCTGTTCGAGCGTGGCGTGGTGGGCCGGCTGCGGCTGCAAGGCAACGAGGTATAGCGCCTCAGGCCCAGGCGCTATTTGGGCCGTATAGCGCCTCCAGGCCCGGCGTTATGATACCCAGCTCTGGACCCGACGGTGCCACGCTGGCAGCCTCATGGCGCCATGAGACTAGGCGCTATAGTGTGGAGCATAACGCCGCCGTCGCAGGCGCGATGAAAAAGGTCAGATTCATGAAATACTTTCAATGTGGGGTCAAATCCTGCTTAACTTTTTTAAAAAAGTCAAAACAGTGATTTTGTCCCGTGCGTGATGAACCGTACATGCGACAAGGTCAGATATCAGATGCGCGATCCTTCTAACTGGATGAATCAACGTGGGCATTTCAAACGGAATCTTGTGAGCAAGTAGAGTAGAAAGCTTCACGCAGGGCAAAGGATGCGTGCATGCATGCGCGCGGCGCACCATTCTTCTTGGTTGCCCCTTGGGACCTCCTTCTAGGTGAGATGACAAACCCGCTTTCTTTTTGTCCCGTGAGATGACTAGGGGTAAAGCCTTTCTTCCTTCGATGAATCCGTGAATTCGCCTCTCCTCTGTTGGTCGCTCATTCGGTGGCAAGGAGGGGAATCCTAATGCTTCGACTCCAGCTAGTAGACATGTTGGTGTTTTTAGTCCTCGTAGGGGGTGCTCGGATATGGCGCCATTCTTCTTCATGCCAGGCTTTCGGACTTCGATCCTCAAGTTCGTCTGTCAAAACAAATTAGACGGAGCTCCGCAGATTCCTGATATCTCCTCGGGACGGCGAGAATATGTTTTTTTATCGTGCATATGTGACAACGAGGTTTGGCGTAGGGTTCTTTAGATCGATTCAAGAGTTCAACGGCGACGATCATGGCTCCACGGTGCTGCCCCTTAGTGGCACGTGCACGAAGACTTCCAGGCTATCATCGATAAAGTTAGACCGGCTTTGGTATGCGGCAGGAACGACGCACGCGTTCTTGCAGTGGCAGCGGGTGTTCGGTGGTCCAGAAATCTTTCTAATAGATCTTTGATCTGAGTTCGGCGGACCACGGCTTCCCGGTGCGCGTCATCATCCTGGGCTGCATCGGCGGCCGCATGGTCAAGTGGCTCACACGCATTGTCGTCACCGCCGCCGAGTCCGACAACTACTACCACTTCAAGGACAACCGCGTCCTGCCATCCCACGTCGATGCCGAGCTCGCCGACTCACAGGCGTGGTGGTACAAGCCGGAGTACATCATCAACGAGCTCAACACAAACTCGGTGATCACCACGCCCGGGCACTACGAGATCCTGCCCATCAACGCCTTCACCACGCAGCGCGCCTACACCATGAAAGGATACGCCTACGCCGGTGAGTCGTCCGTGCAATGCAATCAATGCCTTTGACATCTTATTAGATATTGATATTTCTTTCTATAAACTTGTTAGCTAGTTAGATTAGACATGTTGTTGAAGATTAGATAATCATAGTACCTTTATACCTGTTAGCTAGTTAGATTGACTATCTTCTTGAAATTCTTCATCCATATTGAGTTGGCATAGGATATCCTATTTATCTAAGAGAGTGGTCCCACTATTAATTATCTCAACACGTGTGTTTCCATGTATCAAAACTATGATAGTCGTTAGATCCACTAAGGCTAGTCATAGTGCATAGTAACTTAGACCTAGTAACATGCATATGTTACTAGTCTATGTTACTATCATCATAGTGGGTAATAACATAAGTATAGTGTCATGCAAACCTTTATTTATTATGTTGTAGACTTATTTTACATTAGGGTGCGTTATGTTACGGTAACATAGTATGTTACCACAAGCACATCTCTCCTCATTAACTTCATGCCACATAAGCATATATGTCTTGGGAAGTGTTATGTTACTACCTAAGTTACTCCCATTATGGGTAGCCTAACATCCGTTCAATCTATACATGCAACGTGCATTAGTGTATTGTAAGAAGGTTTAAATCGCACTGCATTTAATTGTGACAAACACAACTTCCCATGTTAGATTTATTTTTCTTATGCAGAAATTGCTCATATTATTTGAATAGTAAGGACCAAATTAGTACACAATATTTAGAAATTATATATCCAGTTCAGCTACATCACGCGGGGAACCGCAGACTCTATATAGATGATACTCCATCATTCCAAAATATTTGAAGTTCTAACTTTGTCCTAAATCAAACATCTTTTGGGTTTGACCAAGTCTGTAGCAGAAAATTTATCACGGACCCAGAAGGGAATCTAGTTTCTAAATAAGGGAATCTAATCTAAGATTATGTGCATAGATTAAGAAACTAAAGCCAGCTAGTATATTCTACTTATATATTCAATAATATTGCTACAACTATACATAATCAAATATAGTAAGTCATACTACTATGTACTCCCTCCTTTCCGGTTTATAGGGCTTATCTCAAAATTTTAGTTTTTCCATTTTATAAGGCTCAATTTGGTTGTTCCCCATCACATGTTCAGATTCCAAGGTGCATTAAATCATTGCATGCAAGTATTAAGAGAAAATTGACCAATGCATGTACTTTATGCGTGCATGCATTGCAATTAATGCATTGATAAACATAAATTTTTGAGAAAAACAAGAGCATTAATTAGGTGATTTTGCAAACTACAAAAAATATTCCACCACTCATCATCTATCTTGGTTGGTGAGATTTTTGAATTGAGCCCTATAAACCGGAAAGGAGAAAGTATTAAGAACCAGGTGTGTTGTTAAAGTAGTTTTTTTTTGCGGGGGTTAAGTAGTCTTTCTTGTGAGTGTAATTAATGAGATTTCTCACAACTCTTTTTTCTTGTTGTTGCGTTTTAAAGGTGGTGGCAAGAAGATCATAAGAGTGGAGGTGACGCTGGACGGGGGCGAGACATGGATGCTGTGCACTCTCGACATCCCGGAGAAACCCAACAAGTATGGCAGGTACTGGTGCTGGTGCTTCTGGTCCGTCGATGTCAAGGTCCTAGATCTCCTCGGCGCCAAGGAGGTGGCGGTGCGCGCCTGGGACCAGGCGTAGAACACCCTGCCCGAGAAGCTCATATGGAACCTCATGGTATGTACCCTGCATTCACATGTGTGCATCAATGGCATCGTGAGCTTTGCAAATGCGATTTGATTCGAGAGTGTGACTTTATTAATCCTAATGTATTTGTAAACATGACATGATTGCAGGGGATGATGAACAACTGCTGGTTCAAGGTGAGGGTGAACGTATGCCGGCCGCACAAGAGGGAGATCGGTCTTGTGTTCGAGCATCCGATGCAGCCAGCCAACCAGGCGGGCGGGTGGATGGCGCGGCAGAAGCACATGGAGACCGCCGCCCCGGGGCTCAAGCGGAGCACGTCGACGCCCTTCATTCATACCACCAACGACAAGCAGTTCACAATGTCCGAGGTGCGCAAGCACGGGTCCAAGGACTCGGCGTGGATCATCGTCCATGGACACGTCTACGACTGCACCGCCTTCCTCAAGGACCACCCGGGCGGCGCCGACAGCATCCTCATCAACGCCGGCATGGACTGCACCGAAGAATTCGACGCCATCCACTCCGACAAGGCAAAGGCGCTCCTTGACGCGCACCGTATTGGTCAACTCATCACCACTGGTGCCGGCTATACCTCTGACAACTCCGTCCATGGCGTCTCCTCTCTTGCCCCCATCCGTGAGGCTACCAAGGCCGCCGCCGCACCCATCGCGTTATCAAGCCCGCGTGAGAATATCCGTTGCCGCCTCATCGACAAGAAGGAGCTCTCCCGTGACGTCCGCCTGTTCCGCTTCGCGCTGCCGTCCCCCGACCAGGTGCTCGGCCTACCGGTCGGCAAGCACATATTTGTGTGCGCCAACATCGAGGGGAAGCTGTGCATGCGCCCGTACACGCCGACGAGCATGGTCGACGAGGTCGGCCAGTTCGAGCTCCTGGTCAAGGTGTACTTCAAGAACGAGCACCCCAAGTTCCCCGACGGCGGGGTCATGACGCAGTACCTGGAATCGCTTCAGGTAGGCAGCTCCCACATCGAGGTCAAGGGGCCTCTTGGCCACGTGGAGTACACCGGCCGCGGCAGCTTCATGATCGGCGGCAAGCCGCGGCGAGCGCGACGCCTGGCGATGATCTGCGGCGGGAGCGGGATCACACCCATGTATCAAGTTATCCAGGCAGTGTTGCGCGACCAGCCGGGGGATGAGACGGAGATGCACCTCGTGTATGCGAACCGGACGGAGGACGACATCCTGCTGCGTGACGAGCTGGACCGTTGGGCGGCGCAGCACCCGGACATGCTCAAGGTGTGGTACGTGATCGCCCAGGTGAAGCGACCAGAGGAAGGCTGGAAGTTCAGCGTCGGGCACGTGAGGGAGGACATTCTGCGCGCGCACGTGCCTGAGGGCGGCGACGACACGCTCGTGCTCGCCTGCGGGCCGCCGCCCATGATCAAGTTTGCCATCATGCCCAACCTGGAGAAGATGAAGTACGACATGCCCAATTCTTTCATCTCGTTCTAAAGCTGCCTAAGCGATTCAAGTTTGATACTTTGGTATCTTATTAATGCGGATGATTTTCTCGGTCGAAGATGACGCATTCGTCATAGCAAGGTAACTGTAGTGACTTCATCAATCTTCAAACTCTATGATTTTGACCCGGTCTTCAACAGATGTTGTGTGAGACTATTCACAGTGGGGAGTAACTTAGAGTAGTAATATGCATATGTTACTAGTCTGCGTTAGTACCTTTATAGTAAAAACGATATCATTTGACATACATGATACTACTGCAGAGGGATGTCAATACCTTTATTGTGTTGTCTGTGAGCATACGAGGGATTACTCTTCCTCGAAAATCCTTCACACCCAAAACACACATAATAGTTCACAGCGCTAGGGCTAAGCCAAGATAGCTGAGCCACCGTTGAACCGGACCAATTTTATGAATGATATGGATCATTCTCTTAAATTATGTAAATATTTTTTTGCATTTAAAAAATATTTTATAAAATCTCATGAACATATTGGAAATGTGTGAATTTTTTTAGATGGCATGAATTTTTTTTGAATTGTACGAAGCATTCATTTTTGAAAATCACGCAAACAATTTTCATATTTTAAAATATCACGAGCATATGTTTGAAATGAGAGAATAAACGCTATGGATCATTTTTTAAAGAACATCAATATTTTTTACATTTTTAAAATATTATATAAAACTCACGAACATATTTGAAATGTGTAATGTTGTTTTAGATTACATGAACAATTATTAAATGGTACAAAGCATTCTTTTTCAAAATCATGTGAACATTTTTTACATTGTATAAGGGATACGCGTCCAGCAGCAGATGTTTAGATTTTATCCGTCGCCTCGACGGCCGTTGGGTGCCCGAACTGATAGCTGTCTAATCTAGTTTCCGCGCCCTGCGCCGACTCGTTATTCCTGCAACAAACACTCTGTTGCGGAAACAACACTATCGCCCCGGCCTCGACAGAGTCGCGCCTCGCGCGGCGCCGCCGCAAAATCAGCCCGCAGCCGGCGTGCAGGAACTAAATAGAAGTTTCTGCAACACTATGGTGCACCATGGTTGGATCTGACGCAAAATCGAGCTCACCGAGGGGGTCTGCTTCGAGAAATAGCGGTGGCCTCTACTCCAGCATGATGACGTCGAGCTCCCACGCTGGTCACTCCTTTGACGATTTCTGCCACTCAAGCTATGTTTCTGAAACATGTGTCGTGTTGCAATGCTTGGCCTCGTACACTCTAACATCGTGTGCTCCTCCAACGCTCTGGGGCTATGTTTCTGAAGCAAGATCCATGTTGCAAGAAAAAAAACTTCGCTGCCGAACCATTTTTTTCCTGAAACAAGACCCGTGTTGCAGAAACTTTCTAAAACTATACCCTGCTGCTGAAATAAAACTTCACCACTGAATTATTTTTTATTTCTGAAATAAGATCTTTGTTGCAGAAATCACCAATCTCTGAATTGTACCTGCTTGAGTCGTCGCCGGGATAAGGTGGATAAGGCCTGGTGGCCCAACATTTATATGGTTCGGAAGGAGTAACAGGTTTCTAAAACCGCGAGAGCAAAATTTTAAAGGGAAATGATTACAATCAGCCGGCTGATTCAGCTTGGGGCGTCCGCCACCACTAGCGCGTGACGCGTGTCCTCTACGGGTCGGTGCACCGCTCTACTATGTTTTGTATCACTCAGTCGAGTTGATCCTAAGAGCATCTCCACTAGGCTCCTCAGGACGCCCCCCAAGACACCTTTTTAGGCTTGATTTTAGGCTCCGACGGCACTTTTCGCCGAAAAACGGCCCAACCACGCCCCCAACGCCCCCAGGGTGTCAAAATAGCACCAGAAAACCCAGGCGAAACCCGGCGCGTTGGGGGTCTCTTGGGGGCGCCGGCGGAAGTTTCGGCGAATTGTGTCTCACCACATGTCCTTTTTCTTGGCCGACGGGGACGTGCACGGTGGGTTCAACCCAAATGTCACGTTCCCCCATGGACATCCGGCCCAGCGCACGCCCTCGACCGCCTTCACCGGCGTGCAGTACCCTCCATACAACTACTCGCCACCCGCGTACGCCTCCTCCCCGACGCCTCCTCTCCGCCGTTGCGCACTGCCCTTCTCGCACCTCGGCGACGCCGACGAGACCGAGGCCGACATGGACGACATCATCGCGGAAGGATCGGCCGCGGCCGCCGCGTCTCCCGGGTTCACCGCGAATGAGGCGGTCGATCTCAGTGGCGGCATGGACGGCGAGCTCGGCTACGTCTACGGCGACGAGGAACAGGAAGAGCAGGAGGAAGAGGAAGAGGAGGAGGATGAGGACGAGTAGGAGCCGGCGAGGAGGCGCAAGAAGAAGAAGCGGACAGCCAGGTCAGCCGAGTCGCGCATCAAGTGGGCGTCCAAGGAGGAGGAATGCCTCGCCGAGGCATGGAAAGTCGTCTGCCTCGACCCGACAACCGGCGCGAACCAGAGCATCAAGACATACGGGGAGCGCATCAAGGCCGAGTTCGACGAGCGCAAGCTCGTCGACCCCTACTTCAAAGGCGTCTACATGCAGCGCGGGTCGAAGGCGATGGCGAACCATTGGGGGCGCATCCAGGGGGTGTGCAACAAATGGCATGATGTCGTCGAGGAGGTGGCCGCTCGCCCGAGAGCGGCGCCAGCATTGAGGATCAGGTATGCCACGCCGGTCTACCGTCTCTCTTCGCCGTGTGCGTGCGCCCGCCAACTGTTTGTTTGTCCCGGCGCAGTTGTTGCGCATGTTCGGCCTGTATAGGCAGATCAAC
Source organism: Aegilops longissima (assembly GCA_021605205.1). Classification (NCBI taxonomy): domain Eukaryota; kingdom Viridiplantae; phylum Streptophyta; class Magnoliopsida; order Poales; family Poaceae; genus Aegilops; species Aegilops longissima. Next base: position 53,248,607 of record CM038682.1, read on the forward strand.
AACGACGCCGAGTTCAAGTACCTCCACGTCTACAAGCGCATTGACAAGTGCGACAAGTGGGCGGAAGTCCGGCACACCCTCGAGAAGGCCAAGGAGACATACAAGCCGGATGCGCCGGCTCCGGGCGTGTCTGAAGGGCGTCCGGACGACAACAAAGGTGCCAAGAAGGGGAAACACGCCGACGCGGCCACCGCTCGTGTGCGGGAATCCATCCAGCACTGCCTCGCCGACGCACAGGCCCGGGCCGTCCTTCGTGAAGAGAAGACCGAGGCCCGGTGGTCGGCGTTGATGTCGACAAACGCCGTCAAGCTCGACCTACTCCGAACCAACGTCGCCGCGAAGAAGAGGAACACCGACCTGGCTTTCCTGCTTGTCGGTGCGGGGACGACACCTATGGGATCACAAGAATCCTTACTACGGTTGCGGGGCGCGGGGTCATGAGAAGAGCAGATCAAACAGATAGCACACGGGTTCTTTATCCAGGTTCGGGCCGCGAGATGCGTAAAACCCTACTCCTTCTTTGGTGGTTAGTTTATCTGCGTTCTTGAGCTAGCTATGGGGCGTGAGGAGCTCCAAAAAGCCCAATCCTCCTCTTGGTCGCCTTGGGCCTCCTTTTAAAGGGAAAGGGGTGGCCACAGTGGCACACAGGAGGTGGAAAGGGTACAGTCCTACGAGTTTATCCCTCGCATTACATGACAAGGCGCCATAAATGCGTCTTGCTTAGGTGTCCTTGCTTTATCGGGGACGAGGGAGAGCCCAGTCTCGTCCGTCGCCGCTCCTTTTCGTGTTGACACGCGCCCTGGCCAGCGGTGCCAGCGGTGCCATGTAGGCAGGCAGGCAGCTGAGGTGGCGCAATGGTGGGTCTCCACGAAGGTTCGCTTGCCGCCACGCAGGTGCCTGTCCAACTGGTTGGGTCGGCAGCTGTATGGTGGAGGCTTGATTGGCGCGGGTCTGATGGTGGCCCTACGGGTGTCCTTGGCAGGGGCCTTGCCGCAGCCCCGGCAAGGGTCTTGCCGCGGCGCCTGCTGTCATCCCCGGCAAGGCTCTTGCCGGGGGCCTTGTGGTCCTCCTTGGCCGGGATCCCGCCAAGGGTCGTCATCTTCTATAGTATGTATCTGATCTTTGAATGTCTTCACAAAGATCTGCATGCCGGCGGGACCCCACACTACTGATATATCTAAAATTCACGCTGCTGCTACAGGTTAGCTGTAGCGCCGTATCAGTAGCGCGGGACCCCACACTACTGATATATCTAAAACTCACGCTGCTGCTAGGCTTTTCCCTAGTAGTGTCTGATGCAAATGTTTCCGCAACATTACCTCTGCTGCAAAGGTGAAGAACGCCGCTCAGCTGCTTGATGACATAGGATCAGACAGCTCGCGACCCGGCTGATTTTTTAAAAAGATCAGCTGGTGGACGCGTAGCAGCCCCCAGTGTCAAAACACTCCGAACATTTTTCTATATACAGTTAACCTTTTTTTTCAAACTAACAAAGTATTTAGTACCTTTTTGGAATATAAATGTAAGTAATAATAATAATCAAAAAATCGGCCCATTGCAGACTGCCCTTGAGATGAGCAGACATACTGTCTCCTTGCGGATGAGATGTAGTAGCCTCCCATACTCACTCCACGTCATCATCGTGTTGTTTACTCCACACGCCCCTGCCCAAAACTTTATTGTCATTCGAAATCCCCACCAAACTTCCAGTTTTCCATTCACATCCGGAGGTAGCTTAGGAAATGCATGGCGATGGCACGACAACTTTTGTCGACCTACTGATGGTGGCATTGTAGAGCAGCATATATAGGTGACATGTCGACAACTACGAGGAGTAGAATGATGCCTCGACGATGTGATCATTGTAGCACGTTGTCGAATCTTTGATGAAGTTGCAAGTGTTTAGAAGCGTGACGACGACGTAGAAGTGGGCGGCTGTGACAACTGTGTAACCATATGAAGGTCTAATTGCTTTGCTATAAAAATTTGGCAATGCCAAATGTTGGCTAGAGATTGGTTGCATATCAAATTTGGTCGCGAATCTTTACAAAAGGTTGCCAAATGTTGACAACTTTGATTTTCCTAAATGCATGTTGGCTTGAAAAATATTGGTAATGCCAAATGTTAGTAGCAAACCAATCAGCCTCGACATCTTTCATGTTTGGCCAAAACATGGAAACATTAGCAGAAAACGGCGGTTGACCGCGGTAATATAAGAACCAAATCTAAAAAGTTGCACAAAAGAAAAGGGAGTTCAGATAAAAAGCTAGCTACATCTGGCAATGGATGAATTAAGGTGGAAAATTGTCTAGCTCTAAGCAAAAATCAACTCTAGTTAAACCAGGAACCTTGGGTATGCAGGGGCGATGGAGCAGCTAATACAGTAATACTAGTCGAGATCGGTTTGGAAAGCTTCTGCCATGCTCTCAAAGTAGTCGTGGGTCTGTTTGGTGAGCTTGGCGAGCCTGTCGAAGTAGGACGAGACGCCGCCGTCAGCAGCGTAGTAGTTCTCGCTGGCGGTGCGCTCCAACTCGGCCATCTTGTGGAGGCGCTCCAGCGAGTCCTCGGCCTCGCCCTGGAGGCACTCGAGGAGGTTGAGCTTGTCCCTGTCGGCGAAGTAGCCGTACGCGTACGTCCACCGCAGCATCCGCCGGCCCTCGAGGATCTGCCGGTAGGCGTCGATGAGGAAGCCGAGCTGCCTCTGCGCCTCGTCGGCGGCGGCGCCCTCAAGATAACCCTCCCGGGCGCTCTCCAGCTCGAACATGTCCTCGCTGGCCCTCACCCGCGAGTGCTCGTGCGCCACCCACCGCTCGTAGTAGTGCATGTACCTGTCGAGGGAGGCCCTGGCGTAGGCCTGCCGGGCGTCGATCTCGTCGACCTCGTAGCGGTTGCAGGTGTGGCCGCCGTGGTAGTCGGCGAGGCAGATCCAGCAGAACTGGTGGCGGCACGGGTCCCGGCAGGTCATGTGGTTGCACCCCGTGTTCTTCTCGATGGGGCGCCGGCACTTGGGGCACAGCTTCGTGTTGGCCATCACCCAGTTGGTGCTCTCGGACTCGGAGCTGTTCTTGGCCGCCCACTCGCGCACCGTGCGGCACGGCACCGGCCGGTGCGACTCCTCCGCGCACACGATGCAGAAGCCGTGGCCGCAGTCGCACACCACGTCCAGCTGCTCGCTGAGGCTTTCCCCGCCGAGGTACTCCATGGCGAGGCCGCACCCGGGAGCGGGGCACCACCTCATGGTCTTGTTCTCCTCCACGTACGACCGGAGCGCGAACCCCGCGTACCGCTGCTTGTCCTCCTCGTCGGCGACGTCGTCCACCAGGTCCCGGAGCACGGCCGCCGAGCAGGACGGGTCCGGGCACCGCAGCGACAGGCACCGGGCGCCGTCCTCCACCGCCGCGCGGACGTACCCGCGCCAGCACACGCGGCAGTACATGTGGCCGCACCCCGCCGACCTCATCTGGCCTGGAGAGTGATTGTCGAAGCAGAGGTCGCAGGTGAGCTTCTTACCCTTGCGCTTGGGCTCCGCCACGGCGTCGCCGTCGCTCGGCGGCAGCAGGCCGACGGCGGCGCGGAGGCCCTGCTCGTCGGAGAACCACTTGTCCTGGACCACGAGGGCGCTCCAGTGGCAGTGGCGCAGGACGATGGCCGCGACCGCCGGCGGGACCTGGATGAGGTCGGCGACACCGGCGATGCAGTCGTCCTGGCGCGCGCGCACGGCGTCCTCGGTGAGGACCTTGTACTTGTGCCTCCTCGCGGCCAGCAGCGTCGCCATGTCGTCGTCCGACTCGAGCTCGATCGGGTCCTCCTCCTCATCGAAATCGCTGTAGCCCTGGTCGTCGTTGTCGCTCGACGCCATGGCTGGATCTTGGACCTACGTACGAGCGTCTGACCGGGAGATAGATAGATAGATAGATACGATTCAATCCGATCTCGTCGACGACGCCGTTGCCGCTGTTATATACTGGCGTCGCTCCGCCCAAGACGCTAGGGTTCAATCCAATCTCCTCGCGTGATAAGCTTCCTAGTTTAAACCGCAGTCCTTTACTCTTCCAAGGAGATCTTAACGATCTCAATCTCTCATCTTCCATAACAAGTTAACAAACTAGAGTCTTTTTTTTTTTTTTTGCATGGTAGTTAACAAACTAGAGTCGCAGATTGGAACGGTTTCGATTCCTACTCGTATACGGAATCTTTTTCTTTTTTGCGGGGAACTCGATCGTATACCCAATCGATCTCTATTCCTTTTTTTAGGGAACTCCATTCTTATTTTAAAAGTATAAAAATTCTCTATTCTTATTTTTAGTGGAAAACGTTTTCTTTTAAGAAGGATAACCCTCAACGATGCATGCAACCATATATTATTAAAAGTGCAAAATCCGGCAGCCAAACACCATCGATCCGGAAATAAAATGGAAAACAAACTCTGAGACCGTATACCTCGCGACAGTACCTCCCCAGATAGCCACTAATCCCTATAATACAAGACACAACATAAACGAAAATACACAACTACTAGGCTATGCCTTCAAAAAGGAATCACCGCACGTGCGCCGATGGTGGCGAGTCCACCATAAGGTTGAACTCCGGATTCTCATCCCCAAAGCCAAGCTTCGGTCCACCACCTTCAATAAGGACACAACACAGATCACAACAACATAGTCTGATCAGAGATCTTGTGTTTCCACCGGAGTGTATAAACTCATCGCTGAAGCCGTCTGTACCATCCGCCCTTATCCGTCTACCGACACCTTGATAGCCGGATATCTCTGGAGGAGACAACAAAAGACAAAGACGTCTCATAACACCTGCCTCCCGCTACTGTCGCACCACCTTTGATCCGACAACAACAGGCTAAACATGACACCTCCGCCAGAGCCACCGTGCATCATCTGCCGATAGCAGGCATGACTTAACGTCTCCATATAAGACGATGTGCGTAGCATCCACCGGTAGCGCATCAACCGGTGGCTTCACCTGGCGGCGACAGGCACTGCCCGACAACTCCGAAAGAGGCACATGTGTCACCTGTCGAGCCGCATCGAACCCGATCTGTTAATGGAAGGGACGTCCCATACCGCCACCAACCTCAAAAGGCCATCACCACCTCGAGATCCAGACTCTGAATCACCCACACGATCCCGGAGTCCGCCGCCGTTGATGAAGAGGGGCCGCCGCCCTGATTTCGGGCGCTATAGGGAGCACCCACCGTCGCGCCAGCCATTGTCATCGCCCATACAACAGCAAGCGCCGCCGCGATCCCGCATCACGCGTCGTCGATGCCGGAGAAAGCTCCAGCCGCCACGCGCGTCCTGCAACGTCCCTGGGTGCGGGATCACAAGATCCACCGCCACGAGGACCCACCATCTGGCCCGTCATCCCTGGTGGAGGGGCCGCCGCCACCGCCATGTTCGGATCTGGGCCGGAGTAGCCGCCGCGTCCGCCAAGACCGGATCCGGGCCGGACGCCGCCACCGCCGCCGCCACCGGCCACGCCCAGCCCACCTCCATCCTCTGGCCATCCCACCCTGCATCACCACAAACGCCTCCAGCGTGAGCCACCCCGCCACCATGGATCGGCGAAGAGGCCGCACCTCCGTGGATCTTGCGCCCTCGTCGATGTACAGTTCGGGAGGGAGGAGCAGCCCTCCGTCGCACCCGCCGAACGCTCGGACTCTGCCCGGCGGCGGCGGAGGGGAAGGAGGGATGGGATCGAGGCGGCTGGGGGCTAGGTTTGCCCCGCCCCGATTACCCTGGAGGGGCGAGCGACGAGGGGGTGTCCTCTGTTACGAGGGGGTACGAGGCTGCCGGCCCCTAAAATTGGGGGAGAATTTCACTTCCCCATACTCTAATTAATGGAAAACGTGTTTCTCTCTATCCTTTTTTTTGAGGGAAAGCCGTCATGGCGGTTTATATTTCATGCGCAAAAAAGTGATACATCGTTTGTTAATACATCTACTAGAAACCCCGGAGGCTCTGATTTCCAAACAATTGTATGAGAGAACTCCGAGTTTCTAGCCAATAAATCTGCCGTCGCATTGGCCTCCCTAGGGCAGTAGGAAAACATAATAGAAATAAAATTTCTAGCAAGAAAAGAACATTCTTCATACCTCTAGCTTCTACCGTAGCCGCGTCTTCCACAAAAGGGATATTACTGCATGAAGCTGCGACGAAGAAACCAGCTTCGTCTCGTAATATTGCACCCGTACCCCCTGTTCCCCTATCAGGATCAAAAGTGGCATCGACATTAAGTTTGATAACTCCCTCCGGTGGCTTACTCCATCCATATCTTCTCAGTTTCGTTTGCTTCGACTTTGCCTTGGAAAAATTCTTAGCAAGAGCTAAAATTGCTTGCGCTGACCTGCTTGGTTCATACACATATTCACCATGAGTGTAGCAGCGTCTTTCCCACCGAACGTACCACACTGTAGTGGCCACAAGGTCATTGCGTTGAACATCAGTCATATGAGCCATTTTATTGTTCGTTGATAGAAGAAGATCAGCCATCACCGATCCGCCATCCCTTTCCAGCGCATACATCTCCTGAACCACATCTTGCAGTCCCAATATCCTTCAGATTTCTTGAACTCTAGGGCACAAGAACATGCCATGTCTAATACTCTCACAATCCAAAGTGCAGAGAGGACATTGAGAGTTTGTGATCATATGCCTGTTAGCAAGGACTCCATTACAAGGGATGGCGCCAAGCAAAGTTTTCCATACATGAATTTTCATTTTTGTCGGCACATGCAATTTCCAAATGGTACGCCAAACTGGACTAGTACTTGAGGCTTGTATAGAGTTAGTCATCCTCAACTTTCGTCCGTGTTGATGCTCCCACTCTTCATGGTATGGCGATCTAACCGAAAATATTCCACTTCTATTATGGTGCCATGACACAAAATCATCCATCATCCCCAAAGCCAGTGGGATATTTAATATGCGTTGCACATCAATAGGCCAAAACAACTCTGATATCAACTGTTCATCCCACACTCTATTTTCTGTATCAATGAGTTCATAAACTTTTGTGTTCACAACGTTACCTCTTGGCGTCATTAACTTTCGAGTAGGACTACTTGGTATCCAAGGGTCTTCCCAGATGTTAATTTGTGCCCCATCTCCAACTCTCCAAATATGCCCTCGCTTAAAAGACTGAATTCTACTCCATAGACTCTGCCATGTATAAGAACTACCCTTCTTAAGGCCACACTTAAGAAGGTCTCCATCAGGAAAATATTTGCCTCTCAAAACTCTAGCACATAAAGAATTTGGTTCACATAACAACCTCCAACACTGCTTTGCGAGAAGAACCAAATTAAAACAATGCAAGTCTCTAAAACCCATTCCACCCTTTTCCTTTGGGACACACATTTTCCACCAAGCAAACCAGTGCATGTGTTTTTGCAGATCATCATCTCCCCACCAATATTTAGACATATCTGTGTGATACTATTGCAAACCTGTTTGGGTAGTTTAAAAACTGACATAGTGTAAGAAGGAATAGCTTGTATGACAGCTGAGGGAGTTCCGGACTAGGGGGTGTCCGGATAGCCGAACTATCATCATCGGCCGGACTCCAAGACTATGAAGATACAAGATTGAAGACTTCGTCCCGTGTCCGGATGGGGCTTTCCTTGGCGTGGAAGGCAAGCTTGGCGATACGGATATGTAGATCTCCTACCATTGTAACCGACTCTGTGTAACCCTAGCTCTCCGGTGTCTATATAAACCGGATGGCTTTAGTCCATAGGAAGAACAACAATCATACCATAGGCTAGCTTCTAGGGTTTAGCCTCTTTGATCTCGTGGTAGATCCACTCTTGTAACATACATCATGAAAAATAATCAAGCAGGACGTAGGGTTTTACCTCCATCAAGAGGGCCCGAACCTGGGTAAAACATCGTGTCCCTTGTCTCCTGTTACCATCCGCCTAGACGCATAGTTCGGGACCCCCTACCCGAGATCCGCCGGTTTTGACACCGACATTGGTGCTTTCATTGAGAGTTCCTCTGTGTCGTCACCGATAGGCTCGATGGCTTCTTCGACCAGCATCAACGACGCGGTCCAGGGTGAGACTTTTCTCCCCGGACAGATCTTTGTATTCGGCGGCTTCGCACTGCGGGCCGATTCGCTTGGCCATCTGGAGCAGATCGAAAGCTACGCCCCTGGCCGTCAGGTCAGATTTGAAAGTTTGAACTTCACGGCTGACATCCGCGGGGACTTGATCCTCGATGGAGTCGAGCCACAGCCGAGCGTGCCACACTGTCACGGCGAGCATGATTTAGCTCGCAGCCGGACAAGACTGGAGGTCCCTTTCGAACCCGCTCCGATCTTCAATTCGGAGCGGCTGCGCAGATCGGGACGGATGGCTAGACACCGCCTCGGGGCTGCAACCTCACGGCGATAGAGCCGAACACCGATCTTGTCCTCATAAAGCTCGCGACCGAGGTGCCGGACTCCTTGCCGGACTTGAACCTCCGGGCCCCCGGTCGAATCCGATTAGGCGCGGTCATGGAGTTCACCGCAGCGGACATCTTTCAACTCTCACCTTCTTGCGACATCTTGAGTTCGCTAAAGTACCTCTCGTTATCAGGAGAGCCCTGGCCGGACTGCGGTCAGGACGGTTGGGATGCGGACGACGAAGAAATTCAAATCCCACCCACCACCCACTTGGTAGCCTCTGTCGACGATCTAACCGACATGCTAGACTACGACTCCGAAGACATCGACGGTATGGAAGACGATGCCGGGGACGAACAAGAACCAGCGCCTACTGGGCACTGGAAAGCCACCTCATCATATGACATATACATGGTGGATATCCCAAAGGATGGGAATGGTGAAGGAACAGAGGAGGATGACCCCTCCAAGAAACAGCCCAAGCGCCGGCGTCAGCGGCGCCGCTCTAAATCCCGCCACAGCAAGAATGAAGATTCCGGCACCAGAGATAACAATACACCGGACGGTGTCAAGATAATCCACTCCAAAGAAGATCCAGACAGAGGATGGAGACGCCAGCCCTCACGAGAGAGCGGCCGAAGAAGAGGTAGAGGATTATATGCCTCCCTCCGGAGACGAAGCAAGCCTCGACGACGATGAATTCGTCGTGCCTGAGGATCCCGTCGAACAAGAGCGTTTTAGGGATGCCAGATCTGAATTCGGGGGCCACTGCCCAATCAGGGTCACGCGACTCGGTGATGTAGAACCACCCCGATTGCCACCCCTTGATGGTTTCCATGGAAGTGCCCTCCAGCCACGTAACGTGGGACATCCTACCCACCATGGCGCCTCCGCACTCCGCTTGGCTGCCCTTCACAACCTTCGGCTTGACACTGAAGGTCTTGAGCCACAAGCCGAAGTGGGGCTGGATGCAGAGGAAGGCCTCGCACACGACGATAAACGCCGAGATATTGAGAATGAAATTCGGGGCCAGATCATGGAAATCTAGGCCGTAGTAGAACATGAGCCCCCGGACAAAGGGATGAAGCGGGAAGCCCAGTCCGCGGAGGAAATGGGGAAGAAATACTACCCTCTCATGGGGCCTGGGTTGGGGACGAGTCTCCCTCGTCGGGGAGCCGATGCGCGATGTTGCTGGACAAATATCCGGCGTCGCGCAACTTCTGGATCTGCCCCTCCGTGACGGAGGAGGCCATCCACTTGCCTCCCGCTCCGGACATAGTTGGAGAAGGTTGAGGTAAGAAGTGCGGACTTGGGCGCTGGAGCTCGAGTTCGCGGAGGTGGATAAGCCAAGGAGGAAGAAGGCACAGGTAAAAGGGTTGGATCTTTATCCCCTTATATGGGCGGGCAAAAACATGTGTCCCCACCGGCCTGGTAAAACTCGCTTATCTCCCAAGCGTCACAATCAATGGTGCGGTTGGGTTACCCACATCCGTATTGATGGAAATCCCGGAATAAGGGGAACACGATCTCTGCTTCGACAAGACGTGCCAAGGAAACCGCCTCGCTAAACGCACGGAGGTGGAACAAATAAAAATGAGTAAAGGCTTGGTAATGGCATGACGTCACACCACTAAATACGTCAGCAGATTGAACTTGTGTAATATTATTCTCTCTACGGTGGTACGTGGAATTTATCTTTGCAGAGCTGGACACTATCCTGGTGTTCACAATCTTCTATAAATTATTCGGAGGAAGAACCTGTCACATCCTAGCTAGACAATGCATTAGTGTGTGCATCATGTTTAAATTTCATTTGAATTTGAAATGGGGAAGACAGAAAACCCCAGAACCCCTTCTAACCCAACTAGGGTTTACTAAAAATTATTTCAATGAACCTGAAATGCCCTTCAAAAATGCTCATCACCTTTGCTTTGGTTTAGAGCCTCTGCCAAAAGTGGTGCACCATTTTCTAGGTCATCCTAAGGTCCTTGAATTAAATCATAAGTATTTGAGTTTGAGCATTTCAAATTATATAAAATATTGTAAATGCCCAAATATTCCCAAACAGAAATGTTTCACGTTGGAAATAATCCAAATATGGACCAGGTCCAGTTTGGTGATTTTGAAACTGTTTTAGTATTTTAAAAACTCCACAAAGTTGCAGAGTAATAGAAAAGGAAAACAGGAAGAAACTTACTGGCGCCACCTACCGGCCCACCTGCCCTGCCCAGCCCAAACAAGGCCAGTGAGCTGCTTGGCTCGGCCAGCGAGCAGCCAGTGCTCTCGGGCGAGCACCGCATGGGTGCCACACACCGGTCGCCGCCTCGCCGCTCCTCTCACCCAGCCCTGCGGCAGTTCTCCTCCCTCTCTCCCGAATCCCTGGACACCTCCTCTCCTCCCGGCTCCTCTCTTTCAAGGCCCGCCATGGCCGACGCCACCGCCCGCACCATCGCCAGAATCAAGCGCTCCCGCCGTCCGTGCTCCTCCTCATTGTGTCTAGGAGCTCCGCCACCCTCCTCTACCCCGAGCTAGCCGAGCCTCAGATGCTCTAGTGCCCCGAGTCCACTACACCGACTACCGATCCCGCCATCGCCGGAGATCCCCTTCAACGCCGTCGTCGCTCCAGCCCGTCCCCGACCGCACCAAGTGTTCCGTCGAGTTCCCTGTGAGCTTAACCATCTCCCCCTCCCTTCCTTCCTTGCTCCCGAGCTGTGTAGTGACCTCCCGGAGCTCACCCGCACCCACCGCCGCGGAGCTCGTCGCCGACGTGCTCCCGGTCACCCTCCGGCCACCTCTCGGTGTCTAACGACTCACCGTGACTGCGCAACACCTAACCATGTACTCCCGCACCTCACCGACCCCTAGCCCGAGTTCGCCTTGGCCGAACTCCGGCGGCCGCCTAGGTCGTCGCATGGCGCCGATTCCGCCGCCTGACCCCAACCGACTCCACCGAAGCTGCGACATGTCCCCGACTACCCATAGCCACCTCCGCTGCTCGTTTGGTTGCCGAAACGGCCAAACTCACTTCTGCCGCCGCGTCGGGCTCGCCGGCGGCTAGACGCCGGGCAGCCGACTTTGACTTTGACCACGGTGGGCCCTGGTTGACTCTGATGAGTCAATGACAGGTGGGGCCCAGCCCTGTTAACTAAATAGGTTTAGTTTTAATTAAACTTTAGCTAAACTAATTACCCTGACACCCTGGACCCACAGTCAGGTTTGACCTGGACGTCTCCGTTGACCCTGACGTCATTCTGACGCATGGCTGACGCAATAAATTAATTTCTGGATTTATTCTAATATAGGAAATTCCAGAATATAGTTCAAACTTCAAAAATTCATAACTTTTAATCTGTAACTCCAAATGCACAGATTTATATATGAAAAATGATCATAAAAATCCATTCTATCCATTGGTACAGGTTTCATGCATGTTAAAACAAGTTAACCTTGATGTTTAAGCAGAATAAGATATTACACCTTTAGGGCTATTTTAAATGAGCTAGCATTTGAACCTTTGATTCAAATGAGTTCATCCCTAATTGTTCTAGCTTGCATTAGGCCAACACACATTCATAATGCCATGTCATAGCATGCATCATATTGTTGCATATTGCCATGTGTGTTTATTTTCGGTATGTCTTTCGTGATAGGTTCGCGGCCCGAGGATAATCCGAATATCCGTCGAAGGGCGTATCCTACCACCACTCCATCGAGCAAGCAACTCATTGATCATTCCGATACAAACCCATGTTCTCGCTTCGCTCTCATTTCTGCATTAAGACAACGCGATTCAAACTGTTGTGTGCTGCGGTAGTTGAACCCACTTCCTTTGCATGACTGTCATTGCCACAAGAATTAGATGAAACCCACTAGTATGTGTAGGAGTTGATTGAGCCATGTTTGTGATTCCTACCATGCTATGCTTGCTATGCTTAGAGTTGTGTCAGTCGGCTCATCGGGATGATGAACTGGAGTGAAAGGTTGTGTCGGGTTCGAGAGTGAAAGTGTTGAACACGTTTTGGTAAAGGTATCGATGAGAGGCCATGTAGGAGTACATGGTGGGTTGTTTCGTTCAAGCCGTCCCTAAGAACTGAGATCTGTGTTTGTGATCCATGAAATAGTTACTACCACGCATTGGGCCCGAAACCAATGGACCCTCTCGCTTCTTAACCACCCTTGTTCTCAGTCCGGAGTTGCAAGTAGTTTCGTGTTTGTAGTATGTTGGGGGCCGACGCAACGCTGACCTTAGGGGTGGGTTGTGTTGCGGTAGGCACGTGGTCGGTGTACCGAAAGTGCCCGTTTGGTATCTCGGGAACCCTGCACACATCGCTCGGGCTGTATGGGAAACCTCGGCGGACTCCTGCGGATGGAACCGAATAGGCGATAAACCTGGACAAGGGACTTGAGTGTTTAGGTAGGCTGCGCCGACACCCACGTTGGGCTTCCGCTTGAAGGTTGCCGAGAATGTCGTAAACGGCGGTAAGTGGTGAGAGCGTGTGAAGAAGTACACCCTGCAGGGTTTAATATGATCTATTGAATAGCCGTGTCCACGAAGAAGGACTTACGGGTTGCCTATATCGGTTCATAGACAAGTAAATGGATACTACTAAAAGCCTCAAGATAAGTGTGAGTATCATGGATGGCCCTCTCGTGGGTTGACGAGAGAGGATCCACGGTGGAGTATTGTGATGGTGATTAGTGGACTCGTGTGCGACAAATGCTTTACAAGTGGTGTCACGAGGATAGCTTAGCCAAGAGTCAAAGCTGGCTTCTGCAAATAACTCCACCACCTTCTTGAGAATGTGCATGTATGATAGGATTCGTGGTAAGACTTGCTGAGTACCTCCGCACTCATGTTTGCTTAATTAATGTTTTTCAGACGACAACACTGCCCCTCCAATGGGTTTTATGTAGACCTCGACATCGGCAGTGAACTAGCCACCTGTGTGGTGATCCAAGGCTTGTGAAGGGCCCTTTGTAGATAGAAGGGCTTCAACAAGCTTTCTTTCTTTCTAGAGTCTGTACTCAGACTAGTTTGCTTCCGCATGTGCTTGTATGTTTGTATGACTTGAGTGTTGGGTCATGTGACCCCTACCTGTATGGATATGTTATGTATGGCTCCTGAGCCTTTTAAATAAAGTACTTTGAGTTGTAGAGTTTTGTTGTGATGCCTTGTTGTATTTACTCATATCGGGCATATTGCGTGTATGATTGAAATGCTTGGTATGAGTGGGATCCGACAAACTAGTTGTTTATCCTTGGAAGCCTCTCATATGGGGAAATGTAGTCTTGTGCTTCGAGCGATAGTAGTCCGCTACATCCCGGTTCACTGAGTCCTGCTAGCCCAAAGACTACTGCTTGGACACTTGACTGGCGGCATGTGTTTCACTTTGTTCCTATGTCTGTCCCTTCGGGAAATGTCACGCGGTGATATTCGAGTCCTGCCTAGCTGCTACAGCCCGGGATACCGGAGTCCTGTTAGCCCAGTGCTACAGCCCGAATTCATACGCTGATGACCGACATGCTCGATGTGATTCATGTATGCCTGTCCCCATAGGGTAGCGCCACTTTGGGTTCACGACTAGCCATGTCGGCCCGGGTTCTTTGTCATATGGATGCTAGCGACACTATCATATACGTGAGCCAAAAGACGCAAACGGTCCCGGGCCATGGTAAGGCGACACCCGTGGGAATACCGTGCATGAGGCCGCAAAGTGATAAGAGGTGTTACCGACTGGGTCGACGTGACTTGGAATCGGGGTCCTGACAGCGTTGGCATCAGAGCAGGGCTGCCTGTAGGGTTGCTAAGCCAAACTGGTCGATGTTGAGTCTAGAAATGCTTTAGTTATATATAGGGGAATTGATTGTGGGAGGGAACGTAAGGCTCTTTTTACTCCTTTACCTTAGCCCTCTGATCTGAGTCATCCTCTTCTCATTCTACGTGGGTATAGGACTAGGCTCTCTTCTCTCTATCAGGTTCACGTGTTACTAATCCGTAGTAACTTATAGGATTGTTGGTTACATCCTCGATTCAGTTCTACTAATTTTTAGTATGCTACCAGTTGAACCGAACCTTGATATGATGTTGTTGAGTGGTTTTGCAAATCTGTTTTGAATGTCTCAAATCTGTTTTGAGCATTTACAGATGTTATGCTGCCCGATTTCCCTAGAAATTCTAATGTCTTTGCATTGTGGCTGTGCTTTCAGATGGCCACCGTTCCCGTAACCAAGTGGTTCGCCTAACCCGTTACTGATGTGTGTGGTCACACGGCAATGTTGGTTCGGTGATGATCGAGACCGGTTACCGATGGTATCCTGAATATACCGCCGAGGAGCAGTTTAGGATTTTAATCAAAGCCAATATCGTGCACGGTCAGGATTTATCCATCTTATCCCGAGCTACCGAACCGCTTCCATTGTTCTTATGGACTTGGGATTACTATTGGAATGTCCGCAAGATGCAGCCTATTCCATGATGACTATTATTCGAGCAGAACTGCCTTGCCGGGCAACACCGATTTCCGCTACATGCCAAAGATCCTCCCACGGGCGCATGGCTACCTTCAGGGTATGTACAGCGATGCATCCCATGAGGACTCACTTCTTCGCACCACTACATAGATGTTGGAAGACAAGGACCGTGAAAACCGGCCTTGCGTATGGAGCTCTTTAATGCCCGCTCGATCCACTGGCTACTCTGACTCGGTTTGCACCTGCCGTGCAAGCCGGATACATGGACATGAGGGACTTGTATCCTGTGCGGGCTGGTCTGCCAGACTTCATGGAGTGGCGTGAGGTTGGAGGCATCACTCCTCCTCGTGGGCCTCGTCTGCCGCCGATTGTTGGACCATGGCCACATCCGAGTCCCTATGGTCCGCAAGCTCCACAGGATCGTGTGTTCCCGGATGATCATGTTCCACTTCCAGGCTTGGGTGGTGACTTCTATGAGGACTACTACGGAGCTGCCTGAGTAGTAGTAGTATCCCTAGTATTGTAATAGTTGTATTTCCACCGTCCTGCGTGACTTGTGGAATATGACTTAGTGTGTATCATTCGGAAGTGTAGAAAAATAATGTATAGGAGTTGGAATGCTTCCGATGAGATGTAACGCCTTTCACTATAGTTGTACTCCGTCGGGCTTGTACTAAACTATGAATGGTGTGTATGACCGTTGGTTTATATATGGCAGTTTTATATTACCATGTCATACGGATGAACATCTTTGCATTCCGTGTTATCCATTACATTCCGCACTTCCTTGCTAAATTCTGCCATCCTAGTTTAAACCATTGTTTTGTTTCCTAGGATGGTCAACACCCGCAACAATCCTGCTGCTCCGGAGCAAGGAGAAGCCAGTGCAGCCAGGAATGTAAATCTGCCTCAACCGCCATCTTTGGCCGAGGTTATGCTGGAAGCAGAACGCAATAAGCGTGAGACCAATCGCTTGCTGGAGCGGATTGAGCAAAACACAGCACGCCAGCCAAGAAGTGATCTGGTGTCACTCAATGACTTCGTCAAGCTGTATCCACCGAAGTTCAAATATTCCGTTGAGCCTCTCGACGCGGATGATTGGCTTCGCAGCATCAACCACAAGCTGCGTTCTGCCAACGCGGCTGAGGCTGATAAGGTTACTTTTGCCGCCTACCATCTCGAAGGCCCTGCTAGCCTCTGGTGGGAGAATTATGAGGCTATGCGTCCGGTTGGACAAATTACAACTTGGCCTGAATTCAGTGCCGCTTTCCGTGAGCATCACATCCCAGAAGGGCTCATGGATCGCAAGAGGGAGGAATTCTGCAATTTCACCCAGGGTAGGCTGACAGTGGATCACTACAGCCGTGAGTTTGGGAATTTAGCACGATATGCTCCTGAAGAGGTTTCTACCGAGGCCAAGAAGCAGGCAAGGTTCCGCAAGGGACTTAGCCCCGAGCTTCGCCGAGATCTTCGTCTGCACGAGTGCACTTCTTTTACAAAGCTAGTCAATAAGGCTATCAGTGCTGAAACTGGGCAGTCTGATTTTGAGGCTTCACGCAAGCACGTCCGTGACTCTGGTTCTTCATCCGGCTCTGGATCTCAGAAGCGCGGGTTTGATTCAAACACTGCTCGCCACCCAGGTTCACCCCGAGGCCATCCTTTGAGGCGCCTCGTCCCAACCAACAGTATGTTCCGCCCAAGACTTATGGAGGCCCCGCTGCTAATGCTGCTCCACGCCCCAATATGATAACTTGCTTCAAGTGTGGAGAGACGGGCCACTACATCCGTGAGTGTCCCCAAAACAACCCCAGTCAGATTGGAAAGTCTGTTGGCCGTGGCAAGCCAGCAGAAAGGTGCTCTATGCTAAACCAGCTACCACCGCCGTGGCCACGTCAACTATGTTTCAGGTGAGGAAACCTATGAGGATCCCAACGCCGTTCTCGATACGCCTTGTTAATTGCCATCCGCAACTGTTTTTTTGATCTTGGAGCATCTCATTCATTTATTTCGAGAGCTATGCTCGATTGCACAACACCACATTACGTGACATGCACACCTCCATGGAAATTCAGACCCCTGGTTCTAGATGGCAAACCTCTAGAATAAGTCATGGGAATGAAATTCTTGTCGACAGATTAGTCTTTCTTGCCTCTTTAATAGCTCTCAAGTCCTCGGACATAAACATCATCTTGGGTATGGACTGGATGTCAGCCCATTATGCTAAGATTGATTGCTCTACTAGAACTGTTCAACTCACCCATCCTTCGGGCAAGACAGTTAATGTCTTAACCTGAGTGTCGAAGCGCCAGCTTTACTCCTTAAATGTCAACCCCCTTCCAGACCTCGAAGATATTCCGGTAGTCCGTGATTTTCCGGATGTCTTTCCAGAAGAACTGCCAGGTGTTCCACCTGACAGGGATGTCGAGTTCGTGATAGATCTTGTTCCCGGAACCGTCCCAATTTCTAGAAGACCTTATAAGATGGCACCCCTAGATCTAGCCGAACTTAATAAACAACTCGATGAGTCCTTGCAAAAGGGTTTCATCCGTCCTAGTTCATATCCGTGGGCTTGCCCCGTCCTCTTCGTCAAGAAGAAGGATGGAACAGATCGGATGGTTGTGGATTACCGACCTGTCAATTTGGTCACTATCAAGAACAAGTATCCGCTCCCGGGATCAACGATCCGTATGATCAGGTCGCTGGATCCTCGCCTCTTTTCAAGATGGATTTGAGGTTGGGCTACCATCAAATCAAAATCAAGAACGGGACATTCCTAAACGGCCTTTGTTACTCGTTATGGCTAATCTGAGTACACCGTCATGTCCTTCGGATTAACCAATGCTCCAGCCACCTTCTCTCGGTTAATGAACTCAATCTTCATGGAGTATTTGGATAAATCGTCGTGGTATACCTCGATGATATACTCATCTACTCCAAGAATGAGGAAGAACATGCCATCTAAGGCTAGTATTGATGAAACTTCGAGAGCACCGCCTTTATGCCAAATTCTCTAAGTGCGAATTTGGTTACCGTAGTGACCTACCTAGGCCATGTAATCTCCGCAAGGGCATTGCTGTCAATCCCGAAGCGAGTTCAAGCCGCCCTTGATTGGACTCCACCTGAATCGGTCAAGCAAGTTCGAGTTTCCTCGGTTTAGCGAGCTATTGCCGCCGCTTCACGAGAATTTCTAAAGTTGTTAAACGCCTAACCGAACTCCTCAAGAAAGATAAGAAGTTGAATGGACACCACAATCGAGTTCAGCTTTCAGAACTGAAAAGACGCTCGACATCTGCTCCGTGCATTTGTTCCACCAGATTTTTCTAAGGACTTTATTATCTATTGCGGCGCCTCGCGACAAGGACTAGGTTGCATACTCATGCAAGATCGTCATGTGATTGCCTACGCTTCTCGACAGGTGCGTCCACATGAGGATAACTATCCCACACACGATCTAGAGCTTGCAGCAGTGGTTCATGCACTCAAAACCTGGCAACATTACCTCCTTGGTAATCGTTGCGAAATCTACACTGATCACCAAAGTCTGAAATATATCTTCACCCAACCGGATTTGAATCTCAGGCAAAGACGTTGGGTTGAGTTGATTACAGATTACGACTTAGGAATATCTTACACCCCAGGCAAAGCCAATGTTATGGCTGACGCTCTAAGTCAAAAATCTTATTGTAACAATCTGATGTTACAACAAAGTCAACCATTTCTCCACAAGGAATTTCACAAGCTTAATCTTCACATTGTTCCTCAAGGATTCCTTTCCACCCTGGTGGTGAAACCTACCCTTACGGATCAGATCATCAAAGCACAGAAGGTAGATCCGGGAATTTCCCGCATCAAGAGAAACATCAAGAAAGGAGTCGCAGATTGTTTCTCCATTGATGAACAACGTATCGTGTTCTTTGAAGACCGTCTAGTGGTTCCCAAGGTGCGCAACCTGAGGCGATTGATCCTTAAGGAAGCTCATGAATCTCCTCTCACCATTCATCCCGGTAGTACTAAAATGTATCAAGACCTACGCCAGAGGTTTTGGTGGACTAGGATGAGGAGAGAAATCGCTCAATACATTGCTAATTGCGACGTCTGCCGTCGAGTTAAAGCAGAGCATCAACAGCCTGCTGGTACCCTTCAACCTTTGGAAATTCCTGAATGGAAATGGGATAAAATCGGTATGGATTTCATTACCGGGTTTCCCAGGACCAAGAGAGGGAATAATGCTATATTCGTTGTTGTCGATCGTCTTTCCAAAGTAGCCCACTTCCTACCCGTTCGTGAGAGTATAACCGCTAGCCAGCTAGCTGATTTGTACATCTCTCGAATAGTGTGTCTTCATGGTGTTCCATTGGAGATTAACTCAGACAGTGGAAGTCTCTTCACCTCTCGATTTTGGGAAAGTTTCCAAAATGCTATGGGAACTCGTCTCTCCTTTAGCACCGCATTCCACCCTCAATCAAGTGGTCAAGTAGAATGAGTCAATCAAATCCTAGAGGATATGCTTCGAGCTTCTGTCATCTCTTTCGGCATGAATTGGGAGAAATGCCTTCCATTTGCCGAGTTCGCTTATAACAATAGTTATCAAGCTAGCTTGGGCAAAGCTCCTTTCGAAGTTCTTTATGGACGGAAATGTCGAACGCCTCTTAACTGGTCAGAAACCGGGGAGAGACAACTCTTTGGCCCGGATATGATTCAGGAAGCAGAAGAGCAGGTTCGCGTTGTTCGTGAGGAATTGAAAACAGCCCAATCTCGTCAAAAGAGTCAATATGACCGTAAGCATAAGCCTATGGCTTACGAAATTGGCGAGAAGGCTTACCTTCGGGTTACTCCTTTGAAGGGAACTCATCGATTCGATATCAAAGGCAAGTTGGCTCCTCGTTACATTGGACCCTTTTGCATTCTTGCCAAACGAGGAGAAGTTGCCTACCAATTGGAACTACCTCCGCATCTTTCCAGAGTCCATGATGTCTTCCACGTTTCCCAACTCAGCGTTGCTTCTCGGATCCTATCCGTGAGTGGACCACGAAACGCTTGATCTCCAAGATAACCTTACCTATCGAGAATATCCCGTCCGATTCTTGATCAAGCCGAGCGTACCACTCGACGCCGAATATCAAGTTTCTAAAGGTTCAATGGTCAAGCCATTCCGAGCAAGAGGCAACTTGGGAAAGGGAGGATCGTCTTCGACTTGAGTATCCCACCTTTTTCGCAACAGATCCTAAATCTCGGGACGAGATTCTTTTGGTTGGGGGTGAGTTGTCACATCCTAGCTAGACCATGCATTAGTGTGTGCATCATGTTTAAATTTCATTTTAATTTGAAATGGGAAGACAGAAACCCCGTAACCCTTCTAACCCAACTAGGGTTTACTAAAATTATTTCAATGAACCTGAAATGCCCTTCAAAAATGCTCATCACCTTTGCTTTGGTTCAGAGCCTCTGCCAAAAGTGGTGCACCATTTTCTAGGTCATCCTAAGGTCCTTGAATTAAATCATAAGTATTTGAGTTTGAGCATTTCAAATTATATAAAATATTGTAAATGCCAAAATATTCCCAAACAGAAATGTTTCACGTTGGAAATAATCCAAATATGGACCAGGTCCAGTTTGGTGATTTTTGAAACTGTTTTAGTATTTTTAAAAACTCCACAAAGTTGTAGAGTAATAGAAAAAGAAAAACAGGAAGAAACTTACAGGCGCCACCTACTGCCCACTGCCGGCCCAGCCCAGCAAGAGCCGCTGGCCAATGAGCTGCTTGGCTCGGCCAGGCAGGCAGCCAGGTGCTCGGCGGCGAGCACCGCATGGGTGCCACGCACCTGGTCGCCGCCTCACCGCTCCTCTCACCCAGCCGCGACGCGGTTCGCCTCCCCTCTCTCCCCCGAACCCCCTGGACACCTCCTCTCCTCCCGGCTCCTCTCTCTCAAGGCCCCGCCATGGCCGACGCCACCGCCAAGACCATCGCCAGCCCAATCAGGCGCCCCGCCGTCCGTGCTCCTCCTCACTGTGTCTAGGAGCTCCGCCACCCTCCTCTACCCGAGCTAGCCGAGCCCGATGCTCTAGTGCCCCGAGTCCACTACACCGACTCGCCCGATCCCCGCGTCGCGGAGATCCCTTCAACGCCGTCGTCGCTCCGGCCCGTCCCCGACCGCACCAAGTGTTCCTTCGAGTTCCCTGTGAGCTTAACCATCTCCCCCTCCCTTCCTTCCTTGCTCCCGAGCTGTGTAGTGACCTCCCGGAGCTCACCCGCACCCACCGCCGTGGAGCTCGTCGCCGACGTGCTCCCGGTCACCCTCCGGCCACCTCTCGGTGTCTAACGCACTCACCGCACTGCGCAACACCTAACCATGTACTCCCCGCACTCACCGACCCCTAGCCCGAGTTCGCCGGCCGAACTCCGGCTGCCGCCTAGGTCGTCGCCGGCGCCGATTCCGGCCGCCCCGACCCCAACCGACTCCACCAGAAGCTGCGACATGTCCCCAGCTACCCATAGCCACCCTCCACGGCTCGTTTGGTTGCCGAAACGGCCAAACTCACTTCTGCCGCCGCGTCGGGCTCGCCGGCGGCTAGACGCCGGGCAGCCGACTTTGACTTTGACCACGGTGGGCCCTGGTTGACTCTGATGAGTCAATGACAGGTGGGGCCCAGCCCTGTTAACTAAATAGGTTTAGTTTTAATTAAACTTTAGCTAAACTAATTACCCTGACACCCTGGACCCACAGTCAGGTTTGACCTGGACGTCTCCGTTGACCCTGACGTCATTCTGACGCAATAAATTAATTTCTGGATTTATTCTAATACAGGAAATTCCAGAATATAGTTCAAACTTCAAAATTCATAACTTTTAATCAGAACTCCAAATGCAAAGATTTATATATGAAAAATGATCTGAAAAATCCATTCTATCCATTGGTACACATTTCATGCATGTTAAAACAAGTTAACCTTGCTGTTTAAGCAGAATAAGATATTACACCTTTAGGGCTATTTTAAATGAGCTAGCATTTGAACCTTTGATTCAAATGAGTTCATCCCTAATTGTTCTAGCTTGCATTAGGCCAACACACATTCATAATGCCATGTCATAGCATGCATCATATTGTTGCATATTGCCATGTGTGTTTATTTTCGGTATGTCTTTCGTGATAGGTTCTGCCTCCGAGGATAATCCCGAATATCCGTCTGAAGGGCAGTATCCTACCACCACTCCATCAGGCAAGCAACTCATTGATCATTCCGATACAAACCCATGTTCTCGCTTCTGCTCTCGTTTACTGCATTAAGACAACGCGATTCAAACTGTTGTGTGCTGCGGTAGTTGAACCCACTTCCTTTGCATGACTGTCATTGCCACAAGAACTAGATGAAACCCACTAGTATGTGTAGGAGTTGATTGAGCCATGTTTGTGATTCCTACCATGCTATGCTTGCTATGCTTAGAGTTGTGTCAGTCGGCTCATCGGGATGATGAACTGGAGTGAAAGGTTGTGTCGGGTTCGAGAGTGAAAGTGTTGAACACATTTTGGTAAAGGTATCGATGAGAGGCCATGTAGGAGTACATGGTGGGTTGTTTCATTGAAGCCGCCCCTAAGAACTGAGATCTGTGTTTGTGATCCATGAAATAGTTACTACCACGCATTGGGCCCGAAACCAATGGACCCTCTCGCTTCTTAACCACCCTTGTTCTCAGTCCGGGAGTTGCAAGTAGTTTCGGTGTTTGTAGTATCTTTGGGGGCGCGCATAGCGCTGACCTTAGGGGTGGGTTGTGTTGCGGTAGGCACGTGGTCTGTGTACCGAAAGTGCCCGTTTGGTATCTCGGGAACCCTGCACACATCGTTCGGGGCTGTATGGGAAACCTCGGCGGACTCCTGCGGATGGAACCCGAATTGGCGATAAACCTGGACTAGGGACTTGAGTGTTTAGGTAGGCTGTGGCCGACACCACGTTGGGCTTCCGCTTGAAGGTTGCCGAGTACATGTCGGTAAACGGCGGTAAGTGGTGAGAGCGTGTGTGAAGAAGTACACCCTGCAGGGTTTAATATGATCTATTGAATAGCCGTGTCCACGGAGAAGGACTTCTGGGTTGCCTATATCGGTTCATAGACAAGTAAATGGATACTACTAAAAGCCTCAAGATAAGTGTGAGTATCATGGATGGCCCTCTCGTGGGTTGTGAGAGAGGATCCACGGTGGAGTATTGTGATGGTGATTAGTGGACTCGTGTGCGACAAATGCTTTACAAGTGGTGTCACGTGGGATAGCTTAGCCAAGAGTCAAAGCTGGCTTCTGCAAATAACTCCACCACCTTCTTGAGAATGTGCATGTATGATAGGATTACGTGGTAAGACTTGCTGAGTACCTCCGTACTCATGTTTGTAATTAATGTTTTTAGGCGACAACACTGCCCCCTCCGATGGGTTTTATGTAGACCTCGACATCGGCGAGTGAACTAGCCACCCGGTGGTGATCCAAGGCTTGTGAAGGGCCCTTTGTAGATAGAAGGGCTTCAACAAGCTTTCTTTCTTTCTAGAGTCGTACTCGAGACTAGTTTGCTTCCGCATGTGCTTGTATGTTTGTATGACTTGAGTGTTGGGTCATGTGACCCCTACCTGTATGGATATGTTATGTATGGCTCCTCGAGCCTTTTAAATAAAGTACTTTGAGTTGTAGAGTTTTGTTGTGATGCCTTGTTGTATTTACTCATATCGGGCATATTAGTGTATGATTGAAATGCTTGGTATGGGTGGGATCCGACAAACTAGTTGTTTATCCTTGGCAGCCTCTCATATGGGGAAATGTAGTCTTGTGCTACGGCGATAGTAGTCCGCTACAGCCGGTTCACGGAGTCCTGCTAGCCCAGCACTACTGCTTGGACACTTGACTGGCGGCATGTGTTTCACCGTTCCTATGTCGTCGCCGGGAAATGTCACGCGGTGATATTCGGAGTCCTGCCTAGCCTGCTACAGCCCGGGATACCGGAGTCCTGTTAGCCCAGTGCTATAGCCCGAATTCATACGTTGATGACCGACATGCTCGATGTGATTCATGTATGCCCGTCCCCATAGGTTAGCGCCGCTTTGGGTTCACGACTAGCCATGTCGGCCCGGGTTCTTTGTCATATGGATGCTAGCGACACTATCATATACGTGAGCCAAAATACGCAAACAGTCCCGGGCCATGGTAAGGCGACACCCGTGGGAATACCGTGCGTGAGGCCGCAAAGTGATAAGAGGTGTTACCAACTGGGTCGACGTGACTTGGAATCGGGGTCCTGACAGCGTTGGCATCAGAGCAGGGCTGCCTGTAGGGTTGCTAAGCCAAACTGGTCGATGTTGAGTCTAGAAATGCTTTAGTTATATATAGGGGAATTGATTGTGGGAGGGAACGTAAGGCTCTTTTTACTCCTTTACCTTATGCCCTCTGATCTGAGTCATCCTCTTCTCATTCTACGTGGGTATAGGACTAGGCTCTCTTCTCTCTATCAGGTTCACGTGTTACTAATCCGTAGTAACTTATAGGATTGTTGGTTACATCCTCAGTTCAGTTCTACTAATTTTTAGTATGCTACCAGTTGAACCAGAACCTTGATATGATGTTGTTGAGTGGTTTTGCAAATCTGTTTTTGAATGTCTCAAATCTGTTTTTGAGCATTTACAGATGTTATGCTGCCCGATTTCCCCTAGAAATTCTAATGTCTTTGCATTGTGGCTGTGCTTTCAGATGGCCACCCGTTCCCAGAACCAAGTGCATCGTCTGACCCGTTGCACTGATGTGTGTGGTCACACGGCAATGTTGGTTCGGGTGATGATCGAGACCGGTTACCGATGGTATCCTGAATATACCGTCGAGGAGCAGTTTAGGGATTTTAATCAAAGCCAATATCTGTGCACGGTCAGGATTTATCCATCTTATCCCGGAGCTACTGAACCGCTCCACTGTTCTTATGGACTTGGGATTACTATTGGAATGTCCGTGCAAGATGCAGCCTATTCCATGATGACTATTATTCGAGCCAGAACTGCCTTGCTGGGCAACACCGATTTCCGCTACATGCCAGCATCCCTCCCTGGGGCGCATGGCTACCTTCAGGGTATGTACAGCGATGCATCCCATGAGGACTCACTTCTTCGCACCACTACATAGATGTTGGAAGACAAGGACCGTGAAAACCGGGCCTTGCGTATGGAGCTCTTTAATGCCCGTTCTGATCACTGGGCTACTCTGACTCGGTTTGCACCTGCCGTGCAAGCCGGATACATGGACATGAGGGACTTGTATCCTGTGCGGGCTGGTCTGCCAGACTTCATGGAGTGGCGTGAGGTTGGAGGCATCACTCCTCCTCGTGGGCCTCGTCTGCCGCCGATTGTTGGACCATGGCCACATCCGAGTCCCTATGGTCCGCAAGCTCCACAGGATCGTGTGTTCCCGGATGATCATGTTCCACTTCCAGGCTTGGGTGGTGACTTCTATGAGGACTACTACGGAGCTGCCTGAGTAGTAGTAGTATCCCTAGTATTGTAATAGTTGTATTTCCACCGTCCTGCGTGACTTGTGGAATATGACTTAGTGTGTATCATTCCGGAAGTGTAGAAAAATAATGTATAGGAGTTGGAATGCTTCCGATGAGATGTAACGCCTTTCACTATAGTTGTACTCCGTCGGGCTTGTACTAAACTATGAATGGTGTGTATGACCGTTGGTTTATATATGGCAGTTTTATATTACCATGTCATACGGATGAACATCTTTGCATTCCGTGTTATCCATTACATTCCGCACTTCCTTGCTAAATTCTGCCATCCTAGTTTAAACCATTGTTTTGTTTCCTAGGATGGTCAACACCATAACAATCCTGCTGCTCGGAGCAAGGAGAAGCCAGTGCAGCCAGGAATGTAAATCTGCCTCAACCGCCATCTTTGGCGAGGTTATCTTGGAAGCGAACGCAATAAGCGTGAGACCAATCGCTTCTGGGGCGGATTGAGCAAAACACAGCACGCCAGCCAAGAAGTGATCTGGTGTCACTCAATGACTTCGTCAAGCTATATCCACGAAGTTCAAATATTCCGTTGAGCCTCTCGACGCGGATGATTAACCCGCGGCATCAACCACAAGCTGCGTTCTGCCAACGCGGCTGAGGCTGATAAGGTTACTTTTGCCGCCTACCATCTCGAAGGCCCTGCTAGCCTCTGGTGGGAGAATTATGAGGCTATGCGTCCGGTTGGACAAATTACAACTTGGCCTGAATTCAGTGCCGCTTTCCGTGAGCATCACATCCCAGAAGGGCTCATGGATCGCAAGAGGGAGGAATTCTGCAATTTCACCCAGGGTAGGCTGACAGTGGATCACTACGGCCGTGAGTTTGGGAATTTAGCACGATATGCTCTCAAGAGGTTTCTACCGAGGCCAAGAAGCGAGCAAGGTTCCGCAAGGGACTTAGCCCGAGCTTCGCCGAGATCGTCGTCTGCACGAGTGCACTTCTTTTACAAAGCTAGTCAATAAGGCTATCGGTCTTTGGCGGGCAGTCTGATTTTGAGGCTTCACGCAGCACGTCCGTGACTCTGGTTCTTCATCCGGCTCTGGATCTCGAAGCGCGGGTTTGGATTCAAATCTGCTCGCCACCCAGGTTCACCCGAGGCCATCCTTTGAGGCGCCTCGTCCCAACCAACAGTATGTTCCGCCCAAGACTTATGGAGGCCCCGCTGCTAATGCTGCTCCACGCCCCAATATGATAACTTGCTTCAAGTGTGGAGAGACGGGCCACTACATCCGTGAGTGTCCCCAAAACAACCCCGGTCAGATTGAAAAATCATTGGCCGTGGCAAGCCAGCAGGAAAGGTGCTCTATGCTAAACCAGCTACCACCGCTCGTGGCCACGTCAACTATGTTTCAGGTGAGAAACCTATGAGGATCCCAACGTCGTTCTCGATGCGCTCCTTGTTAATTGCCATCCGCAGCTGTTCTTTTGATCTTGGAGCATCTCATTCATTTATTTCGAGAGCTATGCTCGATTGCACAACACCACATTACGTGACATGCACACCTCCATGGAAATTCAGACCCCGGTTCTAGATGGCAAACCTCTAGAATAAGTCATGGGAATGAAATTCTTGTCGACAGATTAGTCTTTCTTGCCTCTTTAATAGCTCTCAAGTCCTCGGACATAAACATCATCTTGGGTATGGGTGGATGTCAGCCCATTATGCTAAGATTGATTGCTCTACTAGAACTGTTCAACTCACCCATCCTTGGGCAAGACAGTTAATGTCTTAACTTTGAGTGTCGAGCGCCCGACTTTACTCCTTAAATGTCAACCCCCTTCCAGACCTCGAAGATATTCCGGTAGTCCGTGATTTTCCGGATGTCTTTCCAGAAGAACTGCCAGGTGTTCCACCTGACAGGGATGTCGAGTTCGTGATAGATCTTGTTCCCGGAACCGTCCCAATTTCTAGAAGACCTTATAAGATGGCACCCCTAGATCTAGCCGAACTTAATAAACAACTCGATGAGTCCTTGCAAAAGGGTTTCATCCGTCCTAGTTCATATCCGTGGGCTTGCCCCGTCCTCTTCGTCAAGAAGAAGGATGGAACAGATCGGATGGTTGTGGATTACCGACCTGTCAATTTGGTCACTATCAAGAACAAGTATCCGCTCCCCAGGATCAACGATCTGTATGATCAGGTCGCTGGATCCTCAGTCTTTTCCAAGATGGATTTGAGGTTGGGCTACCATCAAATCAAAATCAAGAACAGGGACATTCCTAAAACGGCCTTTGTTACTCGTTATGGCTAATACGAGTACACCGTCATGTCCTTCGGATTAACCAATGCTCCAGCCACCTTCTCTCGGTTAATGAACTCAATCTTCATGGAGTATTTGGATAAATCGTCGTGGTATACCTCGATGATATACTCATCTACTCCAAGAATGAGGAAGAACATGCCATCTAAGGCTAGTATTGATGAAACTTCGAGAGCACCGCCTTTATGCCAAATTCTCTAAGTGTGAATTCTGGTTACCAGAAGTGACCTACCTAGGCCATGTAATATCTGGCAAGGGCATTGCTGTCAATCCCGAGCGAGTTCAAGCCGTCCTTGATTGGACTCCACCTGAATCGGTCAAGCAAGTTCGGAGTTTCCTCGGTTTAGCGAGCTACTGCCGCCGCTTCGTCGAGAATTTCTCTAAAGTTGCTAAACGTCTAACCGAACTCCTCAAGAAAGATAAGAAGTTCGAATGGACACCACAGTACGAGTTCAGCTTTCAGGAACTGAAAACGCGCGACATCTGCTCCGTACTTGTTCCACCAGATTTTCTAAGGACTTTATTATCTATTGCGGCGCCTCGCGACAAGGACTAGGTTGCATACTCATGCAAGATCGTCATGTGATTGCCTACGCTTCTCGACAAAAGCGTCCACATGAGGATAACTATCCACACACGATCTAGAGCTTGCAGCGATGGTTCATGCACTCAAAACCTGGCAACATTACCTCCTTGGTAATCGTTGCGAAATCTACACTGATCACCAAAGTCTGAAATATATCTTCACCCAACCGGATTTGAATCTCAGGCAAAGACGTTGGGTTGAGTTGATTACAGATTACGACTTAGGAATATCTTACACCCCAGGCAAAGCCAATGTTATGGCTGACGCTCTAAGTCAAAAATCTTATTGTAACAATCTGATGTTACAACAAAGTCAACCATTTCTCCACAAGGAATTTCACAAGCTTAATCTTCACATTGTTCCTCAAGGTTCCTTTCCACCCTGGTGGTGAAACCTACCCTACGGATCAGATCATCAAAGCACGAAGGTAGATCCGGAATTTCCCGCATCAAGAGAAACATCAAGAAAGGAGTCGCAGATTGTTTCTCCATTGATGAACAACGTATCGTGTTCTTTGAAGACCGTCTAGTGGTTCCCAAGGTGCGCAACCTGAGGCGATTGATCCTTAAGGAAGCTCATGAATCTCCTCTCACCATTCATCCCGGTAGTACTAAAATGTATCAAGACCTACGCCAGAGGTTTTGGTGGACTAGGATGAGGAGAGAAATCGCTCAATACATTGCTAATTGCGACGTCTGCCGTCGAGTTAAAGCAGAGCATCAACAGCCTGCTGGTACCCTTCAACCTTTGGAAATTCCTGAATGGAAATGGGATAAAATCGGTATGGATTTCATTACCGGGTTTCCCAGGACCAAGAGAGGGAATAATGCTATATTCGTTGTTGTCGATCGTCTTTCCAAAGTAGCCCACTTCCTACCCGTTCGTGAGAGTATAACCGCTAGCCAGCTAGCTGATTTGTACATCTCTCGAATAGTGTGTCTTCATGGTGTTCCATTGGAGATTAACTCAGACAGTGGAAGTCTCTTCACCTCTCGATTTTGGGAAAGTTTCCAAAATGCTATGGGAACTCGTCTCTCCTTTAGCACCGCATTCCACCCTCAATCAAGTGGTCAAGTAGAGCGAGTCAATCAAATCCTAGAGGATATGCTTGAGCTTCATCATCTCTTTCGGCATGAATTGGGAGAAATGCCTTCCATTTGCCGAAGTTCGCTTATAACAATAGTTATCAAGCTAGCTTGGGCAAAGCTCCTTTCGAAGTTCTTTATGGACGGAAATGTCGAACGCCTCTTAACTTATCAGAAACCGGGGAGAGACAACTCTTTGGCCCGGATATGATTCAGCAAGCAGAAGAGCAGGTTCGCGTTGTTCGTGAGGAATTGAAAACAGCCCAATCTCGTCAAAAGAGTCAATATGACCGTAAGCATAAGCCTATGGCTTACGAAATTGGCGAGAAGGCTTACCTTCGGGTTACTCCTTTGAAGGGAACTCATCGATTCGGTATCAAAGGCAAGTTGGCTCCTCGTTACATTGGACCCTTTTGCATTCTTGCCAAACGAGGAGAAGTTGCCTACCAATTGGAACTACCTCCGCATCTTTCCAGAGTCCATGATGTCTTCCACGTTTCCCAACTCAGGCGTTGCTTCTCGGATCCTATCCGCGGAGTGGACCACGAAACGCTTGATCTCCAAGATAACCTTACCTATCGAGAATATCCCGTCCGTATTCTTGATCAAGCCGAGCGTACCACTCGACGTCAGAATATCAAGTTTCTAAAGGTTCAATGGTCAAGCCATTCCGAGCAAGAGGCAACTTGGGAAAGGGAGGATCGTCTTCGACTTGAGTATCCCACCTTTTTCGCAACAGATCCTAAATCTCGGGACGAGATTCTTTTGGTTGGGGGTGAGTTGTCACATCCTAGCTAGACCATGCATTAGTGTGTGCATCATGTTTAAATTTCATTTTAATTTGAAATGGGGAAGACAGAAAACCCCAGAACCCCTTCTAACCCAACTAGGGTTTACTAAAAATTATTTCAATGAACCTGAAATGCCCTTCAAAAATGCTCATCACCTTTGCTTTGGTTCAGAGCCTCTGCCAAAAGTGGTGCACCATTTTCTAGGTCATCCTAAGGTCCTTGAATTAAATCATAAGTATTTGAGTTTGAGCATTTCAAATTATATAAAATATTGTAAATGCCCAAATATTCCCAAACAGAAATGTTTCACGTTGGAAATAATCCAAATATGGACCAGGTCCAGTTTGGTGATTTTTGAAACTGTTTTAGTATTTTTAAAAACTCCACAAAGTTGCAGAGTAATAGAAAAAGGAAAAACAGGAAGAAACTTACCTGGCGCCACCTACCCGGCCCACCTGCCGGCCCAGCCCAAAGACAGTGCAGGCCAATGAGCTGCTTGGCTCGGCTTGAGCAGCAGCCAGTGCTCGGCGAAGCACCGCATGGGTGCCACGCACCTGGTCGCCGCCTCACCGCTCCTCACCCCAGCCGCGCTGATTCGCCTCCCTCTCTCCCCGAACCCCCTGGACACCTCCTCTCCTCCCCGGCTCCTCTCTCTCGCGCTCCCCCGCCATGGCCGACGCCACCGCCGCCGCACCATCGCCGTAACCGCGCTCCCCGCCGTCCGTGCTCCTCCTCACTGTGTCTAGGAGCTCCGCCACCCTCCTCTACCCCGAGCTAGCCGAGCCCCGTATGCTCTAGTGCCCCGAGTCCACTGCACCGACCTCGCCCGATCCCGCCGTCGCCGGAGATCCCCTTCAACGCCGTCGTCGCTCCGGCCCGTCCCCGACCGCACCAAGTGTTCCTTCGAGTTCCCTGTGAGCTTAACCATCTCCCCCTCCCTTCCTTCCTTGCTCCCGAGCTGTGTAGTGACCTCCCGGAGCTCACCCGCACCCACCGCCGCGGAGCTCGTCGCCGACGTGCTCCCGGTCACCCTCCGGCCACCTCTCGGTGTCTAACGCACTCACCGCACTGCGCAACACCTAACCATGTACTCCCCGCACCTCACCGACCCCCCTAGCCCGAGTTCGCCTTCGGCCGAACTCCGGCGGCCGCCTAGGTCGTCGCCGGCGCCGATTCCGGCCGCCCCGACCCCAACCGACTCCACCAGAAGCTGCGACATGTCCCCAGCTACCCATAGCCACCCTCCACGACTCGTTTGGTTGCCGAAACGTCCAAACTCACTTCTGCCGCCGCGTCGGGCTCGCCGGCGGCTAGACGCCGGGCAGCCGACTTTGACTTTGACCACGGTGGGCCCTGGTTGACTCTGATGAGTCAATGACAGGTGGGGCCCAGCCCTGTTAACTAAATACGTTTAGTTTTAATTAAACTTTAGCTAAACTAATTACCCTGACACCCTGGACCCACAGTCAGGTTTGACCTGGACGTCTCCGTTGACCCTGACGTCATTCTGACGCAATAAATTAATTTCTGGATTTATTCTAATACAGGAAATTCCAGAATATAGTTCAAACTTCAAAAATTCATAACTTTTAATCTGTAACTCCAAATGCAAAGATTTATATATGAAAAATGATCTGAAAAATCCATTCTATCCATTGGTACACATTTCATGCATGTTAAAACAAGTTAACCTTGCTGTTTAAGCAGAATAAGATATTACACCTTTAGGGCTATTTTAAATGAGCTAGCATTTGAACCTTTGATTCAAATGAGTTCATCCCTAATTGTTCTAGCTTGCATTAGGCCAACACACATTCATAATGCCATGTCATAGCATGCATCATATTGTTGCATATTTCCATGTGTGTTTATTTTCGGTATGTCTTTCGTGATAGGTTCTGCCTCCGAGGATAATCCCGAATATCCGTCTGAAGGGCAGTATCCTACCACCACTCCATCAGGCAAGCAACTCATTGATCATTCCGATACAAACCCATGTTCTCGCTTCTGCTCTCGTTTACTGCATTAAGACAACGCGATTCAAACTGTTGTGTGCTGCGGTAGTTGAACCCACTTCCTTTGCATGACCTGTCATTGCCACAGTAACTAGATGAAACCCACTAGTATGTGTAGGAGTTGATTGAGCCATGTTTGTGATTCCTACCATGCTATGCTTGCTATGCTTAGAGTTGTGTCAGGTCTGGCTCATCGGGATGATGAACTGGAGTGAAAGGTTGTGTCGGGTTCGAGAGTGAAAGTGTTGAACACATTTTGGTAAAGGTATCGATGAGAGGCCATGTAGGAGTACATGGTGGGTTGTTTCATTGAAGCCGTCCCTAAGAACTGAGATCTGTGTTTGTGATCCATGAAATAGTTACTACCACGCATTGGGCCCGAAACCAATGGACCCTCTCGGCTTCTTAACCACCCTTGTTCTCAGTCCGGGAGTTGCAAGTAGTTTCTGGTGTTTGTAGTATGCTGGGGGCCGCACGCAACGCTGACCTTAGGGGTGGGTTGTGTTGCGGTAGGCACGTGGCCCGGTGTACCGAGTGCCCGTTTGGTATCTCGGGAACCCTGCACACATCGTTCGGGGCTGTATGGGAAACCTCGGCCGGACTCCCTGCGGATGGAACCCGAATTGGCGATAAACCTGGACTAGGGACTTTAGTGTTTAGGTAGGCTGTGGCCGACACCCACGTTGGGCTTCGCTTGAAGGTTGCAGTACATGTCGTGTATGGCGGTAAGTGGTGAGCGCGTGCGAAGAAGTACACCCTGCAGGGTTTAATATGATCTATTCGAATAGCCGTGTCCACGGAGAAGGACTTCTGGGTTGCCTATATCAGTTCATAGACAAGTAAATGGATACTACTAAAAGCCTCAAGATAAGTGTGAGTACCGCGGATGGCCCTCTCGTGGGTTGACGAGAGAGGATCCACGGTGGAGTATTGTGATGGTGATTAGTGGACTCGTGTGCGACAAATGCTTTACAAGTGGTGTCACGTAGGATAGCTTAGCCAAGAGTCAAAGCTGGCTTGCTGCAAATAACTCCACCACCTTCTTGAGAATGTGCATGTATGATAGGATTCTGTGGTAAGACTTGCTGAGTACCTCCGTACTCATGTTTGCTTAATTAATGTTTTTTAGACGACAACACTGCCCCCTCCGATGGGTTTTTTGTAGACCTTGACATCGAAGAGTGAATTAGCCACTCAGGTGGTGATCCAAGGCTTGTGAAGGGCCACTGTAGATAGAAGGGCTTCAACAAGCTTTCTTTCTTTCTAGAGTCTGTACTCAGACTAGTTTGCTTCCGCATGTGCTTGTATGTTTGTATGACTTGAGTGTTGGGTCATGTGACCCCTACCTGTATGGATATGTTATGTATGGCTCCTCGGAGCCTTTTAAATAAAGTACTTTGAGTTGTAGAGTTTTGTTGTGATGCCTTGTTGTATTTACTCATATCGGGCATATTGCGTGTATGATTGAAATGCTTGGTATGGGTGGGATCCGACAAACTAGTTGTTTATCCTTGGCAGCCTCTCATATGGGGAAATGTAGTCTTGTGCTTCTGAGCGATAGTAGTCCGCTACAGCCCGGTTCACCGGAGTCCTGCTAGCCCAGCACTACTGCTTGGACACTTGACTGGCCGGCATGTGTTTCACTTCGTTCCTATATCTGTCCTTCGGGAAATGTCACGCGGTGATATTGAGTCTGCCTAGCCTGCTACAGCCCGGGATACCGGAGTCCTGTTAGCCCAGTGCTATAGCCCGAATTCATACGTTGATGACCGACATGCTCGATGTGATTCATGTATGCCCGTCCCCATAGGTTAGCGCCGCTTTGGGTTCACGACTAGCCATGTCGGCCCGGGTTCTTTGTCATATGGATGCTAGCGACACTATCATATACGTGAGCCAAAATACGCAAACAGTCCCGGGCCATGGTAAGGCGACACCCGTGGGAATACCGTGCGTGAGGCCGCAAAGTGATATGAGGTGTTGCCGGCTGGGTCGATGTGACTTGGAATCGGGGTCCTGACAGAATCCGCCTTGCAATGCCGAAGACAATATGCGCGGCGGACTCGTCGTCATTGAAGCCTGGTTCAGGGGCTATTGAGGGAGTTCCGGACTAGGGGGTGTCCGGATAGCCGAACTATCATCATCGGTCGGACTCCAAGACTATGAAGATACAAGATTGAAGACTTCGTCCCGTGTCCGGATGGGGCTTTCCTTGGCGTGGAAGGCAAGCTTGGCGATACGGATATGTAGATCTCCTACCATTGTAACCAACTCTATGTAACCCTAGCCCTCTCCGGTGTCTATATAAACCGGAAGGCTTTAGTCCATAGGAAGAACAACAATCATACCATAGGCTAGCTTCTAGGGTTTAGCCTCTTTGATCTCGTGGTTGATCCACTCTTCTAACACACATCATCAATATTAATCAAGCAGGACGTAGGGTTTTACCTCCATCAAGAGGGCCCGAACCTGGGTACAACATCGTGTCCCTTGTCTCCTGTTACCATCCGCCTAGACGCACAGTTCGGGACCCCCTACCCGAGATCCGTCGGTTTTGACACCGACAAAAGCCTTAAGTAGCACTTCCCTACCTCCATAGGATAACAATTTCTCCTTCCAACCTCTTATTCTACTCAAAACTCTGTCAATGAGGTGTTGAAAACAATCTGTTTTGTCCACACCTACAATTGGAGGCAATCCCAAATATTTAACCGTGATGGCTTCCACCATGATATTTAGTGCAGTGAAAACCTCCACTCTAATATCAACAGGGGTGCAAGGACTAAAGAAAATACTAAACTTGGCCTCGCTCACCATTTGTCCAGAAGCTTACATCACTACGTACCAGAGGGACACGTGGTCGTCTCCAAAAAAGAGAGGCACAAGTGGTCGCATTGTGATTTTTAGGGTTAATAATGTTGCCGCTTTATTTAAACACCAAAGATCGGAATTTCATCTGAGCTTACATCAAAGGACATCTCCATTGCTAGACGCTTATAAAAAGGTAAAATACAAAAGAATAAACACCCAAAAATTCAAACACGAAGCAAAGCACTCCCGGGTCCAACTCAAGGCGCTAACAGAGCGTGCTTAGAGCATCTCCAGCCGTTGGCACCCCAGGAACATCACCTGAACCAAAAAAGTTGGTGTCTTGGGGGTCATCCGGCGAAATCCGGCGAAATAAAGAGGGCATCTTCCCAGTCACACCCCACCCCAAGCAAAAGTTTGTGAGGAGAATGATTAAGCGGGCCAATAAAAAGGACATGTGGTGAGACACGATTCGCCGAAACTTGTGCGGCGTCGCCTAAGAGACCCCAATGGCGCGGGTTTCGCCTGGTTTGCGGCGCTTTTTGACGCGTCTGAGGCGTTGGGGGCGTGGCTGGGCCGTTTTTCGGCGAAAAGTGCCGTCCGAGCCTAAAACCGAGCTTAATAAGGTGTCCTGGGGAGCGTCCTGGGGAGGCTAGTGGAGATGCTCTTAATACCAGCGCCCCGACTCCCCCGATTTGCATGCCGCAGGCCAAAAAAGTAGCAAGCGCCGGCAGAATCCAGGGAGGATTTTTGGTTTGCGCCTCAGCGTAAGCACCACATTGTAAGAGTATCTCCAGCCGTTTGATCTCTAGGGCGCCGAAAAATAGTCGTCTGGGGGCGACTTTGTTCCCAGTTGTCGGCCCATAGGTCGCCCCGGGTTCGGCGATGTTCCATACAAATATATGCAAACTCAGCGATTTTTGCACGAACTCGGCGAAACTTCATTGAAAATATAAAAAACATGAAAACTTGCAAACTACGCCTAAACTATACCAAACTACGCCTAGCCGCCACCACCGCCGCCGTCGCCGTCGTCTACATGCCAAGAAGCCTGTAGAAGCGGGTGTAGTCGCCGCTGTCGCCATCATCGTCGTCGTCGTCGCGCGACTGGCTTGGGCCGGCGCCCTCCCTGCTGCAGCCCTGGCCAGGGTCGCCGAGACGCGGTGGCGTGCTGGATGGCCCGGCCTTGTCCTCCTCATCGGTGTTGAGGACGATGACGCCACCCTCCTCGCGCCCGCGGCGCCGGTCCTGGAGCTCTGCGTACACTCGGTGCTGGCGGCGTACCTGCTCCCGGACATATTCTGTTGTGGAACGCAGTAATTTCAAAAAATCCTACGCACACGCAAGATCCATCTAGGTGATGCATAGCAACGAGCGGGAGAGTGTGTCCACGTACCCTCGTAGACCGAAAGTGAAGCGTTAAGTAAAGCGGTTGATGTAGTCGAACGTCTTCGCGATCCAACTGATCAAGTACCAAGCGCACGGCACCTCCGCGATCTGCACACGTTCAGCTCAGTGACGTCCCTCGTATTCTTGATTTAGTTGAGGCCGAGGGAGAGTTTCGTCAGCACGATGGCGTGTTGACGGTGATGATGAAGTTACCAACGTAGGGCTTTACCTAAGCTCTACAACAAGATGACCGAGGTGGAAATCTGTGGAGGGGGGCACCGCACACGGCTAAGACAACTATCAACTTGTGTGTCTATGGGGTGCCCCCCTCCCCCGTATATAAAGGAGTGGAGGAGGGGAGGGCCGGCCCTCTCTATGGCGCGCCCCAAGGGGGATTCCTACTCCTAGTAAGAGTAGGTTTCCCCCCTTCCCTAGTTGGAGTAGGAGAAGAAGGAAGAGGGAGAGGGAGAGAAGGAAAGGGGGGCCGGACTCCCACCCCAATTCGGATTGGGCTTGGGGGCGCCCTCCACCTGGCTGCCTCCTCCTCTCTTCCACTAAGGCCCAATATGGCCCATTGACTCCCCGGGGGGTTTCGGTAACCTACCCGTACTCCGAAAAATGCCTGAACTCATCCGGAACCATTCTGGTATCCAAACATAGCCTTCCAATATATCAATCT
This sequence comes from Aegilops longissima, assembly GCA_021605205.1. Taxonomy (NCBI): domain Eukaryota; kingdom Viridiplantae; phylum Streptophyta; class Magnoliopsida; order Poales; family Poaceae; genus Aegilops; species Aegilops longissima. The sequence goes on from CM038682.1 coordinate 53,285,634, forward strand.
TTATGTATCGACCATTTCAAGACTCCTCGTCATGTCCGTGATCACATCCGGGACCCTGAACCACCGTCGGTACAAAAAACTCATAAACTCATAATACCGATCGTCATCGAACATTAAGCGTGCGGACCCTACGGGTTCCAAAACTATGTAGACATGACCGAGACTCATCTCCGTTCAATAACCAATAGCGGAACCTGGATTCTCATATTGGCTCCCGCATATTCTACGAAGATCTTTATCGGTCAAACCGCATAACAACATACGTTGTTCCCTTTGTCATCGGTATGTTACTTGCCCGAGGTTCGATCATCGGTATCTCAATACCTAGTTCAATCTCTTTACAACAAGTCTCTTTACTCGTTCCATAATGCATCATCCCGCAACTAACTCATTAGTCACATTGCTTGCAAGGCTTATAGTGATGTGCATTACCGAGAAGGCCCATAGATACCTCTCCGACAATTGGAGTGATAAATCCTAATCTCGGTCTATGCTAACTCAACAGACACCATCGGAGACACCTGTAGAGCATCTTTATAATCACCCAGTTACGTTGTGACGTTTGATAGCTGCGTCTCCCACATATCTATAATTTTTTATTGTTCCATGCTATTATATTATCTGTTCTGGATCTTTAATGGGCTTTATTATACACTTCTATATTATTTTTGGGACTAACCTACTAACCAAAGGCCCAGTGCAAATTGCTGTTTTTTGCCTATTTCAGTGTTTTGCAGAAAAGGAATATCAAACGGAATCCAAACGGAATGAAACCTTCGGGAGAGTGATTTTTGGAACAAACGCAATCCAGGAGACTTGGAGTGGACATCAAGAAAGAAACGAGGAGGCCACGAGGAAGGAGGGCGCGCCCAGGGGGGTAGGCGCGCCCCCCACCCTCGTGGGCCCCTCGTGGCTCCCCTGACCGACTTCTTTCGCCTATATATACTCATATACCCCGAAAACATCCGAGAGCACCACGAAACCCTATTTCCACCGCCGCAACCTTCTGTACCCTTGAGATCCCATCTTGGGGACTTTTTCGGCGCTCCGCCGGAGGGGGAATCGATCATGGAGGGCTTCTACATCAACACCATAGCCTCTCCGATGTTGTGTGAGTAGTTTACCATAGACCTTCGGGTCCATAGTTATTATCTAGATGGCTTCTTCTCTCTCTTTGGATCTCAATACAAAGTTCTCCTCGATCTTCTTGGAGATCTATTCGATGTAATTCTTTTTGCGGTGTGTTTGTCAAGATCTGATGAATTGTTTGTTGATTATCTATGAACAATATTTGATTCTTCTCTAAATTCTTTTATGAATGATTTGTTATATTTGCAAGTCTCTTCGAATTATCAGTTTGGTTTGGCCTACTAGATTGATCTTTCTTGCAATGGGAGAAGTGCTTAGCTTTGGGTTCAATCTTGTGGTGTCCTTTCCCAGTGACAGCAGGGGCAGCAAGGCACGCATGTATTGTTGCCATCGAGGATAAAAAGATGGGGTTTATATCATATTTCTTGAGTTTATCCCTCTACATCATGTCATCTTGCCTAATGTGTTAGTCTGTTCTTATGAATTTAATTCTCTATATGCATGCCGATAGCAGTCGATGTGTGGAGTAATAGTAGTAGATGCAGAATCGTTTCGGTCTACTTGTCGCGGACGTGATGCCTATATACATGATCATGCCTAGGTATTCTCATAATTATGCACTTTTCTATCAATTGCTCGATAGTAATTTGTTCACCCACCGTAATACTTGTGCTATCTTGAGAGAAGCCACTAGTGAAACCTATGGCCCCCGGGTCTATCTTCCATCATATAAGTTTCCGATTTATTTTACTTTGCAATCTTTACTTTACAATCTATATCATAAAAATACCAAAAATATTTATCTTATTATCTCTATCAGATCTCACTTTTGCAAGTGGCCGTGAAGGGATTGACAACCCCTTTATCGTGTTGGTTGCAAGGTTCTTATTTGTTTGTGTAGGTACGAGGCAATTTGCGTGTATCCTCGTACTGGATTGATACCTTGGTACTCAAAAACTGAGGGAAATACTTACGCTACTTTGCTACATCATCATTTCCTCTTCAAGGGAAAACCAACGCATTCTTAAGAGGTAGCAAGAAGGATTTCTGGCGCCGTTGCCGGGGAGGTTTACGCCAAGTCAAGTCAAGATTTGATCTCCCGCCAACGTGCGGATTTCTGGCGCCGTTGCTGGGGAGATCTGCGCCAAGTCAAGTCAAGTCAAGACATACCAAGTACCCATCACAAACTCTTATCCCTCGCATTACATTATTCGCCATTTGCCTCTCGTTTTCCTCTCCCCCACTTCACACTTGCCGTTTTATTCGCCCTCTTTTTCCGTTCGCCTCTTTTTCGCTTGCTTCTTGTGTGCTTGTGTGTTGAATTGTTTGTCATGGTGGCTCAAGATAATACTAAATTGTGTGATTTTTCCAATACCAACAACAATGATTTTCTTAGCACTCCGATTGCTCCTATTACCGATGTTGAATCTTGTGAAATTAATGCTTCCTTGATGAATCTTGTCATGAAAGATCAATTCTCTAGCCTTCCTAGTGAAGATGCCACTACACATCTAAACAACTTTGTTGATTTGTGTGATATGGAAAAGAAGAAAGATATGGATAATGATATTGTTAAATTGAAGCTATTTCCGTTTTTTCTTAGAGATCATGCTAAAACTTGGTTTTCGTCTTTGCCTAAAAATAGTATTGATTCTTGGAATAAGTGCAAAGATGCTTTTATCTCTAAGTATTTTCCTCCTGCTAAGATCATCTCTATTAGAAACGATATTATGAATTTTAAGCAACTTGATCATGAACATGTTGCGCAAGCTTGGGAGAAGATGATATTAATGATACGTAATTGCCCTACACATGGTTTGAATTTATGGATGATTATACAAAAAATTTATGCCGGATTGAATTTTGCTTCTAGAATTTTTTTAGATTCGGCTGCGGGAGGCACTTTTATGGAAATCACTTTAGGATAAGCTACTAAACTCCTAGATAATATTATGGTTAATTATTCTCATTGGCACACCGAAAGATCTACTAGTAAAAAGGTTCATGCGATAGAAGAGATTAATGTTTTGAGTGGAAAGATGGATGAACTTATGAAGTTGTTTGCTAATAAGAGTGCTTCTTCTGATCCTAATGATATGACTTTGTCGGCTTTGATTGAGAATAATAATGAATCTATGGTTGTGAATTTTGTTGGTAGGAACAATTTTGGTAACAACGCATATAGAGGAAACTTTAATCCTAGGCCGTATCCTACAACAACTCTTATGGAAATTTTAATAAGTTGCCCTCTGATTTTGAGACTAGTGTTAAAGAATTTATGATTTCTCAAAAGAATTTCAATGCTTTGCTTGAAGAAAAATTGCCTAAGATTGATGAGTTGGCTAGGAACATGGATAGAATTTATCTTGATGTTGACTCTTTGAAACTTATATCTATTCCACCTAAGCATGATATCAATGAGTCTCTCAAAGCTATGAGAATTTCCATTGATGAGTGCAAAAAAATAACCGCTAGGATGCATGCTAAAGTTGATTGCTTTGTGAAAGCGTGTTCTTCTAGTTTTCATGATAATAATGATGAAGATCTAAAAGTGATTGATGTGTCTCCTATTAAATCTTTGTTTTGCAATATGAATCTTGATAATGATGGGACTGGAGATGAGTCAACTTTAGTTAAAAGGCATCCCAATGATTCGGAGTTTTTAGATCTTGATGCAAAATATGGTAAAAGTGGGATTGATGAGGTCAAAACTTTACATAGCAATGAACCCATTATTTTGGATTTCAAGGAATTTAATTATGATAATTTTTCTTTAATAGATTGTATTTCCTTGTCGCAATCCGTGTTAAATTCTCCTCATGCTTATAGTCAAAATAAAGCTTTTATCAAACATATCGTTGATGCTTTAATGCAATCTTATGAAGAAAAGCTTAATTAGAAGTTTCTATCCCTAGAAAACTTTATGATGAGTGGGAACCTAATATTAAAATTAAAATTAATGATCATGAACGATATGCTTTGTGTAATTTGGGTGCTAGTGTTTCCACGATTCCAAAAACTTTGTGTGATGTGTTAGGTTGCCGTGAATTCGATGATTGTTCTTTAAACTTGCATCTTGCGTATTCCACCATTAAGAAACCTATGGGAAGAATTAATGATGTCCTTATTGTTGCAAATAGGAATTATGTGCCCGTAGATTTCATTGTTCTTGATATAGATTGCAACCCTACATGTCCTAGTATTCTTGGTAGACCTTTCCTTAGAACCATTGGTGCAATTATTGATATGAAAGAAGGAAATATTAGATTCCAATTTCCGTTAAGGAAATGCATGGAACACTTTCCTAGGAATAAAATTAAATTACCTTATGAATCTATTATGAGAGCCACTTATGGATTGCATACCAAAGATGATAACACCTAGATCTATTCTTGCCTTTATGCCTAGCTAGGGGCGTTAAACTATAGCGCTTGTTGGGAGGAAACCCAATTTTATTTGTGTTTCTTGCTTTTTGGTTCTGTTTAGTAATAAATAATTCATATAGCTTCTGTTTAGATGTGTTTTTATGTTTTAATTTGTGTTTGGGCCAAGTAGAACTTTTGAGAAGACTTGGGTGAAGTCTTTATGATCTTGCTGTAAAAAATAGAAACTTTAGCGCTCACGAGATTAGCTGCCATTTTTTTTACTGGAGATAGGTTTTAGGTTGATTATTTTTGCAGACGATTAATAGATAAATTCCTCACGTCCAACAATTTATTTCAGAATTTTTGCAGTTCCATAAGTATACGTTTGATACAGATTACTTCAAACTGTTCTGTTTTCGACAGATTCTGTTTTTCGTGTGTTGTTTGCTTATTTTGATGAATTTATGGATAGTATCGGGGGGTATGAACCATAGAAAAGTTGGAATACAGTTGGTTTAACACCAATATAAATAAATAATGAGTTAATTACAGTACCTTAAAGTGGTAGTTTGTTTTTTTGCTAACGGAGCTCATGAGATTTTCTGTTGAGTTTTGTGTTGTGAAGTTTTCAAGTTTTGGGTAAATATTTGATGGATTATGGAATAAGGAGTGGCAAGAGCCTAAGCTTGGGGATGCCCAAGGCACCCCAAGGTAAAATTCAAGGACAACCAAAACCCTAGGCTTGGGGATGCCCCAGAAGGCATCCCCTCTTTCGTCTTCATCCATCGGTAACTTTACTTAATGCTATATTTTTATTCACCACACAATATGTGTTTTGCTTGGAGCGTCTTGTATGATTTGAGTCTTTGCTTTTTAGTTCACCACAATCATCCTTGCTGTACACACCTTTTGGGAGAGACACACATGAATCAGAATTTATTAGAACTAGTCAACAACCCGTGCATCTGCACGGGCTAGCTATCTTAGTGATTAGATTTGAACTTCCATTTCCAGTTCTTAATTGTAAAATATTTTTACGAATTGCAAAGTGAAATTTTTCTGGATAACCATATGTAATATTACTATCTAGAACATGTAATAGTTGGCACTATTATGCGTGGAACAAAAGGGTACATACATATCTTTGATTAATTCAATTGTTTTCTTTGGATTTATTGGCGTCATCAGTTAGCATGCATTTAATCCAGTGGCATGAAGCACATGTAGTGATCTGCACCAAGACAAATATTGTATATATAATTGGAGAAATTACACATAATCTTATTGATGTGGCTATAAGTCTTAGTTTTTGAAGTAGGGTGAATATGATTATTTAATCTGATTATCGAACATGCTTCAAAAACATTTAGTGGTTCTAGACATATATTATAATAGTAAATAAATGTACACTATTGATTTCAAGTAGTGGGTAAATATGTTAATACAACCATGTATATGGAGTGGGCGTCTAAAAAATCAATCCACGCACTATGCTAGGATCAGTGTAACTATCCAATCAAAATGTAAAAACATGTTACTAAAGCCGGTTAAAACTAATTTTGTGATGTGAACCCAGAAAAAAAATGCAAGGCACGCGAATTGACATACTGCAAGGTGTTTTTTTTCGGACTTAAAACATGATTACTCTTTTTTCTATATAACATGAGGACGCTTTAAGGCATTGTCTCTCTTTTCGGTACATGTGGGTTCAATTCTGCATGTACGTGGTGTCTTTTTATAAGCCTAGACATCTAATACATCTTGATCATTAAATTCCGTGTGTATCTTTTTTTCCTTTTAAGGGAAGTTACACATGATTAGTCATACGTATCATTTTTCCAATTTTATTAAAATTGGGAAAATGGCTGTGATATTTTGGGACATGGATGTGTGTGATGATGGATTTTTTCTAAAAAAAATAGGATGGTCCTTTTCTTATGGCATGAGGGATCTTTTTTAACCTCCTTTTTTAATATTAAAAATCAGCTGTGTCTTTATTTTCTGTACGTACTGGTTCAATTCTGTACGTACGTCATGTCTATATAAGTCAGGAACTCCTAATGGATCTTGGCCACTAAATTTTAAATCTAATGGTTAAATTAATCTTGATGATGTGGATTAATCTAATATTTTTCCTTTTATTACAGAATGAGAAATCACATGTGATTACTTGTACGTATCATTTTTTCCCTTTATTTTTCAAGAGAAACAAAGAAGGCACGTCATATTTTGGGACTTGGCTTGTGTGATGTTGTATTTTTTAAAATCATGATGGCTCTTTCCTTATGGCATGTGGACTCTTTTTTAATGATGTTTTCCTTTTATATATTATAATAAGGCAATGTCTCTCTTTCTGTACATGTGTGATGATGGGACATTTTTTAGATCACGATGGCTCTTTCCTTTTAGCATTAGGACTCTTCTCTTACGTGATCTCCTTTTTTGTATTATAAAGTAGTTGTGTCTCTCCCGATGGCTGTTTCCTCTTAGCGTGAGGACTTTTTTTACGTGATCTTCTTTTTAATATTATAATGTAGTTGTGTCTCTCTTTTCTATACGTGTTGACTCAATTCTTTATGTACATCGTGTCTTTATATAAGTCAGGTACTTTTAATAGATCTCGACCATTAAATTTTAAATCTAATGGTTGAGTTAATCTTGATGATGTGGATTAATGTAAAGGCTCGAAAGGTGCCTCCAATTAGTAAATATAAGATACTCTATGCGCTTCACTTATATCTTTTGAGCTAGATAATTTTGCTCTAGTGCTTCACTTATATCTTTTAGAGCATGGTGGTGGTTTTATTTTATAGAAATTATTGATCTCTCATGCTTCATTTATATTATTTTGAGAGTCCTTTAGAACAGCATGGTAATTTGCTTTGGCTATAAAATTAGTCCTAATATGATAGGCATCCAAGATTCGTATAATAAAAACTTTCATAAAAAGTGCATTGAATGCTATGAGAAGTTTGATACTTGATAATTGTTTTGAGATATGAAGATGGTGATATTAGAGTCATGCTAGTTGAGTAGTTGTGAATCTGAGAAATACTTGTTCTAAAGTTTGTGATTCCCGTAGCATGCACGTATGGTGAACCGTTATGTGATGAAGTCGGAGCATGCTTTATTTATTGATTGTCTTCCTTATGAGTGGAGGTCGGGGACGAGCGATGGTCTTTTCCTACCAATCTATCCCCCTAGGAGCATGCGCGTAGTACTTTGTTTTGATAACTGATAGATTTTTGCAATAAGTATGTGAGTTCTTTATGACTAATGTTGAGTCCATGGATTATACGCACTCTCACCCTTCCGCCATTGCTAGCCTCTCTAATACCGCGCACCTTTCGCTGGTATCATACACCCACCATATACCTTCCTCAAAATAGCCACCATACCTACCTATTACGGCATTTCCATAGCCATTCCAATATATATTGCCATGCAACTTTCCACCGTTCCGTTTATGATGACACGCTCCATCATTGTCATATTGCTTTGCATGATCATGTAGTTAACATCGTATCTGTGGCAAAGCCACCTTTATAATTCTTTCATACATGTCACTCTTGATTCATTGCATATCCCGGTACACCGCCGGAGGCATTTACATAGAGTCATATTTTGTTCCAAGTATTGAGTTGTAACTTTTGAGTTGTAAGTAAATAAAAGTGTGATGATCATCATTATCAGAGCATTGTCCCAAGTGAGGAAAGGATGATGGAGACTATGATTCCCCCACAAGTCGGGATGAGACTCCGGACGAAAATTAAAAGAAGAAAAAAAAGAAAAGAAAAAAGAGGCCAAAAAAGAGAGAAAAAGGCGCAAAAAGATAAAAAAATGAGAGAAAAAAGAGAGAAGGGACAATGTTACTATCCTTATACCACACTTGCGCTTCAAAGTAGCACCATGATCTTCATGATAGAGAGTCTCCTACGTTATCACTTTCATATACTAGTGGGAATTTTACATTATAAACTTGGCTTGTATATGCCAATGATGGGATTCCTCAAAATGCCCTAGGTCTTCGTCAGCAAGCGAGTTGGATGCACACCCACTTAGTTTCTTTCGTTGAGCTATCATACACTTATAGCTCTAGTGCATCCGTTGCATGGCAATCCCTACTCACTCACATTGATATCTATTGATGGGCATCTCCATAGCCCGTTGATATGCCTAGTTGATGTGAGACTATCTTCTCCTTTTTGTCTTTCTCCACAACCAGCATTCTATTCCACATATAGTGTATGTCCATGCCTCACGCTCATGTATTGCGTGAAGATTGAAAAAGTTTGAGAACATCAAAAGTATGAAACGATTGCTTGGCTTGTCATCAGGGTTGTGCATGATTTAAATATTTTTTGTGATGAAGATAGAGCATAGCCAGACTATATGATTTTGTTGGGATAACTTTGTTTGGCCATGTTATTTTGAGAAGACATAATTGCTTAGTTAGTATGCTTGAAGTATTATTATTTTTATGTCAATATTAAAATTTTGTCTTGAATCCTTCGGATCTGAACATTCATGCCACAATAAAGAGAATTACTTAGAAAATATGCTAGGTAGCATTCCACATCAAAAATTCTGTTTTTATCATTTACCTACTCGAGGACGAGCAGGAATTAAGCTTGGGGATGCTTGATAGGTCTCCAATGTATCTATAACTTTTTATTGTTCCATGCTTTTATATTATCTGTTTTGGATGTTTAATGGGCTTTATTATACACTTTTACATTATTTTTGGGACTAACCTACTAACCAAAGGCCCAGTGCAAATTGCCGTTTTTTTGCCTATTTCAGTGTTTCGCAGAAAAGGAATATCAAACGGAATCCAAACGGAATGAAACCTTCGGGAGAGTGATTTTTGGAACAAACGCAATCCAGGAGACTTGGAGTGGACGTCAATAAAGAAACAAGGAGGCCACAAGGCAGGAGGGCGTGCCTAGGGGGGTAGGCGCGCCGCCCACCCTTGTGGGCCCCTCGTGGCTCCCCTGATCGACTTCTTTCGCCTATATATATACTCATATACCCCGAAAACATCCGAGAGCACCACGAAACCCTATTTCCACCGCCGCAACCTTCTGTACCCGTGAAATCCCATCTTGGGGCCTTTTTAGGCGCTCTGCCGGTGGGGGAATCGATCACGGAGGGCTTCTACATCAACACCATAGCCTCTCCGATGATGTGTGAGTAGTTTACCATAGAACTTTGGGTCCATAGTTATTAGCTAGATGGCTTCTTCTCTCTCTTTGGATCTCAATACAAAGTTCTCCTCGATCTTCTTGGAGATCTATTCGATGTAATTCTTTTTGCGGTGTGTTTGTCGAGCTCTGTTGAATTGTAGGTTTATGATGAAGATTATCCATGAACAATATTTGATTCTTCTCTGAATTCTTTTATGTATGATTTGTTTTCTTTGCAAGTCTCTTTAAATTATCAGTTTGGTTTGGACTACTAGATTGATCTTTTTTGAAATGGGAGAAGTGCTTAGCTTTGGGTTCAATGTTGCGGTGTCCTTTCCCAGTGACAGCAGGGGCAGCAAGGCACACATTGTATTGTTGCCATCGAGGATAAAAAGATGGGGTTTATATCATATTGATTGAGTTTATCCCTCATCATGTCATCTTGCCTAATGCGTTACTCTGTTTTTATGAACTTAATACTCTAGATGCATGCTGGATAGCGGTCGATATGTGGAGTAATAGTAGTAGATGCAGAATCGTTTTGGTCTACTTGTCACGGACGTGATGCCTATATACATGATCATGCCTAGATATTCTCATAAGTATGCACTTTTCTATCAATTGCTCGACAATAATTTGTTCACCCACCGTAATACTTATGCTGTCTTGAGAGAAGCCACTAGTGAAACCTATGGCCCCCGGGTCTATCTTCCATCATATAAGTTTCTGATTTATTTTACTTTGCAATCTTTACTTTCCAATCTATATCATAAACATCCAAAAAAATTATCTTATTATCTCTATCAGATCTCACTTTTGCAAGTGGCCGTGAAGGGATTGACAACCCCTTTATCGCGTTGGTTGCAAGGTTCTTATTTGTTTGTGTAGGTACGAGGCGATTTGCGTGTAGCCTCCTACTGGATTGATACCTTGGTTCTCAAAAACTGAGGAAATACTTACGCTACTTTGCTGCATCACCCTTTCCTCTTAAAGCGAAAACCAACGCATGCTCAAGAGGTAGCAATAGCACACTAAGTGTTCCTCTGGTATTCGGGAGTTGCATAATCTCATAATCATAGGAACATGTATAAGTCATGAAGAAAGCAATAGCAACAAACTAAACGATCATCGTGCTAAGCTAACGGATGGGTCTTGTCAATCACATCTTTATCTAATGATGTGATCCCATTAATCAAATGACAACTCATGTCTATGGCTAGGAAACTTAACCATCTTTGATTAATGAGCTAGTCAAGTAGAGGCATATTAGTGACACTCTATTTGTCTATGTATTCACACATGTCCTAAGTTTCCGGTTAATACAATTCTAGCATGAATAATAAACATTTATCATGATATAAGGAAATACAAATAAAAACTTTATTATTGCCTCTACTGCATATTTCCTTCAGTCTCCCACTTGCACTAGAGTCAATAATCTAGATTACATAGTAATGATTCTAACAGCCATGGAGTCTTGGTGCTGATCATGTTTTGCTCGGGAGAGAGACTTAGTCAACGGGTCTGCAACATTTAGATCCGTATGTATCTTGCAAATCTCTATGTCTCCCTCCTTGACTTGATCGCGGATGGAATTGAAGCGTCTCTTGATGTGCTTGGTTCTCTTTTGAAATCTGGATTCCTTTGCCAAGGCCATTGCAGCAATATTGTCACAAAGATTTTCATTGGACCTGATGCACTAGGTATGACACCTAGATCGGATATAAACTCCTTCATCCAGACTCCTTTGTTTGCTGCTTCTGAAGCAGCTATGTACTCTGCTTCACACGTAGATCCCGCCACGATGCTTTGCTTAGAACTGCAACAACTGACAGCTCCACCGTTCAATATATATACGTATCCGGTTTGTGACTTAGAGTCATTCGGATCAGTGTCAAAGCTTGCATCGATGTAATTATTTACGACGAGCTCTTTGTCACCTCCATAAACGAAAAACATATCCTTAGTCCTTTTCAGGTCTCCAACATATCCTTAGTGATCCACTCCTGGATTACTTTGGTACCTCCCTGCTAAACTGATAGTAAGGCACACATCAGGTCTGGTACACAGCATTGCATACATGATAGAACCTATGGCTGAAGCATAGGGAATGACTTCCATTTTCTCTCTATCTTCTGCAATGGTCAGGCATTGAGTCTGACTCAACTTCACACCTTGTAACACAGGTAAGAACCCTTTCTTTGCTTGATCCATTTTGAACTTCTTCAAAACTTTAAGGTATGTGCTTTGTGAAAGTCCAATTAAGCGTCTTGATCTATCTCTATAGATCTTGATGCCCAATATATAAGCAGCTTCACCGAGGTCTTTCATTGAAAAACTTTTATGCAAGTATCCTTTTATGCTATCCAGAAATTCTATATCATTTCGAATCTACAATATGTCATCCACATATAATATTAGAAATGCTACAGAGCTCCCACTCACTTTCTTGTAAATACAGGCTTCTCCAAAAGTCTGTATAAAGCCATATGCTTTGATCACACTATCAAAACGTTTATTCCAACTCCGAGATGCTTGCACCAGTCCATAAATGGATCGCCGGAGCTTGCACACTTTGTTAGCATCCTTTGGATTGATAAAACCTTTTGGTTGCATCATATACAACTCTTCTTCCAGAAATCCATTTAGGAATGCAATTTTTACATCCATTTGCCAAATTTCATAATCATAAAATGTGGCAATTGCTAACATGATTCGGACGGACTTACGCATCGCTACGGGTGAGAAGGTCTCATCATAGTCAACTCCTTGAACTTGTTGAAAACCTTTCGCAACAAGTCGAGCTTTGTAGACAGTAACATTACCATCGGCGTCAGTCTTCTTCTTGAAGATCCATTTATTCTCTATGGTTTGCCGATCATCGGGCAAGTCAACCAAAGTCCACACTTTGTTCTCATACATGGATCCCATCTCAGATTTCATGGCCTCAAGCCATTTCGCGGAATCTGTGCTCATCATCGCTTCCTCATAGTTCGTAGGTTCGTCGTGGTCAAGTAACATGACCTCCTGAACAGGATTACCGTACCACTCTGGTGCTGATCTTACTCTGGTTGACCTATGAGGTTCGGTAGTAACTTGATCTGAAGTTACATGATCATCATCATTAGCTTCCTCATTAATTGGTGCAGGGGTCACAGAAACTGATTTCTGTGATTAACTACTTTCTAATAAGGGAGCAGGTACAGTTACCTCATCAAGTTCTACTTTCCTCCCACTCACTTCTTTCAAGAGAAACTCCTTCTCTAGAAAGGACCCATTCTTAGCAACGAATATCTTGCCTTCCGATCTGTGATAGAAGGTGTACCCAACAGTCTCTTTTGGGTATCCTATGAAGACAGATTTCTCCGATTTGGGTTCGAGCTTATCAGGTTGAAGCTTTTTCACATAAGCATCGCAGCCCCAAACTTTAAGAAACGAGAACTTGGGTTTCTTGCAAAACCATAGTTCATAAGGTGTCGTATCAACGGATTTAGATGGTGCCCTATTTAACGTGAATGCAGCCGTCTCTAAAGCATAACCCCAAAACGATAGCGGTAAATCAGTAAGAGACATCATAGATCGCACCATATCTAATAAAGTCTTGATTCTGACGTTCGGACACACCATTACGCTGTGGTGTTCCGGGTGGCGTGAGTTGCGAAACTATTCCGCATTGTTTCAAATGAAGACCAAACTCATAACTCAAATATTCTCCTCCATGATTAGATCACAGAAACTTTATTTTCTTGTTACGATGATTTTCCACTTCACTCTGAAATTCTTTGAACTTTTCAAATGTTTCAGACTTATGTTTCATCAAGTACATATAGCCATATCTGCTTAAGTCATCTGTGAAGGTCAGAAAATAGCGATACCGGTCGTGAGACTCAATATTCATCGGACCGCATACATCAATATGTATTATTTCCAACAAATCTGTTGCTCGCTCCATTGTTTCAGAGAACGGAGTTTTAGTCATCTTGCCCATGAGGCATGGTTCGCAAGTACCAACTGATTCATAATCAAGTGATTCCAAAAGTCCATCAGTATGGAGTTTCTTCATGCGCTTTACACCAATATGACCCAAACGGCAGTGCCACAAATAAGTTGCACTATCATTATCAACTCTGCATCTTTTGGCTTCAATATTATGAATATATGTATCACTACTATTGAGATTCAATAAAAATAGACCACTCTTCAAGGGTGCATGACCATAAAAGATATTACTCATATAAATAGAACAACCATTATTCTCATATTTAAATGAACAACCGTCTCGCATCAAACGAGATCCAGATATAATGTTCATGCTTAACGCTGGCACCAAATAACAATTATTCAGGTCTAAAACTAATCCCGAATGTAGAGGTAGAGGTAGCGTGCCGACGACGACCACATCGACTTTGGAACCATTTCCCACGCGCATCGTCACCTCGTCCTTAGCCAATCTTCGCTTAATCCTTAGTCCCTATTTTGAGTTGCAAATATTAGCAACAGAACCAGTATCAAATACCCAGGCACTACTGTGAGCATTAGTAAGGTAGACATCAATAACATGTATATCACATATACCATTGTTCACTTTGTCATCCTTCTTATCCGCCAAATACTTGGGGCAGTTCCGCTTCCAGTGACCAGTCCCTTTGCAGTAGAAGCACTCAATCACAGGCTTAGGTCCAGACTTGGGCTTCTTCACTTGAGCAACAACTTGCTTGTCATTCTTCTTGAAGTTCCCCGTCTTCCTTTTACCCTTTTTCTTGAAACTGGTGGTCTTGTTGACCATCAACACTTGATGCTCCTTCTTGATTTCTACCTCCGCATCCTTTAGCATCGCGAAGAGTTCGGGAATTGTCTTATCCATCCCTTGCATATTATAGTTCATCACGAAGCTTTTGTAGCTTGGCGGCAATGATTGAAGAACTCTGTCAATGACACTATCAACTGGAAGATTTACTCCCAGCTGATTCAAGTGATTATGATATATACCCAGACATTTTGAGTATATGTTCACTGACAGAACTATTCTCCTCCATTTTACAGCTGTAGAACTTATTGGAGACTTCATATCTCTCAATCCGGGCATTTGCTTGAAATATTAATTTCAACTCCTGGAACATCTCATATGCTCCATGATGTTCAAAACGTCGTTGAGGTCCCGGTTCTAAGCCGTAAAGCATGGCACACTGAACTATCGAGGAGTCATCAACTTTGCTCTGCCAGGCATTCACAACGTCCGGCGTTGCTCCTGCAGCGGGTCTTGCACCTAGCGGTGCTTCCAGGACGTAATTCTTCTGTGCAGCAACGAGGATAATCCTCAAGTTACAGACCCAGTCCGTGTAGTTGCTACCATCATCTTTCAATTTAGCTTTCTCTAGGGACACATTAAAATTCAAAGGAACAGTAGCACAGGCCATTGATCTACAACAACATAGAGATGCAAAATACTATCAGGTACTAAATTCATGGTAAATTAAATTTCAATTAATCATATTACTTAAGAACTCCCACTTAGATAGACATCCCTCTAATCATCTAAGTGATCACGTGATCCAAATCAACTAAACCATGTCCGATCATCACGTGAGATGGAGTAGTTTTCAATGGTGAACATCACTATGTTGATCATATATACTATATGATTCACGCTCGACCTTTCGGTCTTAGTGTTCCGAGGCCATATCTGCATATGCTAGGCTCGTCAAGTTTAACCCAAATATTCTGCGTGGGCAATAGTGGATTGCATTCGTTGTATGTGAACGTAGAGCTTATCATACCCGATCATTGATGACCCGCAAGTATACGGGATAGTTGTAGCCTCTTTCGATAAGTAAGAGTGTCGAACCCAACGAGGAGCTAAAGGTAGAACAAATACTCTCTCAAGTCCTATCGGCCACTGATACGACTCTATGCACGCTTGACGTTCGCTTTACCTAGAACAAGTATGAAACTAGAAGTACTTTGTAGGTGTTGTTTGATAACTTTGCAAGATAATAAAGAGCACGTAAATATAAACTAGGGGCTGTTTAGATAAAGAAGCAATAAAGTAAATATAGCGAGTGTGGAAAAGTGGTGGTAGGAGTTTTGAAATTGTCCCTAAGCAACTGACTACGTTACTAGACCGGTAATCACTATTGCAATTCTGTTTGAGGGAGAGGCATAAGCTAACATATCATCCCTTACTTGGAATTCTATGCACTTATGATTGGAACTCTAGCAAGCATCCGCAACTACTAAAGATTCATTAAGGTAAAACCCAACCATAGCATTAAAGCATCAAGTCCCCTTTTATCCCATACGCAAACAACCTACTTACTCGGGTTTGTGTTTCAGTCACTCACGCAACCCACCATAAGCAAATCATAAACATATTGCAAACCCTACAACGGGAATCCCTCACGCCTGCGCGACACGGAGGGCACAATAGGACAGCACCAATAATAAAACATGCAACTCAAACCAATCATAGCAATTCATCAATCACCGATAGGACAACGAAAATCTACTCAGACATCATAGGATGGCAACACATCATTGGAAAATAATATGAAGCATAAAGCACCATGTTAAAGTAGAGGGTACAACGGTTTGTGGGAGAGTGGACCGCTGAATATAGAAGGGGGAAGGTGATGGAGATGTTGGTGAAGATGACGGCGGTGTTGGTGAAGATCGCGGTGATGATGATGGCCCCCGGCAGCGCTCCGGCGCCACCGGAAGCAAGGGGGAGAGAGGCCCCCTTCTTCTTCTTCTTCCTTGACCTCCTCCCTAGATGGGAGAAGGGTTTCCCCTCTGGTCCTTGGCTCCCATGGCTTGGGAGGGGCGAGAGCCCCTCCGAGATTGGATCTATCTCTTTGTTTCTGCGTTCTCTCTCGGCTTTGTTTCACCGTTTCGTGTATAAATGGAGATCCGTAACTCCGATTGGCCTGAAACCTTCGCCGTGACATTTTTCCGAAAATTAGCTTTCTTGCGGCAAAAGAAGTGCGCCAACCGCCTTATGGGTGGCCCACGAGAGCCCAGGCCGCGCCCAGGGGGAGGGCGCGCCCCCTGTCTCGTGGCCACCCCGGACACCGTTTCGCGTTGATTCTTCCTCCAGAAAATCATATATATTCCAAAATAATTCTCCGTCCGTTTTTATCCCGTTTGGACTCCGTTTGATATTGGGTTTTTGCGAAACAAAAACATGCAATGCATGGAACTGCATCTGAGCCTTTGGATCAATATGTTATTCCCAAAAATAGTATAAAAAGTTGCCAAAAGTATATGAAAGTTGTAGAATATTGGCATGGAACAATAAAAAATTATAGATACGACGGAGACGTATCAATCATCACGTGGTGTCTCGGCATGACGAACTGTCGCAACGTCGCATACTCAGGGAGAACACTTATACCTTGAATTTAAGTGAGAGATCATCTTATAATGCTACCGCCGAACTAAGCAAAATAAGATGTATAAAGGATAAACATCACATCCAATCAATATAAGTGAGATGATATGGTCATCATCATATTGTGCCTTTGATCTCCATCTCCAAAGCGCCGTCATGATCACCATCGTCACCGGCTTGACACCTTGATCTCGATCGAAGCATCGTTGTCGTCTCGCCAACTATTGCT
Organism: Aegilops longissima; assembly: GCA_021605205.1. Taxonomy (NCBI): domain Eukaryota; kingdom Viridiplantae; phylum Streptophyta; class Magnoliopsida; order Poales; family Poaceae; genus Aegilops; species Aegilops longissima. The sequence goes on from CM038682.1 coordinate 53,302,890, forward strand.
ATCACGACTATCGCTACCTCTTAGTGATAAAAGTAAAGCAATTACATGGCGATTGCATTGCATACAATAAAGCGACAACCATATGGCTCCTTCCAGTTGCCGATAACTCTGTTACAAAACATAATAATCTCATACAACAATTTATATCATCACGTCTTGACCATATCACATCACAACATGCCCTGCAAAAACAAGTTAGACATCCTCTACTTTGTTGTTGCAAGTTTTACGTGGCTGCTATGGGCTTAGCAAGAACCGTTCTTACCTATGCATCAAAACCACAACGATTTTTCATCAAGTGTGCTGTTTTAACCTTCAACAAGGACCGGGCGTAGTCACACTCCATTCAACTAAAGTTGGAGAAACAGACACCCACTAGCCACCTGTGTGCGAAGCACGTCGGTAGAACCAGTCTCGCGTAAGCGTACGCGTAATGTCGGTCTGAGCCGCTAAATCCAACAATACTGCCGAATCAAAGTATGACATGCTGGTAAGCAGTATGACTATTATCGCCCACAACTCTTTGTGTTCTACTCGTGCATATAACATCTACGCATAGACCTGGCTCGGATGCCACTGTTGTGGAACGCAATAATTTCAAAAAAATTCCTACGCACACGCAAGATCCATCTACGTGATGCATAGCAACGAGCGGGAGAGGGTGTCCATGTACCCTCGTAGAACGAAAGCGGAAGCGTTAAGTAATGCAGTTGATGTAGTCGAACGTCTTCGCGATCCAACCGATCAAGTACCGAACGCACGGCACCTCCGCAATCTGCACACATTCAGCTCGGTGACGTCCCTCGTACTCTTGATCCAGTTGAGGCCGAGGGAGAGTTTCGTCAGCATGATGGCGTGTTGACGGTGATGATGAAGTTACCGACGCAGGGCTTCGCCTAAGCTCTACAACGATATGACCGAGGCGGAAATCTGTGGAGGGGGGCACCGCACACGGCTAAGACAACTGTCAACTTGTGTGTCTATGGGGTGCCCCCCTCCCCGTATATAAAGGAGTGGAGGAGGGGAGGGCTGGCCCTCTCTATGGTGCGCCCCAAGGGGCATTCCTACTCCTAGTAGGAATAGGTTTCCCCCCTTCCCTAGTTGGAGTAGGAGAAGAAGGAAGAGGGAGAGGGAGAGAAGGAAAGGGGGCCCGGCCCCCACCCCAATTCAGATTGGGCGTGGGAGAGCGTGCCCTCCACCTGGCCGCCTCCTCCTCTCTTCCACTCAGGCCCAATAAGGCCCATTGACTCCCCCGGGGGTTCCGATAACCTCCCGGTACTCCGGAAAATGCCTGAACTCATCCGGAACCATTCCGGTGTCCAAACATAGCCTTCCAATATATTGATCTTTATCTCTTGACCATTTCGAGACTCCTTGTCTTGTCCTTGATCACATCTGGGACTCCGAACAACCTTAGTTACAAAAAACACATAAACTCAGAATACCGATCGTCATCGAACGTTAAGCTTCCGGACCCTATGGGTTCGAGAACTATGTAGACATGGCCGAGACTCATCTGCGGTCAATAACCAATAGCGATACCTGGATGCTCATATTGGCTCCCACATATTCTATGAATATCTTTATCGGTCAAACAACATAACAACATACGTTATTGCCTTTGTCATCGGTATGTTACTTGCCCGAGATTCGATCGTCGCTATCTCAATACCTAGTTCAATCTCATTAACGGCAAGTCTCTTTAGTCGTTCCGTAATGCATCATCCGCTACTAACTCATTAGTCACATTGCTAGCAAGGCTTATAGTGATGTGCATTATCGAGAGGGCCAGAGATACCTCTCTAACAATCAGAGTGACAAATCCTAATCACGATCTATGCCAACTCAACAAACACCATCGAAGACACCTTTAGAGCATCTTTATAATCAACCAGTTACGTTGTGATGTTTGATAGCAAACTAAGTGTTCCTCCGATATTCGGGAGTTGCATAATCTCATAGTCATAGGAACATGTATAAGTCATGAAGAAAGTAATAGCAACAAACTAAACGATCATCATGCTAAGCTAACGGATGGGTCTTGTCAATCTAACCATTCTCTAATGATGTGATCCCGTTAATCAAATGACAACTCATGTCTATGGCTAGGAAACTTAACATCTTTGATTAACGAGCTAGTCAAGTAGAGGCATACTTGGGACACTCTGTTTGTCTATGTATTCACACATGTACTAAGTGTCCGGTTAATACAATTCTAGCATGAATAATAAACATTTATCATGATATAAGGAAACATAAATAACGACTTTATTATTGCCTCTAGGGCATATTTCCTTCATAGTCCTCTTTTGCCCACTTGAGGGCTGACTCGTCGTCGGGGGCCGCCATCTCGACGTGCTACGACTTCACCAGGAGCAGCCCCGGCTCTGGCTTCGGCCAGACCAGGCAGAAGGAACCGTGCGGGGAGGGCCAGGCACCCTCGTTGATGATGAGGGCGCCACTGCGGGTGCGGTGCCCGAGCGGCGTCTCCTCCAGCTCGGGTTTGACGGAGCGGAACGCGGCCGGCGAGCCGGAGCCCGACGACAAGGACGACCCCGGCTCCATCCGCCGCGGCGTCCAGGAGCTACCACGGTGGCGAGAGAAGGACGACCGTGGTGGGTACTCGAGGTGCAGCACAGTCGGGGGGATGAACCCCAGGCAGTAAACAAAACCCGGATCCTTTCAAAAACAACGGGGCCAGCATCGCCCCTCAATCCGGCTCGCCCCTTGGCCGGGTCGCCCGACCCGGCCAGGCCTCGCGACCCGGCAGGATCTGCAACCCGGCCAGACTCCTCGACTCGGCCCCAACAACCAAGCTCAAGACTTCTCCGGCAAGCCAGCGTCGCCCTTGGCGTGCTCTCCAAACCCGGCCAAGGGTCAACACCAGTCCCCTCCCGGCCGTACGATGGGACGAGTCTCCACCAACTGATGACCGAAGCCACAGTGCCCCGCCCATGCCTCTGGTCAGCCGGACGAGGCAACAGTGCCCCCACCTACCCGTTGACCAGGGCTAGCGTGGCAACAGTGCCCCCCATCCATGACGCCAGCAAGCGGTGACCTGACGGAGCACCACTGTGGATCAACTCGACTCGCCACGCATACGACGATCGACAAGGCGACGACAAGTACCCACAAGCACATGGGGCTCATACCGAGAACCCGGCGAGGCCTGGTACCCGGCGGGTCCCAGCGCTGGGTTCCCTGGACACTGACGACCTGGCCCTACGGCCTTGTAACATTCCCATTGTACTCCTGGGGGTTGACCTATAAAACCCCCGGGAGCCCTCATGCATACGGGCAGCTCACTCATTCACACAGGCAACGACACACACACCTAGCAAGCAACACCCGAGGAGAGGGAGCAGCCTAAGCCTTGGCCCGACCTCATTCTTCCTCCATACAACTCTAGGAGCAACTCAGTCTTTGTTACGTATAAACCCCACTCGGCAGGACTAGGGTGTTATCTCTCCGGAGATCCCGAACCTGGGTATGTCTTGCGTCCCACGCTCACTCATGCCGACCTCGCCTGGAGCCCACCGGTGCCCTCGAGCCTCCTCCTATATTTAGCCATCCCATGGAATCTGTCGTGCGCCCACCACGACAGTTGGCGCCCACCGTGGGGCAGCTCGAGGTCCTGGCCGGAAGCATGCTTCAGACGGGGATCTTCTCCGACTCCGACGAGCCCGTCATGCTGGCGGACGACGTCATCGACGCGCTCGCCGCCTCCTTCGCCACACTACGCATCTCCGACGCGCCTAGAGGCAGCGAGTACCCCGCGAGGTACTTAGCTTTCCGACTCCCCACTCTCCATCAACGACGGCGGTCCCGCCGAGCAATGGACCTCTGCGTGGAGGTCATCGTCACCGACATCAGCGCCTCCTCTTCGTCGGCGCGGCAAGGAAGGCCGCGAAGCCAAGGCGCGCGCGGTTAGGGCCGACTTCGCCCAACCGCTGCGCGCCACGATGCGAGCCTCCGCGTTCCCATTGGCACCGACGTCGATGCCTCCAACATCGCCGAGGCTCGGACCCGCCTCAACGAGGATCGCCAGCACCTGCTGGACCTCACCGAGACGCTTGCCGCCACGCAGCGTCGCCCGACTCCGCCCAGCTGGGCGACGCCGCCACGGCTTCACGCTTGCCGCCCGAGCCCATCCGGTCGCCGACGGCGAGCCGGGGTGGCGCGATCGGGGCGCTTTGGCGTCCTCCCTCCGTCTATGACACTCCGTGAAGAACATGCAAGCTGTCCAGCGGCGCGGTCAGCCTAGATTAGCTCGAGGTGAGGAGCTGCAGGATCGCCTCAAGAGGGTGAACGACCTCCTCGTCGCGGCCAACGCACAACATGACCGTCTCAACCAGCTCGCCAGGCCGTCCGGATCCAGCTCCGTCCGGGTCGCCAGACCCGGTGACAACCAGCATACGGCGCCTTCTCCAGTCGGCGAGGCGCACTCTGGCCGCACCCGGACCCGGTGGAACCTTGCCCATGGGGCGCCTTCTCCAGTTGGTGGACCCGGTGGCCAGACCCGGTGTCTATGGGGTGCCCCCCTCCCCGTATATAAAGGAGTGGAGGAGGGGAGGGCCGGCCCTCTCTATGGTGCGCCCCAAGGGGCATTCCTACTCCTAGTAGGAATAGGTTTCCCCCCTTCCCTAGTTGGAGTAGGAGAAGAAGGAAGAGGGAGAGGGAGAGAAGGAAAGGGGGCCCGGCCCCCACCCCAATTCAGATTGGGCGTGGGAGAGCGTGCCCTCCACCTGGCCGCCTCCTCCTCTCTTCCACTCAGGCCCAATAAGGCCCATTGACTCCCCCGGGGGTTCCGATAACCTCCCGGTACTCCGGAAAATGCCTGAACTCATCCGGAACCATTCCGGTGTCCAAACATAGCCTTCCAATATATTGATCTTTATCTCTTGACCATTTCGAGACTCCTTGTCTTGTCCTTGATCACATCTGGGACTCCGAACAACCTTCGTTACAAAAAACACATAAACTCAGAATACCGATCGTCATCGAACGTTAAGCTTCCGGACCCTATGGGTTCGAGAACTATGTAGACATGGCCGAGACTCATCTGCGGTCAATAACCAATAGCGATACCTGGATGCTCATATTGGCTCCCACATATTCTATGAATATCTTTATCGGTCAAACAACATAACAACATACGTTATTGCCTTTGTCATCGGTATGTTACTTGCCCGAGATTCGATCGTCGCTATCTCAATACCTAGTTCAATCTCATTAACGGCAAGTCTCTTTAGTCGTTCCGTAATGCATCATCCCGCTACTAACTCATTAGTCACATTGCTAGCAAGGCTTATAGTGATGTGCATTATCGAGAGGGCCCAGAGATACCTCTCTAACAATCAGAGTGACAAATCCTAATCACGATCTATGCCAACTCAACAAACACCATCGAAGACACCTTTAGAGCATCTTTATAATCAACCAGTTACGTTGTGATGTTTGATAGAAAACTAAGTGTTCCTCCGATATTCGGGAGTTGCATAATCTCATAGTCATAGGAACATGTATAAGTCATGAAGAAAGTAATAGCAACAAACTAAACGATCATCATGCTAAGCTAACGGATGGGTCTTGTCAATCTAACCATTCTCTAATGATGTGATCCCGTTAATCAAATGACAACTCATGTCTATGGCTAGGAAACTTAACATCTTTGATTAACGAGCTAGTCAAGTAGAGGCATACTTGGGACACTCTGTTTGTCTATGTATTCACACATGTACTAAGTGTCCGGTTAATACAATTCTAGCATGAATAATAAACATTTATCATGATATAAGGAAACATAAATAACGACTTTATTATTGCCTCTAGGGCATATTTCCTTCATAGTCCTCTTTTGCCCACTTGAGGGCTGACTCGTCGTCGGGGGCCGCCATCTCGACGTGCTACGACTTCACCAGGAGCAGCCCCGGCTCTGGCTTCGGCCAGACCAGGCAGAAGGAACCGTGCGGGGAGGGCCAGGCACCCTCGTTGATGATGAGGGCGCCACTGCGGGTGCGGTGCCCGAGCGGCGTCTCCTCCAGCTCGGGTTTGACGGAGCGGAACGCGGCGGCGAGCCGAGCCCGGCGACAAGGATCGACCCGGCTCCATCCGCCGCGGCGCCCAGGAGCTACCACGGTGGCGAGAGAAGGACGACCGTGGTGGGTACTCGAGGTGCAGCACAGTCGGGGGGATGAACCCCAGGCAGTAAACAAAACCCGGATCCTTTCAAAAACAACGGGGCCAGCATCGCCCCTCAATCCGGCTCGCCCCTTGGCCGGGTCGCCCGACCGGCCAGGCCTCGCGACCAGCAGGATCTGCAACCCGGCGGACTCCTCGACTCGGCCCCAACAACCAAGCTCAAGACTTCTCCGGCAAGCCAGCGTCGCCCTTGGCGTGCTCTCCAAACCCGGCCAAGGGTCAACACCAGTCCCCTCCCGGCCGTACGATGGGACGAGTCTCCACCAACTGATGACCGAAGCCACAGTGCCCCGCCCATGCCTCTGGTCAGCCGGACGAGGCAACAGTGCCCCCACCTACCCGTTGACCAGGGCTAGCGTGGCAACAGTGCCCCCCATCCATGACGCCAGCAAGCGGTGACCTGACGGAGCACCACTGTGGATCAACTCGACTCGGCCACGCCCTGACGATCGACAAGACGACGCACAGTACCCACAAGCACATGGGGCCCGCGCCCGGAGAACCCGGCGAGGCCTGGTACCCGGCGGGTCCCAGCGCTGGGTTCCCTGGACACTGACGACCTGGCCCTACGGCCTTGTAACATTCCCATTGTACTCCTGGGGGTTGACCTATAAAACCCCCGGGAGCCCTCATGCATACGGGCAGCTCACTCATTCACACAGGCAACGACACACACACCTAGCAAGCAACACCCGAGGAGAGGGAGCAGCCTAAGCCTTGGCCCGACCTCATTCTTCCTCCATACAACTCTAGGAGCAACTCTGTACTGTTACGTATAAACCCCACTCGGCAGGACTAGGGGTGTTATCTCTCCGGAGATCCCCGAACCTGGGTATGTCTTGCGTCCCACGCTCACTCATGCCGACCTCGCCTCTGGAGCCCACCAGTGCCCTCGAGCCTCCTCCTATATTTAGCCATGCCATGGAATCTGTCGTGCGCCCACCAAGACAGTTGGCGCCCACCGTGGGGCAGCTCGAGGTCCTGGCCGGAAGCATGCTTCAGACGGGGATCTTCTCCGACTCCGACAAGCCTGTCACGCTGGCGGACGACGTCATCGACGCGCTCGCAGCCTCCTTCGCCACACTACGCATCTCCGACGCGCCTAGAGACGACGAGTACCCCCGCGAGGTACTTAGCTTTTCCGACTCCCCACTCTCCATCAACGACGGCGGTCCCGCCGGAGCAATGGACCTCTGCGTGGAGGTCATCGTCACCGACATCGACGCCTCCTCTTCGTCGAGCGCGGCAAGGAAGGCCGCCGAAGCCAAGGCCGCGGCGGTTAGGGCCGACTCGCCCAACCCGCTGCGCGCCACGATGCAGAGCCTCCGCGTTCCCATTGGCACCGACGTCGATGCCTCCAACATCACCGAGGCTCGGACCCGCCTCAACGAGGATCGCCAGCACCTGCTGGACCTCACCGAGACGCTTGCCGCCACGCAGCGTCGCCTCGACTCCGCCCAGCTGGAGCGCGACGCCGCCTACGGCTTCACGCTTGCCGCTCCCGAGCCCATCCGGGTCGCCGACGTGCGAGCCCGGGGTGGCGCGATCGGGAGCGCTTTTGGCGTCCTCCCTCCCGTCTATGACACTCCCGTGAAGAACATGCAAGCTGTCCAGGCGGCCGCGGTCAGCCTAGATTAGCTCGAGGGTGAGGAGCTGCAGGATCGCCTCAAGAGGGTGAACGACCTCCTCGTCGCGGCCAACGCACAACATGACCGTCTCAACCAGCTCGCCAGGCCGTCCGGATCCAGCTCCGTCCGGGTCGCCAGACCCGGTGACAACCAGCATACGGCGCCTTCTCCAGTCGGCGAGGCGCACTCTGGCCGCACCCGGACCCGGTGGAACCTTGCCCCAACGACTTTTGGCGGCTTGGCAGACGAGCCGGCCTCGGAGCCCCGACACCGCCTCGACCCCCTGCTTCATCCTGGCCGACGTCCGGCTACGGGCGACCCGGCCCGCCGCGGTGCAGTCACAGACCGAGTGGGCCTGCGCGCCATCGACGACACCAACGCTCGCCACCGCCTAGACCGACTCACACTCTCCCAGGAGCTGGAGGAGACCGGCCCCATCGGACCGGCGTGCTTCGAGCCACGCATCCGGGGTGAGCTCTTCACCAAAGGGTTCACGCTCCCCCACGACACACCCAAGTACAACGGCACCGTGAAGCCGGAGGACTGGCTCACCGACTACACCACCGCTATCGGCATTGCCGGTGGTAACCACTGCCTCGCCGTACGTTATGCGCCTCTCATGCTCCAGGGGTCGGCCCGCACCTGGTTGAACAGCCTGCCGACCGGCAGCATCAACACGTGGGTCGACTTCGAACAGGCTTTTGTGCGCAACTTCACCAGCACCTACAAGCGACCCGGCCGCCCCAGTCAGCTCGCCATGTGCAGGCAGGGGCCGGCCGAAACCGGCCGCGAGTACCTCGCACGCTGGACCGAGCTCCGGAACAGCTGCGAGGGCGTCCACGAAGTCCAAGCCATCCAGTACTTCGTCAACGGGTGCCGAGACGACACCCTCCTCAAGCACAAGCTCTTGCGCTCCGAGCCGTCCACCATGGCCGCGCTCATGGTGATGGCGGACAAGTACGCCAATGTCGACTCCACCATGAAGATCCAGGTGGCACTGGACGATGCCGGCAAGGCCAAGCCAGTGCCGCCTCCGAAGTCGGCCGGCAAGGGAAGCCGGCAGCAGCACAACCAGCAGAGCAACAAGCGCAAGGCCGATCAACCGGCTCAGCGCTACGACAACCAGCTCATCGCGGCCATCGAGCAGGCACCCGCGACTGAGCCGGCCGCCAAGCACCGGAACACCGGCAAAATGGCATGGCAGCCTGCCATGAGTTTCGAGGAGATGCTCGACGCTCCCTGCAAGCACCATAGCGGCGCGAGGCCATCCACGCACACGCTCCGACAGTGCGCCATCACAAAGCGCATCGCCAGGGGCGACATCCCACCACCTCCGACTCCGGCTCCGGGAGCGGGGCAGCAGCCTCCGCCTCCGGCGGCGCCCCCAGCCGGCGGCGCGATGCGCGACGACCCCTACCCGGCCCAGTACGCGACCTATGTCGTCTTCACCAGCCTCGACAACGACAAGCGCAGTGAGCGCCTCCTCCGGCAGGAGGTGAACACCATCGTCCCGGCCAAGACAGAGTACATGCATTAGTCAGAGCGCCCAGTCACCTGGACACGGGAGGACCACCCGACCGTCATGCCAAACCCGGGTGGTTACGCCCTCGTCCTCGACCCCACCATCGTCGCACCCCGGCGCACGTGCAAATTCTCCTGGGTTCTCGTTGACGGTGGCAGCAGCATCAACATCCTCTACCGCGACACTGATAATCCCCAAGTTTAGGGAATCATGGTAGCAATTTCCAAAGGTGGAAGTGATAAGTATGGAGTGTCGAACCCACAAGGAGCTAAAGGTAAGATCAATATTCTCTCAAGCCCTATCTGCCACAGATACGACTCTACGTACACCGAACGTTTGCTTCCAACTAGCAACGAGAAATAAAACTACGTTGTGGCTATGAAGAGGATACCTTTGTATGGTAATGGAGAGCTAAAACATAAAAGTAGGTGCTGTTATCATAAAGTTAGAATATATTACTAAATATTATAAATAGCGAGTTTGGAATAATGATGGATCGGTGTGCGGAATTGTCCTAGGCAATTGTTAACAAGACCGGTAGTCGTCATTGCAATTTCATATGAGGGAGAGGCATATGCACTTATGATTGGAACTCTAGCAAGCATCTGCAACTACTAAAGATCATTAAGGTAAAACCCAACCATAGCATTAAAGCATCAAGTCCTCTTTATTCCCATACGCAACAACCCCTTACTCGGGTTTGTGTTTCAGTCACTCACCAACCCACTATAAGCGAATCATGAACGTATTGCAACACCCTACAGCGGGAATACCTCACGCTTGTGCGACACGAAGGTCACCATAGGACAACACCAAAATAAAACATACAACTCGTACCAATCTAGATCATCAATCAACCCAAAGACAAAGGATATCTACTCAAAACATCATAGGATGGCAACACATCATTGGATCATAATATGTGGCATAAAGCACCATGTTCGAGTAGGGATTACAGCGGGGTGCGGGAGAGTGGACCGCGTAAAAGAGACGAGGATAGTGATGATGGTGGTGATGTTGATGAAGACGATCACCGCGGCGATGGAATTAGGTTTTTGTGGCTCCCTCTGATGGTTTGGGGGTACGTAGGTATATATAGGAGGAATAAGTAGGTCGGTGGAGCCATGAGGGGCCCATGAGGGTGGAGGGGCGCGCTGGGGGGGTAGGCGCCCTGCCTTGTGGCCGCCTCGTTGGTTGCTTGACGTCCACTCCAAGGCCTCTGGATCACGTTTGTTCCAAAAATCACGTTCCCGATGGTTTCATTCTGTTTGGACTCCATTTGATATCCTTTTTCTGCGGAACACTAAAATAGGCAGAAAAACAGCAATTTAGGTTGGGCCTCCGGTTAATAGGTTAGTCCCAAAAATAATATAAAAGTGTATAAATAAGCCCATTAAACATCCAAAACAGAATATATAATAGCATGTAATAATAAAAAATTATAGATACGTTGGAGACGTATCAAGCATCCCCAAGCTTAATTCCTACTCGTCCTCGAGTAGGTAAATGATAAAAACAGAATTTTTGATGTGGAATGCTTCTTAGCATAATTCTCAATGTAAATCTTTTTATTGTGGCATGAATATTTAGATCCGAAATATTCAAGATAAAAGTTTAATGTTGACATAAAAAAAATAATACTTCAAACATGCTAACCAAGCAATTATGTCTTATCAAAATAACATAGCCAAAGAAAGCTTATCCCTACAAAATCATATAGTTAGGCCATGTTTCAATATTGTCACACAAACGTTCTCATCATGCATAACCCCGATGACAAGCCGAGCAATTGGTTCATACTTTTAACGCGCTTCAGCCTTTTCAACTCTTAAGCAATACATGAGCGCAAGCCATGGATATAGCACTATGGGTGGAGTAAAGTTTAATGATGGGGGTTATGAGAGAAGACAAAAAAGGTAGAAAGTCTCACATTGAAGCGGCTAATCAATAGGCTATGGAGATGCCCATCGATTGATGTCAATGAGAGGAGTAGGGATTACCATGCAACGGATGCACTAGAGCTATAAATATATGAAAGCTCAACAAAAGAAACTAAGTGGGTGTGCATCCACTTGCTTGCTCACGATGACCTAGGGTATTTTGAGGAAGCCCATCATTGGAATATACAAGCCAAGTTCTATAATGAAAAATTCCCACTAGTATATAAAAGTGATAACATAGGAGCCTCTCTATCATGAAGTTCATGGTGCTACTTTTAAGCACAAGTGTGGAAAAAGGATAGTAACATTTTCCCTTCTCTCTTTCTCTCTCTTTTTTTTTTCTTATTTTTTTTCTTTGGGCCTTCTCTCTTTTTTTTCTTGGCCTCTTCTCTCTTTTTTTATTTAGTCCGGAATCCCATCCCGACTTGTGGGGGAATCATAGTCTCCATCATCCTTTCCTCACATGGTACAATGCTCTAATAATTATGATCATCACACTTTTATTATTTACAACTCAACAATTACAACTCAATACTTAGAACAAAATATGACTCTATGTGAATGCCTCCGGTGGTGTACCGGGATATGCAATGAATCAAGAGTGACATGTATGAAAAAATTATGAATGGTGGCTTTGCCACAAAATACGATGTCAACTACATGATCATGCAAAGCAATATGACAATGATGAAGCGTGTCATAATAAACGAAACGGTGGAAAGTTGCATGGCAATATATCTCGGAATGGCTATGGAAATGCCATGATAGGTAGGTATGGTGGCTGTTTTGAGGAAGATATAAGGAGGCTTATGTGTGATAGAGCGTATCATATCACGGGGTTTGGATGCAACGGCGAAGTTTGCACCAACTCTCAAGGTGAGAAAGGGCAATGCACGTACCGTAGAGGCTAGAAAATTGTGGAAGGTTGAGAGTGCGTATAATCCATGGACTCACATTAGTCACAAAGAACTCATATACTTGTTGCAAAAGTTTATTAGCCCTCGAAGCAAAGTACTACTACGCATGCCCCTAGAGGGATAGATTGGTAGGAAAATACCATCGCTCGTCCCCGGCCGCCACTCATAAGGAAAGCAATAAAAGAACACCTATGTGTCAAAATTGTTACACAACTTTTACCATACGTGCATGCTACGGGACTTGCCAACTTTACCACAAGTATTTCTCAATTTCACAATTACTCAACTAGCACACTCTAATATTACCACCTTTATATCTCAAAACACTTATCAAGTATCTAACTTCTCATGATATTTAATGAACCCAATATGGAAGATTAATTTCACAATTAAAGCAAATTACCATGATGTTTAAGACTCTCAAAATAATATAAGTGAAGAATGAGAGATCAATAATTTCTATAAAATACGACCACCGCCGTGTTCTAAAAGATATAAGTGAAGAACTAGAGAAAAAACAATATAGCTCAAAAGATATAAGTGAAGCACATAGAGTATTCTAACAAATTCTGAATCATGTGTGTCTCTCTCAAAAGGTGTGTACAGCAAGGATGATTGTGGCAAACTAACAAACAAAGACTCAACTCATACAAGACGCTCCAAGCAAAACACATATCATGTGGTGAATAAAAATATAGCTCCAAGTAAATTTACCGATGGATGAGGACGAAAGAGGGGATGCCTTCCGGGGCATCCCCAAGCTTTGGCTTTTTTGTGTCCTTGGAATCAATATTATATCACGTTCTGGTAATTTTTAACAATTGTTTTCGTGAACAGAAAGTTTCTGGAATTTTCAGCAAGGTCAAATAACTATCATCCAAGAAGATCCTATAGGTTTAACTTGGCACAAACACTAATTAAAACACAAAAAAAATCTAACCAGAGGCTAGATCAAAGATTTATTCCTAAACAGAACAAAAAAGCAAAAAAAAAACTAAAAATAAAATTGGGTTGCCTCCCAACAAGCGCTATCGTTTAACGCCCCTAGCTAGGCATAAAAACAAGGATAGATCTAGGTATTGCCATCTTTGGTAGGCAATTCTTCAATAAGGCATTTATAACCCTTAGGAGTTTCTTTCTTTTTATTAATTATCAAACTCCTAGGCACAAAATCGAAGAAATCATTCATGGTAAAAGGTTCCTTAAGGATAGCGAGAAAGTTGGGGTGAACACTTATGGATTTAAGAACAGCATTTCCCTTACTAGAAGTTTCACCCTTATTTTTAGGAACATACATCACTTTAGCAACCTTAGCATTAGAAGGAGTGTTTTTACGGAAGAAAAGGAAGATCCTAGGTTGGTAATAATATCCTCAATTTTATCAATTCTACTGGAATCTTGATCTATTTTCTCATTAACCATAGGTTCCTTTTCTTTAAAATTCTTAAGAGCGACTCCTACCTTAGATCCGTATTGGGTAATTTGATTGTGGATCTTTCTATCCAAATTTTCAATCAATTCTAGGATGGCAACTTTATTTTCAATAATTTCAAGCCGTTGCATCACATGTTCCAAAGTTAAAATAGTTCCATTAACCAAAAGAGGTGGTGGGCCAAACAAATCTATCATAGCATTGTTAGAATCAAAAGTATGGCTTCCCAAGAAGTTTCCTCCGGTAATGGTATCAAGAATATATCCATTCCAAGGCGTGACACCTACATAAAAATTGTGAGGAAGAACGGAATTAGATTGCTTTCTAGCGGATTTATTTTGAGCGCTGTGAATTCTATACCAAGCATCTTTTAGATTTTCTCCCTCCCTTTGTTTAAAATTAAGAACTTCATTCTTGGGAGACAAAGGAATAGATAAAGGACTAGCCATAATGGCACACGGGACACAAAAAGGCAAGCGAAAAAGAGGCGAGCGGAAAGGAGAGGGCGAATAAAACGGCAAGGGTGAAGTGGGGGAGAGGAAAACGAGAGGCAAATGACAAATAATGTAATGCGAGGGATAAGGGTTTGTGATGGGTACTTGGTATGTCTTGACTTGACTTGGCGCACACATCCCCGACAACGGCACCAGAATGGCTCGTTGACGGGAAATCAAATCTTGACTTGACTTGGTGCAAACTGTTGGAAATATGCCCTAGAGGCAATAATAAAAGGATTATTATTATATTTCCTTGTTCGTGATAATTGTATTTTATTCATGCTATAATTGTATTATCCGGAAATCGTAATACACGTGTGAATACATAGACTACTATATGTCCCTAGTGAGCCTCTAGTTGACTAGCTCGTTGATCAACAGATAGTCATGGTTTCCTGACTATGGACACTGGATTTCATTGATAACGGGATCACATCATTAGGAGAATGAGGTGATGGACAAGACCCAATCCTAAGCATAGCACAAGATCGTGTAGTTCGTTTTGCTAGAGCTTTTCCAATGTCAAGTATCTTTTCCTTAGACCATGAGATCATGTAACTCCCGGAAATCGTAGGAGTGCTTTGGGTGTACCAAACGTCACAACGAATCGGGTGACTATAAAGGTGCACTACAGGTATCTCCGAAAGTGTCTCATTGGGTTGTCACGGATCGAGACTGGGTTTGTCACTCCAGATTACGGAGAGGTATCATTGGGCCCACTCGGTAATGCATCATCATAATGAGCTCAAAGTGACCAAGTGTTTGGTCACGAGATCATGCATTACGGTCTGAGTAAAGTGACTTGCGAACGAGATTGAGCGAGGTATTGGGATACCGACGATCGAATCTCGGGCAAGTAACATACCGATTGACAAAGGGAATTGTATACGGGGTTCCTTGAATCCTCGACATTGTGGTTCATCCGATGAGATCATCAAGGAGCATGTGGGAGCCAACATGGGTATCCAGATCCCGCTGTTGGTTATTGACCAGAGAGCTGTCTCGGTCATGTCTACGTGTCTCCCGAACCCGTAGGGTCTACACACTTAAGGTTCGGTGACGCTAGGGTTGTATGAATATGAGTATGCAGCAAACTAAAAGTTGTTCGGAGTCCCGTATGAGATCCCGGACGTCACGAGGAGTTCTGGAATGGTTCGGAGGTAAAGAATTATATATAGGAAGTGCTGTTTCGGCCATCGGGAGAGTTTGGGGTTACGGTATTGTACTGGGACCACGGAAGGTCCGAGGGTCCACCGGTGGTGCCACCTATCCCGGAGGGCCCGTGGGCTGAAGTGGGAGGAACCATCCCTGGTGGGCTGGTGCACCCCCTTGGGCCCCTGCGCCTAGGGTTGGAAACCCTAGGGGTGGGGCGCCCACTGCCTTGGGGCAAGCCTCCCCCTGGCCGCCGCCCCCTTGGGAGATCTCATCTCCAGGGCCGGCGCCCCCCAAGGGGCCTATATAAAGGGGGGAGGGCAGCCGCACCCTGAAGTCTTGGCGCCTCCCTCTCCCCTGCTACACCTCTCCCTCTCGCAGGCTCGTGAAGCTCTGCGGAACCTGCTGCATCCACCACCACGCCGTGGTGCTGCTAGATCTTCATCAACCTCTCCCTCCTCCTTGCTGGATCAAGGCGTGGGAGACGTCATCTGCTCTGTACGTGTGTTGAACGCGGAGGTGTTGTCCGTTCGGCACTTGGTCATCGGTGATTTGGATCACGACGAGTACGACTCCCTCAAACCCGTTCACTTGAACGCTTCCGCTCGCGATCTACAAAGGTATGTAGATGCACTCCTATCACTCGTTTCTAGATGAACTCATAGATGGATCTTGGTGAAACCGTAGGAAAATTTTATTTTCTGCAACGTTTCCCAACAGTGGCATCATGAGCTAGGTCTATGCGTAGTTCTCTATTGCACGAGTAGAACACAATTAGTTGTGGGCGTAGATGTTGTCAACTTTCTTGCCGCTACTAGTCTTATTTTGCTTCAGCTATATTGTGGGATGAAGCGGCCCGGACCGACCTTACACGTACGCTTACGTGAGACAGGTTCCACTGACTGACATGCACTAGTTGCATAAGGTGGCTAGCGGGTATCTGTCTCTCCCACTTTAGTTGGAGCGGATTCGACGAAAAGGGTCCTTATGAAGGGTAAATAGAAGTTGACAAATCACGTTGTGGCTTTTTCGTAGGTAAGAAAACGTTCTTGCTAGAACCCTATTGCAGCCACGTAAAAGATGCAACAACAATTAGAGGACGTCTAACTTGTTTTTGCAGCAATTGCCTTGTGATGTGATATGGCCAAAAGTTGTGATGAATGATGAATGATATATTGTGATGTATGAGATCATGTTCTTGTAATAGGAATCACGACTTGCATGTCGATGAGTATGACAACCGACAGGAGCCATAGGAGTTGTCTTAATTATTGTATGACCTGCGTGTCATTGATTCAACGCCATGTAATTACTTTGCTTTATTGCTAAACCGTTAGCTATAGTAGTAGAAGTAATAGTTGGCGAGCAACTTCATGGAGACACGATGACGGAGATCATGATAATGGAGATCAGGGTGTCATGCCGGTGACAAGATGATCATGGAGCCCCGAAGATGAAGATCAAAGGAGCTATATGATATTGGCCATATCATGTCACTACTATATAACTGCATGTGATGTTTATTATGTTTATGCATCTTGTTTACTTAGATCGACGGTAGTAAATAAGATGATCCCTTATAATAATTTCAAGAAAGTGTTCTCCCTAACTGTGCGCCGTTGCTAAAGTTCGTCGTTTCGAAGCACCACGTGATGATCGGGTGTGATAGATTCCTACATTCACATACAACGGGTGTAAGACAATTTTACATATGCAAAACACTTAGGTTAACTTGACGAGTCTAGCATGTACAGACATGGCCTCGGAACACAAGAGACCGAAAGGTCGAACATGAGTCGTATGGAAGATACGATCAACATGGAGATGTTCACCGACGATGACTAGTCTGTCTCACGTGATGATCGGACACGGCCTAGTCGACTCGGATCATGTAACACTTAGATGACTAGTGGGATGTCAAATCTGAGTTGGAGTTCATTAAATAATTTGATTAGATGAACTTGATTATCATGAACATTGGTCTAAAATCTTTGCAAAATGTCTTGTAGATCAAATGGACAACGCTCATGTCACCATGAACTTCAACGCGTTCCTAGAGAAAACCAAGCTGAAAGATGATGGCAGCAACTATTCGGACTGGGTCCGGAACACGAGATCATCCTCATAGCTGCCAAGAAACAATATGTCCTAGAAGCACCGCTAGGTGAAGCACCCATCGAAGAACCAAGGCGTTATGAATGCTTGGCAGTCACGTGCTGATGATTACTCCCTCGTTCAGTGCGGCATGCTTTACAGCTTAGAACCGGGCTCCAAAAGCGTTTTGAGCAACACGGAGCATATGAGATGTTCGAGGAGCCGAAAATGGTTTTCCAAGCTCATGCCCGGGTCGAGAGATATGATGTCTCCGACAAGTTCTATAGTTGTAAGATGGAGGAAAATATTTCTGTCAGTGAGAACATACTCAAAATGTCTGGGTTGCACAACCGCCTGTCCCAGCTGGACATTAACCTCCCGGACGAGGCGGTCATTGACAGAATCCTTCAGTCGCTCCCACCGAGCTACAAGAGCTTTGTGATGAACTACAATATGCAGGGGATGGTGAAAACTATTCCTGAAGTATTTTCAATGCTGAAGTCAGCAGAGGTAGAAATCAAGAAAGAACATCAAGTGTTGATGGTCAATAAAACCACTAAGTTCAAGAAGGGCAAGGGTAAGAAGAACTTCAAGAAGGACGGCAAGGATGTTGCCGCGCCCGGTAAGCCAGTTGCCGGGAAGAAGTCAAAAAGAATGGACCCAAGCCTGAAACTGAGTGCTTTTATTGCAAAGGGAAGGGTCACTGGAAGCGGAACTGCCCCAAATACTTAGCAGACAAGAAGGCCGGCAACACTAAACGTATATTTGATATACATGTGATTGATGTGTACCTTACCAGTACTCGTAGTAACTCCTGGGTATTTGATACCGGTGCCGTTGCTTATATTTGTAACTCATAGCAGGAGCTGCGGAATAAACAGAGACTTGTGACGCCCGGGTAATCAAGCTACAGTAACCCTCTGGTAATGATGCCACGTCACCTCGATTATTATTGATAATCTCGCGTTAGTTCAGAACCGATCCAAATTCAAATCTGAATTAAAGTTAAAACAATTAAAGTTTTCAAAAGTCAAAACTAAATTGTTCCTAACGTGTCAAAAAAAACCCATAACAAATGTTGGTGAAGAAATCATCTTCTAATAAAAAAACTTAAATACATTAAATAAACTAGAACATCGATAAAACAATTATCTAAAATGCTTTTAAAATAATAAGCACATGCAAAACACTTTATTTAAAGTGCCAGAATATTTGGGGCTGTGACCTATTTAATAACACCAAATTAGTTGTCGCTCTTAAATATTATAAAACAACGAAAAGAAAAGAAAAGAAAACAACCCCCCTTTGGGCCACAACCCAGCTAGCCTCTGGGCCAACCAGACCGGCCCAGCCGGCGCCTATAGCCCCCCTGGGGCGACCGAACCCTAGCGACCCGATCCCCACTCCCCCACTCCCCCCCTCTCGCTCTCCCTCCCCTCTCGATCCAGATCGGGGGCGCGACCCCGCGGCACTCCCGACGACGCCTCCGTTGCCGACCGCCGACCCCATCGCGTCGCTGCTTGCCTCCTGGACTCCTCCTCGCCTTCCTCTCCTTCGCGCGACACCCGCCAGACGCTGCTGCGGCCTGACTGATGACCCGCCGCCGTGCTGTCGTCACCACCACCCTCGTCGTCAACCGTCGTCGCCCCGAGCTCCGGCGCCTCCATGACTCCTCCTCGCGCACACTATTGCACACATGCAGGGCCCGGTGAGGCCCCTCCTCTGCTTTCCCCCTCTTCATTCCCTCCCGTCGCAGTAGGTCGCCCCCGCCGTCGCGCCCGAGCTCCCGAGGAGCTCGCGGTTGCCGCGCCCGTGTAACCCGCCGTCGTGCACTGGTCGCACCTCCCCTGACCTACTAGCTCCCGCCACGGTCTCTCCCCTTGCCGTATGCACGCACGCCGTGGTGGCCAGCTCGTCCCCCCGCTGCAGCGGCACCTGCCCGTGCGTGTGCGCCGCCGCGCCCGCACCATGCCGCAATCCCTGCCTCCGCCCATTCCCGACGAGCCAGCGTTGGCATTTGGCACCTGCGGCTTGCTGCGTCGCTGTGCCTCTGCCACCGGCGCATTGTCGCCGGCCTCCGCCTCGCACCCGGGTGGGTTCGATCTCCGCCCGGGCAGCGCCCGTGCCCGTTGCGCCCGAACCCGCTAACACCGACGCCCGCTAAGGTCCCTAGAGCCTATGACAAGTGGGGACCCACCCCTGAATGTTTTAAAAAAATAATAATAATAATAATATATAATTAGAAAAATAAATAATAAAAATAATAAAAATATTAATTAGTTAATTAATTAAAGAATTAATTAACTTAATTAATCCTGATTAGATTAACCTAATCACCTAGTTTAGTTAATTAATCTGCTAGGTTAGTTAACAGTCAATGACATGCGGGACCCACACGTCAGGTTGACCGAGTCAACTCTGTTGACTGCTGATGTCAGCATGACATCATGCTGATGTCATTAATCTGTTTTTTTGAATTAATTAAATAATTAATTAAATTCCAGAAATTAATAAAATCTTTAGAAAATCATATCTTTTAATCCGTAACTCGGATTAAAATATTTTCAACATGAAAGTTGCTCAGAACGACGAGATGATTCCTGATACGCAACCCGTTCGTCCGCCACACCCCCCTAACCTATCGAACTCGCAACTTCCCCTCCGCTCCTCTCCTCGTAAAGCTTGAAACAAGGAATACTTTCCGGATGTTTCCTTCACCCAGTATCACCACATACCGCGTTAGGGAACGCCTAGCATCACACTTTGCTTTGTCATGCATCGTCATGCACCTGTTTGCTTAAATATTCATTGTTTCTTCCCCTCTTCTTCCGCTTAGACGCCGAGATCGACCATTGCTGCTGCTGCCAAGACGACTACGGAGTTGGCGACCCTCTCTCTTGCCAGAGCAACCAGGCAAGCCCCCCCCTTGATCACCAGATATCGCCTATTCTACTCTATACTGCTTGCATTAGAGTAGTGTAGCATGTTACTGCTTTCCGTTATACCTATCCTGATGCATAGCCTGTCCTTGCTACTACTGTTGTTACCTTTACCTGCAATCCTACATGCTTAGTATAGGATGTTAGTATTTTCATCTGTGGCCCTGTCCGTCTGCTGTGCTATACTATCGGGCCGTGATCACTCGGGAGGTGATCACGGGTATATACTATATACTTATACATGATACATGTGGTGACTAAAGTCGGGTCGGCTTGTGGAGCACCCGCGAGTGGATCTTTGAGGCGGAGCGACAGGGCAGGTTGAGACTACCTGGGTGAGAGGTGGGCCTGGCCCTGGTCGGCGTTCGCGGATACTTAACACGTTTAACGAGATCTTGGTATTTGATCTGAGTCTGGCCATTTGGTCTATACGCACTAACCATCTACGTGGGAGTAGTTATGGGTATCCCGGCGTCGTGGTATCAGCCGAAGCACTTCGTGACGTCAGCGACTGAGCGGCGCGCGCCGGATTGGAACGTAAGCCTGCTCTTGTATTAAAGGGGCTAGTTATGCTTTTGGCCGCCGTCGCAACGTGCAGGTGTGCATTGGGCGATGGGCCCAGACCCCTGTGCGCTTAGGTTTAGACCGGCGTGCTGGCCTCTCTGTTGTGCCTACGTGGGGCTGCGACGTGTTGATCTTTCGCGGCCGGGCATGACCCAGAAAAGTGTCTCCGGCCAAATGGGATCAAGCGTGTTGGGTTATGTGGTGCATCCCTGCAGGAAGTTAATCTATTGAATAGCCGTGATCTTGATAGCAGGACGACTTGGAGTTGTACCTTGACCTTATGACAACTAGAACCGGATACTTAATAAAACACACCCTTCCAAGTGCCAGATACAACCCGGTGGTCGCTCTCTCTCAGGGTTACGAGGAGGGGATCGTCGGGTAGGATTATGCTATTCGATGCTACTTGGAGGACTTCAGTCTACTCTCTTCTATATGTTGCAAGACGGAGGCTTCCAGAAGCGTAGTCTTCGACAGGATTAGCTATCCCCCTCTTATTCCGGCACTCTGTAGTTCAGTCCACTGATATGGCCATTTACACATATATCCATGCATATGTAGTGTAGCTCCTTGCTTGCGAGTACTTTGGATGAGTACTCACGGTTGCCTTGTTCCCCCTTTTCCCCCCTTTTTTTACCCGATAGCTGCAACCAGATGATGGAGCCCAGGAGCCAGACGCCACCGTCGATGACGACTACTACCCCGGAGGTGCCTACTACTACGTGCAGCCCCCGACGGCGACCAGGAGTAGTTAGGAGGATCGAGCGGGAGGCTTGCGCCTCTTCGATCTGTATCCCAGTTTGTGCTAGCCTTCTTAAGGCAAACTTGTTTAACTTATGTCGTGCTCAGATATTGTTGCTTCCGCTGACTTCGTCTATGATCGAGCACTTGTATTCGAGCCCTCGAGGCCCTGGCTTGTATTATGATGCTTGTATGACTTATTTTATTTTTAGAGTTGTGTTGTGATATCTTCCGTGAGTCCTCGATCTTGATCGCATACGCGTTTGCGTGTATGATTAGTGTAC
Source organism: Aegilops longissima (assembly GCA_021605205.1). Taxonomy (NCBI): domain Eukaryota; kingdom Viridiplantae; phylum Streptophyta; class Magnoliopsida; order Poales; family Poaceae; genus Aegilops; species Aegilops longissima. The sequence goes on from CM038682.1 coordinate 53,324,801, forward strand.
GATTGAATCGGGGGCATCACAAGTTGGTATCAGAGCCGACTGCCTGTAGGAATCCCCCTTCCACACTCCTTGGCCGAAGTTGAGTCTAGTCGATAAAAACTGTTTTTACTAACATGGCTGTGCGGCCCATGGGCCCACGTCGCCATTGGGTGGTATTAGGATCTTTTACTCCTCGACCTTTACTCTGGGACTCTGATCTCTCCTCTATTCGGGTTAAATGAATTTTACTAAATCTAACATTAGGATCTCGTTATCACTTCCACCCGGAGAGCCCCTTATTACTGATGATCGTCTGCTGCACCAGAAGACCCTGAAGATGCTCTCCGCTGTTAACTCGAGAACTTGTGTTCATCGCGTTTGCAATTCCCCTTCCACCGTAAACCCTTATGGATAACTACTTGCAGTTGTTATTCTTACCTTCATCCCCAGTTGGTCTTGTTATTACAAGATACCCTGAAAAACTCGTCGTTGTTTTGATAATCCTTTGAGCTTACTGCCTTGCTGTTCTTTGTCACCTGAATACCCCTACGGTTAATTCTCGCACTTATCGAGTATCCGCTAATCCCCCAGTTGTTCATGTGTTACACAAAATTCTTTGAAATACCATTCGATATTCCGAAAATCCTCAGCAACCTATTGCTCTGGAATTTCTTGTTTGCTTTCATTATGATTAATCCCATAAGTATAGTAATCATATTGGCATCCTTTGTCACCATCATTTTTGAGTCCATTGATTCAATACGTGCGAATGCACACAATCATCAGTTGATCCTTTTAAATTATCTTTCCGGCTCATACTGAGCTGGTTCTCAACCAATCCAATTGCCGTCGATTGTACCCCTAAGGCTATTCAACTTATCCATCCCTAATCATAACATTGCTTCTGATCCCATGATTTGAAAATCATAAGTCCTTTGTTATCTAAGCATCGAATTATTCTGATGTTCTGTAATCCGATGCATTTGCATTATTTCTTCCTCTTATTGAGTACCGATAGTCACATCATATCCCTTATGGACCACCAGATCCTTTGTTGGATTTTATCTGACAACGCCCTTCATATTCAATAACCTTGTGAGCCTTTCCTCGGATACATAATGCCTTTGGTAAATTGTATCCTCTGCTTTCTCAACCATGCTCTGCCTTCGAGTTTGAGTTAATTACTCCTAAAGATTGTGGTATATGTTTCTAAGATGCCCCGATGGGTTGAACATATACCTTCCTTAAATTTTGTGAACCCAAAAGTCTTCATGGGTCATAACCTCCTGGTATTCCGTCAGTTAAACTTTCAAACTTTAAACATTCTTAAACGAGAGCAGTAAATGAGAAGTTGTGTATTGGAGAAGTGGGAGTCGACCTTGAACTTTGTGTTCATGCGCATGGACCCGATGTACATCTTCTCATCGAAGCTTCTTTTAAAATTAATTATTCCCTTGATATAAGTTCATCTTATATCTGGGGTTTGGCCTTTTTCAATCGTGGTTCCGACCATGTTCTCCTTTAAATACCATTTTCGATGCAAGTGTAAGCACTTGTCTTCTGTGGATCAATACCCCGGTACAACCTCTGCTTTGATCTGTCGTCGAGTATTACCCCATGGTATCTCGAGATTATCTTGGAACTGCATGACTTCCTATGAGTTCTTCATCAAGTACTACATTCTCACTGATTACAATTTTTCATGGGCTCTGAGTTATCAAACACTCAAAGACACTGATAACTGAACCGAGTCTGCACTACGGTTCAACGACACTTGATAATCTTCTTTAAGTACGAGTTTGTAACCGATCACGCCATTCCTAGCCTGTTTGGCTATATCCTTGTCGTGCTGATTTTAACTATGCTACCTGGTCCTTAATTCCGGAGCACAACATTCGACGATTGAGCTAAGCTTACGTCGATTTCCTTGTCTTATTGTTCCATCTTGAACAACAAACTTGATCTCGGGTCTGTGTCCTACTCGTGGTTCCAACAACCTTTCGCTTCATCATTCGTTTCACTTGATGTCATCGTTGATCGATTACATCTTCATGAAATCTCTCGACAACTGTGTCGTGATCATCATCAACATCCTAAGCTCTACCAAGATATATATCAAATTCTTGATGTGTAATACCATCCTTGCCCCTCGATGTTTCGTGTTATCATCGACCACTTTATTGCCCTCTGTTCAACACAAACTTGTTCGTGTTCTATGTTATACCTTGAGTTCCTTGCTATCGAGCATTTGTTCTTCTTCACCTTGGAGTATTACCATATTTTATGTCAAGAATGTCGTGGGAATTTCACCACCTCTTTAGAATTCTTGGTATAGTGATACTTCTCACCATCACTATTCTTTCTTGGTCCTCGTGTTGATTCCAACCGGGGTACCAACAAGTGAACGGTGTTGTTTGGATTATGCACTTCTAGCAACCCTATTGCTTTGAAGTTAGTGGTCGGCCGTTCATTCTTAGATTATTTATTATTGAATCACCATTCTGACATTGGTCGTGCAACCCAACCGATATTTCGGGCGCACCTTTCAACCAATGTTTAATTGTGTATGTTTTCCTCGAGCATACTTATATCGTTTGATCTGACAAATGCCATCTCCTTATCCACATAATTGTGGAGATCCATCTTCTGGATACCTCGTTGAATTATCGCTGAGTCCATCAGCCACCTCATCATCCTCTTCTTGCTTTAATGATGAACTCTTGTTTTGGAACTCGTTTCCATAGTTCATTTCCCGAGAATCTTCGATGTCATCTCGTCAATTTGTGTCGCACCTTTTCTCCTCGAGCATCGTGAGTTTTAGGTATCTTGACCCCAAGCAGATCTAAATCTAGCTAGGGTATGATGGTTGGAACATAATTCCAAGAGTTATAACACTGGTCTTTTATGACCCGGTAAGGTGATGTCATGCCCAGCACCCCTGGCCGGAGGACCTAATGTTATAGTTTTCCTTTTTAGCAAGGTTATCCATTCTTCCATGTGGAAATTGTAAGACTTATTCTACAAGTTATTCCTGGTGGATCCTTTGTGTTTCCAAAGTCTGATCTTCACCTGATGACCATGTCAATGCTATCTCGGAGCATGCCAATGGTACTCCGATTTTCAACAGGAACATTTGAAGCACGATGCTAAATTTTATTTATCATTCATCCTAACACCGTTGTATGGGTAATATCTTGAGATTCCTCCCCCCTTACCTAAATGGTTTTCTACTTTATATCCTGTCTTGGATATCATCCTCTGCTTGACTTTGGGGAGGATATACCCCAGATATATGTGTTTAAACACATTTTCCTTTCCATTGTTCTGATTGACTTGATAATCATATTATCCTTTCCATTGTTTGGTTTAACCTTTCTTGAGGTTTATATGATCTAAGCAGTAATATTTTCCTGCTTACAAAAACACCTCGGTGTACCACCTTATCAGTCAGACCCTGTTACTGTTGTTGATGACATTTCGTTAACCACTGATGGACGAGAACTTTGCCTAATGGTCCGCCTCGTTCAACGAGCAGGAAAATGGTTCTCTTCGTCCCTCGCCCTTGGTACCGATGTTGTTGCCGACATAACTGATAGGCTGATCCTCTGACATGCCTTGCTATCATGACCATGCAAGATGTCAACGCCCTTCCCTATTTTAACCCACATGGTGGGCCCATAACCCATAGTTTCACAGGATCGAAACCTGACTCACCTGAACAACCCTGTTTCTAATGGTTATTCCCCATGCTTGGCTTTGTATTTAATTCATGGGCCACCTTCCGAGTGCTCTATTCTGGTATCAGACGCTATACTTACTCTCGCTACTCTAAACCCCTTTCTCACTCTGGTTCAGACTTCGAGCCACTATCTATCTGCTTGGAACCTCGTATGGTACCTTCGTACCTTACTCTCGATGTATTTTATATGTTCAAATCAATAGATACTCTTATGCTCATTCATGGGTTAACCCCAGATTGTTTCCCTCATAAGCATTGTCGTAGCCGAGCTGCCCCTTACCGATTTGTAAGTATGATGGAGTTCCTGAAGAAAGCACGCCGACTTCATCATGTTGACCTAAAGCAGAGGAATAAAGACATCAATAGATTGGACCGGCCTCTTCGAGAAGAGCAACCAAGACCGAGAAGACCCATTAGAATTTCGTAACCTGAATTTTCCCCTTAGTCCCCCTCTTAAATCTCGGGACGAGATTTCTTGTAGTGGAGGAGAATTGTGACGCCCGCGTAATCAAGCTACAGTAACCCTCTGGTAATGATGCCACATCACCTCGATTATTGTTGATAATCTCGCGTTAGTTCAGAACCGATCCAAATTCAAATCTGAATTAAAGTTAAAACAATTAAAGTTTTCAAAAGTCAAAACTAAATTGTTCCTAACGTGTCAAAAAAACCCGTAACAAATGTTGGTGAACAAATCATCTTCTAATAAAAAAAACTTAAATACATTAAATAAACTAGAACATCGATAAAACAATTAGCTAAAATGCTTTTAAAATAATAAGCACCTGCAAAACACTTTATTTAAAGTGCCAGAATATTTGGGGCTGTGACCTATTTAATAACACCAAATTAGTTGTCGCTCTTAAATATTATAAAACAAAAAAAAGAAAAGGAAAGAAAACAAACCCCCCCCCCCCACTGGGCCAACACCCAGCTGGCCTCTGGGCCAACCAGACCGGCCCAGCCGGCGCCTATAGCCCCCCTGGGGCGACCGAACCCTAGCGACCCGATCCCCACTCCCCCACTCCCCCCTCTCGCTCTCCCTCCCCTCTCGATCCAGATCGGGGGCGCGACCCCGCGGCACTCCCGACGACGCCTGCGTTGCCGACCGCCGACCCCATCGCGTCGCTGCTTGCCTCCTGGACTCCTCCTCGCCTTCCTCTCCTTCGCACGACACCCGCCAGACGCTGCGGCCTCGCCTGTTGACCCGACGCCATCGCCCGTCGTCACCACCACCCCCATCGTCAACCGTCGTCTCCCCGAGCTCCGGCGCCTCCCCGACTCCTCCTCGCGCACACTATCGCACAACTGCAGGGCCCGGTGAGGCCCCTCCTCTGCTTTCCCCCTCTTCTTTCCCTCCCGTCGCAGTAGGTCGCCCCCGCCGTCGCGCCCGAGCTCCCGAGGAGCTCGCGGTTGCCGCGCCCGTGTAACCCGCCGTCGTGCACTGGTCGCACCTCCCCTGACCTGCTAGCTCCCGCCACGGTCTCTCCCCTTGCCGTATGCACGCACGCCGTGGTGGCTGGCTCGTCCCCCGCTGCAGCGGCTCCTGCCCGTGCGTGTGCGCCGCCGCGCCCGCACCACGCCGCAATCCCTGCCTCCGCCCGTTCCCGACGAGCCCCGCGTTGGGCCACTGCGCACCCGTGCGGCTGCGTGCGTTGTGCCTCTGGCCACCGGCGCATTGTCGCCGGCCTCCGCCTCGCACCCGGTTGGGTTCGATCTCCGCCCAGGCAGCGCACATGCCCGTTGCGCCCAAACCCGCTAACACCGACGCCCGCTAAGGTCCCTAGGGCCTATGACAAGTGGGGACCCACCCCTGAATGTTTTAAAAATAATAATAATAATAATAATAATAATAATAATAATAATAATAATAATAATATATAATTAGAAAAATAAATAATTAAAATAATTAAAATATTAATTAGTTAATTAATTAAAGAATTAATTAACTTAATTAATCATGATTAGATTAACCTAATCACCTAGTTTAGTTAATTAATCTGCTAGGTTAGTTAACAGTCAATGACATGCGGGACCCACACGTCAGGTTGACCGAGTCAACTCTGTTGACTGCTGATGTCAGCATGACATCATGCTGATGTCATTAATCTGTTTTTTGAATTAATTAAATTCCAGAAATTAATAAAATCTTTAGAAAATCATATCTTTTAATCCGTAACTCGGATTAAAATATTTTCAACATGAAAGTTGCTCAAAACGACAAGACAATTCCGGATACGCAACCTGTTCGTCCGCCACACCCCCCTAACCTATCGAACTCGCAACTTTCCCCTCCGCCCTCCGCTTTGAAAAGCGAAACACCGGGAATACTTTCCGGATGTTTCCCCCCTTCACCGGTATCACCACATATCGCGTTAGGGCACGCCTAGCATCACGCTTTGCTTTGTCATGCATCGTCATGCACCTGTTTGCTTAAATATTCATTGTTTCTTCCCCTCTTCTTCCGCTAGACGCCGAGACCGCTGACTGCTGCTGCCATGAAGACGACTACGGAGTTGGCGACCCTCTCTCTTGCCGAGCAACCAGCAAGCCCCCCCCCTTGATCACCAGATATCGCCTATTCTACTCTATACCGCTTGCATTAGAGTCTTGAAGCATGTTCTTGCTACATTATACCTATCCGATGCATAGCCTTTGTCCTTGCTACTCTGTTGTTACCTTTACCGCAATCCTACATGCTTAGTATAGGATGCTAGTATTTTCATCTGTGGCCCTACATTCTTGTCCGTCTGCTGTGCTATACTATCGGGCCGTGATCACTCGGGAGGTGATCACGGGTATATACTATATACTTTTACATGATACATGTGGTGACTAAAGTCGGGTCGGCTTGTGGAGCACCCACGAGTGGATCTTTGAGGCGGAGCGACAGGGCAGGTTGAGACTACCTGGGTGAGAGGTGGGCCTGGCCCTGGTCGGCATTCACGGATACTTAACACGTTTAACGAGATCTTGGTATTTGATCTGAGTCTGGCCATTTGGTCTATACGCACTAACCATCTACGTGGGAGTAGTTATGGGTATCCCGGCGTCGTGGTATCACCGGCACTTCGTGACGTCGGCCGATCGGCGGCGACGCCGGATTGGAACGTAAGCCTGCTCTTGTATTAAGGGGCCTAGTTCTGCTTTTGGCCGCCCTCGCAACGTGCAGGTGCGCATTGGGCGATGGACCCAGACCCCTGTGCGCTTAGGTTTAGACCGGCGTGCTGGCCTCTCTGTTGTGCCTAGGTGGGTCTGCGATGTGTTGATCTTCCGCGGCCGGGCATGACCCGAAAAGTGTGTCCGCCAAATGGGATCAAGCGTGTTGGGTTATGTGGTGCACCCTACAGGAAGTTAATCTATTGAATAGCCGTGATCTTGATAACAGGGGCTAATTCGAGTTGTACCTTGACCTTATGACAACTAGAACCGGATACTTAATAAAACACACCCTTCCAAGTGCGAGATACAACCGGTGGTCGCTCTCTCTCGGGGTTACGAGGAGGATCGCGGGTAGGATTATGCTATTCGATGCTACTTGGAGGACTTGATCTACTCTCTTCTACATGTTGCAAGGCGGAGGCTGCGAAGCGTAGTCTTGACGGGATTAGCTATCCCCTCTTATTCGGCATTCTGCAGTTCATTCCATTGATATGGCCATTTACACATATATCCATGCATATGTAGTGTAGCTCCTTGCTTGCGAGTACTTTGGATGAGTACTCACGGTTGCCTTGTTCCCCCTTTTCCCCCCTTTCTTTACCCGATTGCTGCAACCAGACGATGGAGCGCAGGAGCCAAACGCCACCGTCGGTGACGACTACTACCCCGGAGGTGCCTACTACTACGTGCAGCCCGCTGACGACGACCAGGAGTAGTTAGGAGGATCCAAGGCAGGAGGCCTGCGCTTCTTTCGATCTGTATCCCAGTTTGTGCTAGCCTTCTTAAGGCAAACTTGTTTAACTTATGTCTGTGCTCAGATATTGTTGCTTCCGCTGACTCGTCTATGATCGAGCACTTGTATTCGAGCCCTCGAGGCCCCTGGCTTGTATTATGATGCTTGTATGACTTATTTTATTTTTAGAGTTGTGTTGTGATATCTTCCCGTGAGTCCCTGATCTTGATCGTACACGTTTGCGTGTATGATTAGTGTACGATTGAATCGGGGGCGTGACAAGACTGGCAAAGGACGAGGTGACGATGCGCGTCGGGAATGGTTCCAAGGTCGATGTGATCGCCGTCGGCACGCTACCTCTACATTTACCTACGGGATTAGTTTTAAACCTCAATAATTGTTATTTAGTGCCAAGTTTGAGAATGAACATTGTATCAGGATCTCGTTTAATGCGAGATGGCTACTCATTTAAATCCGAGAATAATAGTTGTTCTATTTATATGAGAGATATGTTTTATGGTCATGCTCCGATGGTCAATGGTTTATTCTTAATGAATCTCGAACGTAATATTACACATATTCATAGTGTGGATACCAAAAGATGTAAAGTTGATAACGATAGTCCCACATACTTGTGGCACTGCCGCCTTGGTCACATTGGTGTCAAGCGCATGAAGAAGCTCCATGCTTATGGACTTTTAGAGTCTCTCGATTATGAATCATTTGACACATGCGAACCATGCCTCATGGGCAAAATGACCAAGACCCCGTTCTTCGGAACAATGGAGCGAGCAACCAACTTATTGGAAATCATACATACTGATGTGTGCGGTCCAATGAGCGTTGAGGCTCGCGGAGGATATCGTTATGTTCTCATCTCACAGACGACTTAAGTAGATATGGGTATGTCTACTTGATGAAACACAAGTCTGAGACCTTTGAAAAGTTCAAGGAATTTCAGAATGAGGTAGAGAATCAACGTGACCGAAAAATAAATTTCTTACGATCAGATCGTGGAGGAGAATATTTAAGTCACGAATTTGGTACACACTTAAGGAAATGTGGAATCGTTTCACAACTCACGCCGCCTGGAACACCTCAGCGTAACGGTGTGTCCGCACGTCGTAATCGCACTCTATTGGATATGGTGCGATCTATGATGTCTCTTACTGATTTACCGCTATCATTTTGGGGATACGCTCTAGAGACAGCTACATTCACTTTAAATAGGGCTCTGTCTAAATCCGTTGAGACGACACCGTATGAATTATGGTTTGGGAAGAAACCTAACCTGTCATTTCTAAAAGTTTGGGGATGCGATGCTTATGTCAAGAAACTTCCACCTGAAAAGCTCGAACCCAAGTCGGAAAAATGCGTCTTCATAGGATACCCCAAGGAAACCATTGGGTATACCTTCTACCTTAGATCCGAAGGCAAGATCTTTGTTGCCAAGAACGGATCCGTTCTAGAAAAAGAGTTTCTCTCAAAAGGAGTAAGTGGGAGGAAAGTAGAACTCGATGAAGTACTACCTCTTGAACCGGAAAGTAGTGCAGCACAGGAAAATGTTCCTGTGGTGCCTACACCGACTGGAGAGGAAATTAATGATGATGATCAAGGTACTTCGGATCAAGTTGCTACCGAACTTCGTAGGTCCACAAGGACACGTTCCACACCCGAGTGGTATGGCAACCCTGTCCTGGAAATCATGTCGTTAGACAACGGATAACCTTCGAACTATGAAGAAGCGATGGCGGGCCCAGATTCCAACAAATAGCTTGAAGCCATGCAATCCGAGATAGGATCCATGTATGAAAACAAAGTATGGACTTTGACAGACTTGCCCGATGATCGGCGAGCGATAGAAAACAAATGGATCTTTAAGAAGAAGACGGACGCGGATGGTAATGTTACCATATATAAAGCTTGACTTGTCGCTAAAGGTTATCAGCAAGTTCAAGGGGTTGACTACGATGAGACTTTCTCTCCCATAGCGAAGCTGAAGTCCGTCTGAATCATGTTAGCAATTGCCGCATACTATGATTATGAGATATGGCAAATGGACGTCAAAACGGCGTTCCTTAACGGCTATCTTAAGGAAGAACTGTATATGATGCAGCCGGAAGGTTTTGTCGACCCTAAGAATGCTAACAAGGTATGCAAGCTCCAGCGATCCATTTATGGGCTGGTGCAAGCATCTCGGAGTTGGAACATTCGCTTTGATGAGATGATCAAAGCATTTGGGTTTATGCAGACTTATGGAGAAGCCTGCGTTTACAAGAAAGTGAGTGGGAGCTCTGTAGCATTTCTCATATTATATGTAGATGACATACTTTTGATGGGAAATGATATAGAACTTTTGAACAGCATTAAGGCCTACTTGAATAAGAGTTTTTCAATGAAGGACCTTGGAGAAGCTGCTTATATATTAGGCATCAAGATCTATAGAGATAGATCGAGACGCCTCATAGGTCTTTCACAAAGCACATACCTTGAAAAGATATTGAAGAAGTTCAAAATGGATCAGTCCAAGAAAGGGTTCTTGCCTGTATTACAAGGTGTGAAATTGAGCTCGGCTCAATGCCCAACCACGGCAGAAGATAAAGAAGAGATGAGTGTCATCCCCTATGCCTCAGCCATAGGATCTATTATGTATGCCATGCTGTGTACCAGACATGATGTAAACCTTGCCGTAAGTTTGGTAGGAAGGTACCAAAGTAATCCCGACAAGGAACACTGGACAGCGGTCAAGAATATCCTAAAGTACCTGAAAAGGACTAAGGACATGTTTCTCGTTTATGGAGGTGACGAAGAGCTTGTCGTAAAGGGTTACGTCGATGCGAGCTTCGACACAGATCTGGATGACTCTAAGTCACAAACCGAATACGTGTATATGTTGAATGGTGGAGCAGTAAGCTGGTGCAGCTGCAAGCAGAGCGTCGTGGCGGGATCTATATGTGAAGCGGAGTACATGGCAGCCTCGGAGGCAGCGCATGAAGCAATTTGGGTGAAGGAGTTCATCACCGACCTAGGAGTCATACCCAATGCGTCGGGGTCAATCAAACTCTTCTGTGACAACATTGGAGCTATTGCACTTGCCAAGGAGCCCAGGTTTCACAAGAAGACCAGGCACATCAAGCGTCGCTTCAACTCCATTCGTGAAAATGTTCAAGATGGAGACATAGAAATTTGCAAAGTGCATACGGATCTGAATGTCGCAGATCCGTTGACTAAAACTCTTCCGCGAGCAAAACATGATCAACACCAGAACTCTATGGGTGTTCGATTCATCACAATGTAACTAGATTATTGACTCTAGTGCAATTGGGAGACTGTTGGAAATATGCCCTAGAGGCAATAATAAAAGGATTATTCTTATATTTCCTTGTCCGTGATAATTGTCTTTTATTCATGCTATAATTGTATTATCCGGAAATCGTAATACACGTGTGAATACATAGACTAATATATGTCCCTAGTGAGCCTCTAGTTGACTAGCTCGTTGATCAACAGATAGTCATGGTTTCTGACTATGGACATTGGATGTCATTGATAACGGATCACATCATTAGGAGAATGATGTGATGGACAAGACCCAATCCTAAGCATAGCACAAGATCGTGTAGTTCGTTTTGCTAGAGCTTTTCCAATGTCAAGTATCTTTTCCTTAGACCATGAGATCATGTAACTCCCGGATATCGTAGGAGTGCTTTGGGTATACCAAGCGTCCTGGCGTGGCGGGTGACTATAAAGGTGCACTACAGGTATCTCCGAAAGTTTCTATTGGGTTGTCACGGATCGAGACTGGGATTTGTCACTCCGTATTGCGGAGAGGTATCACTGGGCCCACTCAGTAATGCATCATCATAATGACCTCAAAGTGACAAAGTTTTTGGTCACGGGATCATGCATTACGGTACGAGTAAAGTGACTTGCCGGTAACGAGATTGAACGAGGTATTGGGATACCGACGATCGAATCTCGGGCAAGTAACATACCGATTGACAAAGGGAATTGTATACGGGGTTGCTTGAATCCTCAACATCGTGGTTCATCCGATGAGATCATCGAGGAGCATGTGGGAGCCAACATGGGTATCCAGATCCTGTTGTTGGTTATTGACCAGAGAGCCGTCAGTCATGTCTACGTGTCTCCCGAACCCGTAGGGTCTACACACTTAAGGTTCAGTGACGCTAGGGTTGTATGAATATGAGTATGCAGCAAACCGAAAGTTGTTAGGAGTCCTGGATGACATCCCGGACGTCACGAGGAGTTCTGGAATGGTCCGGAGGTAAAGAATTATATATAGGAAGTGTTGTTTCGGCCATCGGGAGAGTTTCGGGGGTCACCGGTATTGTACCGGGACCACCGGAAGGGTCCCGGGGGTCCACTGGGTGGTGCCACCTATCCCGGAGGGCCCCGTGGGCTGAAGTGGGGAGGGAACCAGCCCCTGGTGGGCTGGTGCACCCCCCTTGGGCCCCCCTGCTCCTAGGGTTGGAAACCCTAGGGGTGGGGGGCGCCCCACTTGCCTTGGGGGGCAAGCCTCCCCCCTTGGCCGCCGCCCCCCCTTGGGAGATCTCATCTCCAGGGACGGCGCCCCCCTAGGGGGCCTATATAAAGGGGGGAGGGAGGGCAGCCGCACCCTGAAGTCTTGGCGCCTCCCTCTCCCCTGCTACACCTCTCCCTCTCGCAGGCTCTCGTGGCTCTGCGGAACCTGTTGCATCCACCACCACGCCGTCGTGCTGCTGGATCTTCATCAACCTCTCCCTCCTCCTTGCTGGATCAAGGCGTGGGAGACATCATCCGCTCCGTACGTGTGTTGAACGCGGAGGTGCTGTCCGTTCGGCACTTGGTCATCGGTGATTTGGATCACGACGAGTACGACTCCCTCAACCCCGTTCACTTGAACGCTTCCGCTCGCGATCTACAAAGGTATGTAGATGCACTCCTATCACTCGTTGCTAGATGAACTCATAGATGGATCTTGGTGAAACCGTAGGAAAATTTTATTTTCTGCAACGTTCCCCAACACAAACCTCCCCGGCAACGGCGCCAGAAATGAGCTTGATAATCCCCAAGTGCAGGGAATCATCGTAGCAATTTCCAAAGGTGGAAGTGATAAGTATGGAGTGCCGAACCCACAAGGAGCTAAAGGTAAGATCAATATTATCTCAAGCCCTATCTACCACTTATACGACTCTACGTACACCTAATGTTTGCTTCCAACTAGCAACGAGAAATAAAACTACGTTGTGGGTATGAAGAGGATAACTTTGTATGGTAACGGAGAGCTAAACCATAAAAGTAGGTGCTGTTAACATAAAGTTAGAATATATTACTAAATTTTATAAATAGAGAGTTTGGAATAATGATGGATCGGTGTGCGGAATTGTCCTAGGAAATTGTTAACAAGACTGGTAGTCGTCATTGCAATTTCATATGAGGGAGAGGCATATGCACTTACTATTGGAACTCTAGCAAGCATCCGCAACTACTAATGATCATTAAGGTAAAACCCAACCATAGCATTAAAGCATCAAGTCCTCTTTATTCCCATATGCAACAACACCCTTACTAGGGTTTGTGTTTCAGTCACTCACCATCCCACTATAAGCGAATCATGAACGTATTGCAACATCCTACAGCGGGAATCCCTCACGTTTGCGTGACACGGAGGGCACCATAGGACAGCACCAAAATAAAACATACAACTTGTACCAATCTAGATCATCAATCAACCCAAAGACAAAGGATATCTACTCAAAACATCATAGGATGGCAACACATCATTGGATCATAATATGTGGCATAAAGCACCATGTTCGAGTAGGGATTACAGCGGGGTGCGGGAGAGTGTACCGCGTAAAAGAGATGAGGATGGTGGTGATGTTGATGAAGACGATCACCGCGGCGCTGGAATTAGGTTTTCGTGGCTCCTCTGATGGTTTGGGGGTACGTAGGTATATATAGGAGGAAGAAGTAGGTCGGTGGAGCCACGAGGGGCCCACGAGGGTGGAGGGCGCGCCTGGGGGGGCGGTAGGCGCGCCCCCTGCCTCGTGGTCGCCTCGTTGGTTGCTTGACGTCCACTCCAAGTCCTCTGGATCACGTTTGTTCCAAAAATCACGTTCCCGAAGGTTTCATTCCGTTTGGACTCCGTTTGATATCCTTTTTCTGCGAAACACTGAAATAGGCAAAAAAACAGCAATTTGGGCTGGGCCTCTTCTAGTTAATAGGTTAGTCCCAAAAATAATATAGAAGTGTATAAATAAGCCCATTAAACATCCAAAACAGAATATATAATAGCATGGAACAATCAAAAATTATAGATACGTTGAAGACGTATCAGACACCATGACCAAGCTCGGCCTCGAGGCCAAGGATCTGGAGCCGACCTGGACGATCTTCCACGGCATCATTCCCGGCCTCTCCCGCTATTCGATCAGCCGGATCCGCTTTGACGTCCTGTTCAGCGACAACAGCCACTTCCGACGCGAGCCGATCTAGTTCGAGGTGGTGGACTTGTCCAGCGCGTACCACGCACTGCTAGGCCAGCCCGCGCTCGCCAAGTTCATGGCAGTCCCACACTACGCCTACCTGAAGATGAAGCTGTCGGGTCCGAAGGGCCTCATCACCGTCACCGGCGACTATCGCAAGTCCCTGGACTGCGCCCAAGACGGCGCCAAGCTAGCCGAGTCGCTGGTCGTAGCCGAGGAGCGGCGCCAGCTCGACCGGATCGTTGCCCTGGCCCAAGAATCATCAGCCGCCAAGATTCCGGCCGAGGAGCCGACCGACGAGGCCGCGTTCAAGCCCTCCAAGGAGACCAAGAAGGTGAAGCTGAACCCGGAAGACCCCAGCTGCAGCAAGTACGTTGTCGTAGGCACCCGCCTCGACAACAAATAGAAAGACGAGCTCGTCGACTTCCTCCGTGAGAATCGGGATATCTTTGCATGGACCCCCAAGGACATGCCGGGTATCCCGAGGAAGTACGCCGAGCACAAACTTCACGTCCGCAAGGATGCCAGGCCTGTCCGTCAACCCCGACGACATTTTTCTGAAGAAAAAAGAAGGACCATCGGTGAAGAGGTCGCCAAGCTCTTGGCGGTCGGCTTCATCATGGAAGTGTTTCACCCCGAGTGGCTGGCCAACCCAGTCCTCGTCCTGAAGAAGACCAAGACCTGGCGCATGTGCATCGACTACACCGGCCTTAACAAGGCCTGCCCCAAAGACCCATTATCCCTCCCGCGGATCGACCAAGTCATCAACTCAACCGCCGGGTGCGACCTCCTGTCCTTCCTGGATGCTTACTTCGGCTATCATCAGATCAAGCTGGACCCGTCCGACGCCCTGAAGACGTCCTTCATCACGCCCTTCGGGGCGTATTGCTATATCACCATGTCGTTCGGCTTAAAGAACACCAGTGCCACTTTCCACAGCTGCATGCAGAAATGCTTGGTGCCGCAACTGGGCCACAACATCCACGTCTACATGGACGACATCGTGGTGAACACCAAGAAGCACCTCACGCTCCTCGACAATTTGAAGGAAACCTTCGCCAACCTGCGCGAGTACAAGGTCAAGCTCAACCCGGAGAAATGCGTTTTCGGCGTCCCGACCGGAAAGCTACTCGGCTTCCTCGTCTCGGAGCGCGGCATTGAGGCAAACCCGGAGAAGATCAAGGCCATCGAGCGCATGCGCAAGCCGGCTCGGCTGCACGATGTCCAGAAGTTCACCGGCTGCTTGGCCTCGGTCACCCGGTTTCTCAGCCGGCTGGGCGAGAGGGCCTTGCCCCTGTATCAGCTGATGAAGAAGACGACGTCGTCTGAGTGGAACGACCAGGAAGACGAAGCTTTCCGGGATCTCAAGCGCATGCTCTCCACCGCACCAGTCCTGGCCGCACCAGCCAAAAAGGAGCCGTTGTTGCTCTATATCACCGCAACCTCGCGGACGGTTAGCACGGTGATGGTGGTCGAGCAACCAAAGAAGGACAAGGTCCAAGCCGTCCATCGTCCCGTCTACTACCTGAGCGAGGTGCTCTCCGCCACGAAGCAGAACTACCCGCACTACCAGAAGATGTGTTACGGCGTGTACTTCACCGCCAAGAAATTGAAGCAGTAATTCCAAGAGCATGTCATCACAGCGGTTAGCACGGCCCCTCTTGGCGAGATCATCGGGTGCCGGGACGCCTCCAGCCGGGTCGCCAAGTGGGCACTCGAGCTAGCCGGCCACACCATCCTCTACGAGCCCCGCCCCACGATCAAGTCCCAGGCTTTGGCCGACTTCCTTGTCGACTGGACCGAGACCTAGTACCTGTCGCCGCTGCTGGACTCGACGCACTGGCGCATGCACTTCGACGACTCGAAGATGAGACTCGGCCTAGGGGCCGGCATCATGCTATCCTCCCCCAAGGGCGGCAGGCTCAGATACGTGCTGCAGATCCACTTCGCGGCGTCCAACAACGTCGCCGAGTACGAAGCCTTTGTCCGCGGCCTCCGGCTTGCCAAGGAACTCGGCATCCGGCTCATCCTATGCTACGGCAACTCGGACAAGTGGGACGCCCACGACTCCAACATGGCGAGCTACCGCTTCCTCGTCCAGAAACTGTCCGGATTCTTCGCGGGCTGTGAGTTCCTCCATGTCCTGCACGCAGAAAACGAAGTGGCCGACACGCTCGCCAAGATCACCTCGTCCCGGCAGTCCATTCCGTCCGGCGTCTCCCTCGATCATCTGCACAAACCATCCATCAAGCCATCTCCGGACTCCGAGTCCATCCACGTCCCGGACGACCCGACCGCGCCTCAACCCGGCCCGCGGACTGCTCCAACCGACCCGGCCGCGCCTCAACCCGGCCTGGGGACTGCTCCAGCCAGCCCGACCAAACCTCAACCCGGCCCTGGGGCCGCTGAACCCGGCTCGGGGGCTGCCACCCCGGAACCCGTCGTGATGGCCGTCCTCGCCGGGGTCACGGCACCATCCTGGGCCCTACCCATCTCGGAGTTCCTGGAAAACGGGGTCCTTCCCATGGACGAGATCGAAGCCCAGCAGGTGCAGCGCCGGGCGTCCGCCTACAACATCATCAACAACGAGCTCATCAAGCGCAGCTCCACTGGCGTGTTCCAACGCTGCGTCGTGCAGGACAAGGGCATTGAGATCCTCCTCGACATACACCAGGGCGAGTGCGGACACCACGCCGCCTCACAGTCCCTGGTGGCGAAGGCTTTCCGCCATGGTTTCTACTCTCCCACAGCCCTCGAAGTCGCAGAGTCGCTCGTCCTTAAGTGTGAAGGATGCCAGCGCTTCAGCAAGCGCAGTCACCAGGCGGCGTCGGCACTCCGGACCATCTCGGTCGTCTGGCCCTTCGCGGTCTGGGGACTTGACATGGTGGGGCCTTTCAAGACCAATCGAGGTGGCATGACGCATCTGCTGGTGGCAGTGGACAATTTCACCGAGTGGATCGAGGCAAGGCCAATCAAGAAGCTGGACGGCCCGACGGCCGTCTGATTTATCAAGGACATCACGGTGCGCTACAGCATGCCTAACAGCATCACACGGACAAAGGCACCAACTTCGCCAAGAGCGTGCTCGCGCAGTACTGCTCCGTCTCCGGCATCCGCCTCGACCTGGCTTCCGTGGCACACCCGCAGTCCAACGGCCAGGTCGAGCGAGCCAACAGTCTCATCCTCTCCGGCATCAAGCCGCGACTCGTCGAGCCACTTATCCGGTCACCCAACAGCTGGCTCGACGAGTTGCCGGCCGTCCTCTGGAGTCTCCGCACCATGCCAAACAGGTCGGCCGGGTTCACCCAGTTCTTCCTCGTCTATGGAGCAGAAGCCATCATCCCGACCGACGTCGAGTTCGACTCGCCGCGCGTCACGATGTACACAGAAGCCGAAGCAAAAGAAGCCCGCGAAGACGGTGTCAACCTGCTCGAAGAAGCACGTCTCCTAGCGCTCAGTCGCTCAGCCATCTACTAGCAAGGCCTGAGGCATTACCACAGCAAGAAGATAAAGCCCCTCGCTTTCCGAGAGGGAGACCTCGTCCTCCGACACAAGAGCGGACCGGCCAACACAAGTTTTCCTCCCGATGGGAGGGCCCCTTCATCGTCAGCAAGGCCTTATGCGTCTGCAACGCGTACTACCTCATCGACGCCCGCAAGACAAACAAGCGCAAGAGGGATACCGTCGGTGAAGAAACAACCCAGCCATGGAACACGGAGCTCCTCCATCCGTTTTACAGTTAGCCGAGTGCACGTATGTATCGCTGCCTTTTGTAACTGTCTGAAACTATGGGGTCCCCGAACGACGCTCGGGAGCTGCCCTTTCTGCGACCAAGCTATTGTGTCTCCTACATTTGTGCACCACTTTACTATTAAGCCAAACCCGACCACCGGGTCGACTCGCTCAACCCGGGGGCTCGGGGGCTGGCCGGCTTGGCCACCCATTGATACGTCTCCAACGTATCTATAATTTTTGATTGCTCCATGCCATATTATCTTTTGTTTTGGACATTATTGGGCTTTATTATTCACTTTTATATTATTTTTGGGACTAACCTATTAACCGGAGGCCCAGCCCAGAATTGCAGTTTGTTTGCCTATTTCAGAGTTTCACAGAAAAAGAATATCAAACGGAGTCCAAATAGAATGAAACCTTCGGGAACGTGATTTTCGGAATGAACATGATCCAGGAGACTTGGACCCTACATCAAGGAAGCTTCCAGGAAGCCACGAGGTAGGGGGGTGCGCCTACCCCCCCAAGCACGCCCTCCACCCTCGTGGGCCCCCCTGTGGCTCCACCGACGTACTCCTTCCTCCTATATATACCTCACGCACCCCAAGCGATCGAGATCGGAGCCAAAACCTAATTCCACCGCCGCAACTTTCTGTACCCACGAGATCCCATCTTGGGGCCTGTTCCGGAGCTCCGCCGGAAGGGGCATCGATCACGGAGGGCTTCTACATCAACACCATAGCCTCTCCGATGAAGTACGAGTAGTTTACTTCAAACCTTCGGGTCCATAGTTATTAGCTAGATGGCTTCTTCTCTCTTTTTGGATCTCAATACAATCTTCTCCCCCTCTCTTGTGGAGATCTATTCGATGTAATCTTCTTTTGCGGTGTGTTTGTTGAGACCGATGAATTGTGGGTTTATGATCAAGTTTATCTATGAACAATATTTGAATCTTCTGAATTCTTTTATGTATGAATTGTTATCTTTGCAAATCTCTTCAAATTATCAGTTTGGTTTGGCCTACTAGATTGATCTTTCTTGCATTGGGAGAAGTGCTTAGCTTTGGGATCAATCTTGTTGTGTCCTTTCCCAATGACAGTAGGGGCAGCAAGGCATGTATTGTATTGTTGCCATCGAGGATAACAAGATGGGGTTTTTATCATATTGCATGAATTTATCCCTCTACATCATGTCATCTTGCTTAAGGCGTTACTCTGTTCTTATGAACTTAATACTCTAGATGCATGCTGGATAGCGGTCGATGTGTGGAGTAATAGTAGTAGATGCAGGCAGGACTCAGTCTACTTTTCTCGGACGTGATGCCAATATACATGATCATACCTAGATATTCTCATAACTATGCTCAGTTCTATCAATTGCTCAACAGTAATTTGTTCACCCACCGTAAAATACTTATGCTCATAAGAGAAGCCACTAGTGAAACCTATGGCCCCCGGGTGTATCTTCCATCATATTAATCTTCCAACACTTAGTTATTTTCGTTGCTTTTATTTTACTTTGCATCTTTATTATAAAAATACCAAAAATATTATTTTATCATATCTATCAGATCTCACTCTCGTAAGTGGCCGTGTAGGGATTGACAACCCCTTATCGCGTTGGTTGCGAGGATTTATTAGTTTGTGTAGGTGTGAGGGACTCGCGCGTAGCCTCCTACTGGATTGATACCTTGGTTCTCAAAAACTGAGGGAAATACTTACGCTACTTTGCTGCATCACCCTTTCCTCTTCAAGGGAAAACCAACGCAGTGCTCAAGAGGTAGCAAGAAGGATTTCTGGCGCCGTTGCCGGGGAGGTCTATGCAAAAGTCAACATACCAAGTACCCATCACAAACCCTTATCTCCCGCATTACATTATTTGCCATTTGCCTCTCGTTTTCCTCTCCCCCACTTCACCCTTGCCGTTTTATTCGCCCTCTCTTTTTGTTCGCCTCTTTTTGGCTTGCTTTTTGTTTGTTTTTGTGTTGGATTGCTTGCTTGTCACGATGGCTCTACCTAGATTTGGTGACCTTCACCTTAAAAGGTTAGAAGAGATCGAAAGCAACGTCAGGAGTTTTATAGTTTTGCAATTTGAGGATAATAGTTTCTTTAGAAACGAGCAGAAGGAACAAAAAAAGCTTTATGAGTTATATGAATAAAGAGCTTGATGATATGTCTAAATAAATGTATGGTTTCAGATCCCAAATTGCTCGTCTTGAGAAGTTGATAGCTGAAATATCGGATAAGCAGGCTACCTTAGTTAATAAGATGGCCGCTAAACCGAAGAAATTTGAAAATAAAGATGAAGATCTAAAAGTTATTGATGTGTCCCCTATTAAATCTTTGTTTTGCAATATGAATTTTGATAATGATGGGACTGAATATGATCCACCTTTACCTGGAAGGCGTTCCAAAAATTCGGAGTTTTTAGATCTTGATGCTAAAATTGATAAAAGTGGGATTGAAGAAATCAAAACATTAGATGTTAATAAACCCACTATTTTGGATTTTAAGGAATTTAATTATGATAATTGCTCTTTGATAGATTGTATTTCCTTGTTGCAATCCGTGCTAAATTCTCCTCATGCTTATAGTCAAAATAAAGCTTTTACCAAACATATCGTTGATGCCTTGATGCAATCATATGAAGAAAAGCTTGAGTTGGAAGTTTCTATCCTTAGAAAACTTTATGATGAGTGGGAACCTACTATTAAAATTAAGATTAAAGATCATGAATGTTATGCTTTGTGTGATTTGGGTGCTAGTGTTTCCACGATTCCAAAAACTTTGTGCGATTTGCTAGGTTTCCGTGATTTTGATGATTGCTCTTTAAACATGCACCTTGCGGATTCCACTACTAAGAAACCTATGGGAAGAATTAATGATTTTCTTATTGTTGCAAATAGGAACTATGTGCCCGTAGATTTTATTGTTCTTGATATAGATTGCAATCCTTCATGTCCTATTATTCTTGGTAGACATTTCCTTAGAACGATTGGTGCAATTATTGATATGAAGGAAGGGAATATTAGATTCCAGTTTCCATTAAAGAAAGGCATGGAGCACTTCCCTAGGAAGAAAATAAAATTAGCATATGAATCCATCATGAGAGCCACTTATGGATTGCCTACGAAAGATGACAATACCTAGATCTATCCTTGCTTTTATGCCTAGCTAGAGGCGTTAAACGATAGCGCTTGTTGGGAGGCAACCCAATTTTATTTTTTGTTTTTGCTTTTTTGCTGCTTTTTAGGAATAAATATTTGTTCTAGCCTCTGGTTAGATGTGTTTTTATGTTTTAATTAGTGTTTGTGCCAAGTTAAACCTGTAGGATCTTCTTGGGTGATAGTTATTTGATCTTGCTGTAATTTCGAGAAACTTTCTGTTCACAAAAATAAGTGTTAAAAATCACCAGAACATGATAAAATATTGATTCCAATTGCTTCTGATCAATAAACAAATTTTCTAGGTCTTCCTATTTTGGCTGTTTTTTTGGAGTTCCAGATTTTGCGTTAGTTACAGATTACTACAGACTGTTCTGTTTTTGACAGATTCTGTTTTTCGTGTGTTGTTTGCTTATTTTGATGAATATATGGATAATAAAATAGTTTATAAATGATAGAGAAGTTGGAATACAGTAGGTTTAACACTAATATAAATAAAGAATGAGTTCATTACAGTACCTTGAAGTGGACTTTTGTTTTCTTCGCTAACGGAGCTCACGAGATTTTCTGTTAAGTTTTGTGTTGTGAAGTTTCCAAGTTTTGGGTAAAAGATTTGATGGATTATGGAACAAGGAGTGGCAAGAGCCTAAGCTTGGGGATGCCCATGGAAACCCCAAGATAATCTAAGGACACCTAAAAGCCAAAGCTTGGGGATCCCCCGGAAGGAATCCCCTCTTTCGTCTACTTCCATCGGTAACTTTACTTGGAGCTATATTTTTATTCACCACATGATATGTGTTTTGCTTGGAGCGTCTTGTACGATTTGAGTCTTTGCTTTTTAGTTTACCAGAATCATCCTTTCTGTACACACCTTTTGAGAGAGATACACATGTTCGGGAATTATTAGAATACTCTATGTGCTTCACTTATATCTTTTGAGTTATATAGTTTTTGCTCTAGTACTTCACTTATATCTTTTAGAGCATGGTGGTGGATTTGTTTTATAGAAACTATTGATGTCTCATGCTTCACTTAGATTATTTTGAGAGTCTTAAATAGCATGGTAATTTTCTTAAATGGTCATAATATGCTAGGTATTCAAGAATAGTAAAAACTTTTTTTTGAGTGTGTTGAATACTAAGAGAAATTTGATGCTTGATGATTGTTTTGAGACATGGAGGTAGTGATATCAAAGTTGTGCTAGTCGAGTAGTTGTGAATTTTAGAAATACTTGTGTTAAAGTTTTTGATTCCCGTAGCATGCACGTATGGTGAACCGTTATGTGATGAAGTCGGAGCATGATTTATTTATTGATTGTCTTCCTTATGAATGGCGGTCGGGGACGAGCGATGGTCTTTTCCTACCAATCTATCCCCCTAGGAGCATGCGCGTAATACTTTACTTTGATAACTTGTAGATTTTTGCAATAAGTATATGAGTTCTTTATGAATAATGTTGAGTCTATGGATTATACACACTCTTCTTCCTTCCACCATTGCTAGCCTCTCTAATACCGCGCACTTTTCACCGGTATCATACACCCACCATATACCTTCCTCAAAACAGCCACCATACCTTCCTATCATGGCATTTCCATAGCCATTCCGAGATATATTGCCATGCAACTCACCACCATTCCGTTTACTATGACACGTTCCATCATTATCATATTGCTTTGCATGATCATGTAGTTGACATTGTATTTGTGGAAAAGCCACCATTCATAATTCTTTCATACATGTCACTCTTGATTCATTGCATATCCTGGTACACCGCTAGAGGCATTCACATAGAGTCATATTTTGTTCCAAGTATTGAGTTGTAATTGTTAAGTTGTAAGAAAATAAAAGTGTGATGATCATCATTTTTAGAGCATTGTCCCAAGTGAGGAAAGGATGATGGAGACTATGATCCCCCATGTCGGGATGAGACTCCGGACTAAAAAAAAGGAGGCCATAAAAAAAAGGAAAAGGCCCAAATAAAAAAATGAGAGAAAAAGAGAGAAGGGACAATGTTACTATCCTTTTACCACACTTGTGCTTCAAATTAGCACCATGATCTTCATGATAGAGAGTCTCCTATGATATCACTTTCATTTACTAGTGGGAAATTTTCATTATAGAACTTGGCTTGCATATTCCAATGATGGGCTTCCTCAAAATGCCCTAGGTCTTCGTGAGCAAGCGAGTTGGATGCACACCCACTTAGTTTCTTTTATTGAGCTTTCATATACTTATAGCTCTAGTGCATCCGTTGCATGGCAATCCCTACTCACTCACATTGATATCTATTGATGGGCATCTCCATAGCCCGTTGATACGCCTAGTTGATGTGAGACTATCTTATCCTTTTTGTCTTCTCCACAACCACCATTCTATTCCACATATAGTGCTATGTCCATGGCTCACGCTCATGTATTGCGTGAAGATTGAAAAAGTTTGAGAACACCTAAAGTATGAAACAATTGCTTGGCTTGTCATCGGGGTTGTGCATGATTTAAATATTTTATGTGGTGAAGATAGAGCATAGCCAGACTATAAGATTTTGTAGGGATAACTTTCTTTGGTCAAGTTATTTTGAGAATACATAATTGCTTATTTAGTATGCTTGAAGTATTATTATTTTTATGTCAATATTGAACTTTTATCTTGAATCATCCGGATCTGAATATTCATACCACAATTAAAGAAGAATTACACTGAAATTATGCCAAGTAGCATTCCACATAAAAAATTCTGTTTTTATCATTTACCTACTCGAGGACGAGCAGGATTAAGCTTGGGGATGCTTGATACGTCTCCAACGTATCTATAATTTTTGATTGCACCATGCTATATTATCTTCTGTTTTGGACATTATTGGGCGTTATTATTCACTTTTATATTATTTTTGGGACTAACCTATTAACCGGAGGCCCAGCCCAGAATTGCTATTTTTTTGCCTATTTCAGAGTTTCGCAGAAAAAGAATATCAAACGGAGTCCAAACGGAATGAAACCTTCGGGAGCGTGATTTTGAACGAACATGATCCAGAAACTTGGACCCTCGTCAAGGAAGCTTCAGGAAGCCACGAGGTAGGGGGCGCCTACCCCCCTAGGCGCGCCTCCACCCTCGTGGGCCCCATGTTGCTCCACCGACGTACTCCTTCCTCGTATATATACCTACTTACCCCCAAACGATCAGATACGGAGCCAAAAACCTAATTCCTCCGCCGCAACTTTCTGTACCCACGAGATCCCATCTTGGGGCCTGTTCCGGAGCTCCGTCGGAAGGGGCATCGATCATGGAGGGCTTCTACATCAACACCATAGCCTCTCCGATGAAGTACAAGTAGTTTACTTCAGACCTTCGGGTCCATAGTTATTAGCTAGATGGCTTCTTCTCTCTTTTTGGATCTCAATACAATGTTATCCCCCTCTCTTGTGGAGATCTATTCGATGTAATCTTATTTTGCGGTGTGTTTGTTCAGACGATGAATTGTGGGTTTATGATCAAGTTTATCTATGAACAATATTTGAATCTTCTGAATTCTTTTATGTATGATTGGTTATCTTTGCAAGTCTCTTCGAATTATCAGTTTGGTTTGGCCTACTAGATTGATCTTTCTTGCATTGGGAGAAGTGCTTAGCTTTGGGTTCAATCTTGCTGTGTCCTTTCCCAGTGACAGTAGGGGCAGCAAGGCACATATTGTATTGTTGCCATAGAGGATAACAAGATGGGGTTTTTATCATATTGCATGAACTTATCCCTCTACATCATGTCATCTTGCTTAAGGCGTTACTCTGTTCTTATGAACTTAATACTCTAGATGCATGCTGGATAGCGGTCGATCTGTGGATAATAGTAGTAGATGCAGGCAGGAGTCGGTCTACTTGTCTCGGACGTGATGCCTATATACATGATCATACCTAGATATTCTCATAACTATGGTCAATTCTATCAATTGCTCAACAGTAATTTGTTCACCCACCATAAAATACTTATGCTCTTGAGAGAAGCCACTAGTGAAACCTATGGCCCCCGGGTCTATCTTCCATTATATTAATCTTACAACACTTAGTTATTTTCGTTGCTTTTATTTTACTTTGCATCTTTATTATAAAAATACAAAAAATATTATCTTATCATAATTATCAGATCTCACTCTCGTAAGTGACCGTGTAGGGATTGACAACACCTTATCGCGTTGGTTGCGAGGATTTATTTGTTTGTGTAGGTGCGAGGGACTCGCGCGTAGCCTCCTATTGGATTGATACCTTGGTTCTCAAAAACTGAGGAAATACTTACACTACTTTGCTGCATCACCCTTTCCTCTTCAAGGGAAAACCAACGTTGTGCTGAAGAGGTAGCACCTGTCGTTTTTCCTTAAGAAGTTCTCAAACACGCTGGATCGCCATAAACCTCTCGCTTCGCCCTAAGCCGTAGATCCGGCTCCGGCTGTTGGCTGGCAAGCACATCAGTCCAACGCACCAGCGTGCCACGAGTGCTAAGTCAAAAAACGCCGGGTCGCCCAACCCAGCCCCGCCGCTATAAATTGCTGCACAACCAGCTGCTCGCCAACCCGGCCCGGCCGGATTGCCGCCAGCCGGCCCAGTGGGTGTTTCGCTCGCGCTCAACATTTTGAAAGACTAAGTATTGAACGCTCCTCTCAAAGGCCGAGCCCCTTGTCACGGACCAAAGCCCTGGCTGTCGGACTTCATGGGAGCCCAAAGGGGAGAGTTACAAGAAAACGGCTCTAAAAACCAAAAGCAAAGGCGCCGGCACCCACGAAGTTTCTACATACCGCTGGATCGCTCGACCCGGTCTCACCTTTTCAAGTTGCCGCACGACCAGCTGCTCGCCAAACCGGCCCTGCCGGATTGCCGCCAGCCGACCCAGTGGGTGTTTCGCTCACGCTCAACGTTTCGAAAGCCTAAGTACTAAACGCACCTCTCAAAGGTTGAACCCCTTGTCAGGAACCAGAGCCTTGGCTGTCAGACTCGCGGGGGGGAAACCCGAAGGGGGGAAGGTTGCAGGAAAACGGCTCCAAAAACGAAAAGCAAAGGCGAAGACATTCACGCAGCTCATGCATCATAAATTTAAAACAGGCCCAGGGCCAGAGTTCATTACACCCAGTCAACCCCTAGTGGGTGGGTGGACCTGCTACCTAACAGAAATCTGTGATAAGTAAAAAATTCAGGCGTCCCCATCACCGAATCGCGCAGCTCCCGGGTCCGCTGAGGTGCCGGTATCTTCCTCCCCGGCGTTCGCGTCGCGGTAGAAGCCCGTCTCCTCAGAAACTACCGGGTCATCCAGAAGCAGGCTGTAGTCATTAGCGGGCACGACTCCGCCGTCTTCCTCTCGCTCCGGCCGGAACTCATCGTGGAAGGCGAACCCGACAATACAGCTGGCCCGAGCAGCGATCCAGCCAGCTTCCGCCAGCAGCTGGCTCTCCGAGCCGACTCGCTGGCCCATCAGTGCGTCCAACGACAAGTCTGGATGCCAAGACATCGCGAACCGGAGCGCCATCTCGGCGCCAGCACGGGCGAGACTCGCCAATCATGGAGCCACTCCGAACCCGCCTCCAGCCAGCGCGCCAGCTGCGTGAAGCTACTCGGCGCAACGGAACCTGTCCAAAGGGCTGCCGTCATCGCCGCATCCTGGACTTAGAAACAAGAATTGGATACAAGAGATGAACTAGGGTTTGAGAGGAGATGGTGCTGGTGAAGATGTTGATGGAGATTGCCCTCTCCCGATGAGAGGAGTGTTGGTGATGACGATGGCGATGATTTCCCCCTCCCGGAGCGAAGTGTCCCCAGCAGAACAGCTCTGCCGGAGCCCTAGATTGGTTCCGCCAAGGTTCCGCCTCGTGGCGGCGGAGTCTCGTCCCGAAAGCTTGCTTATGATTTTTCTTCGGACGAAAGAGTTCATCTAGCAGAAGATGGGCACCGGAGGGCCAACAGGGGGCCCATGAGGCAGGGGGCGCGCCCAGGGGGGTAGGGCGTGCCCCCACCCTCGTGGACAGGTGGAGGCCCCCCTGACATATTTCTTCCGCTCAATATTTTTTATTATTTCCAAAAATAACTTTCGTGGAGTTTCAGGACTTTTGGAGTTTTGCAGAATAGGTCTCTAATATTTGCTCCTTTTCCAGCCCAGAATTCCAGCTGCCGGCATTCTCCCTCCTTATGCAAACCTTGTAAAATAAGAGAGAATAGGCATAAGTATTGTGACATAACATGTAATAACAGCCCATAATGCAATAAATATCAATATAAAAGCATGATGCAAAATGGACGTATCAACTCCCCCAAGCTTAGGCCTCGCTTGTCCTCAAGCGGAAGCCGATAACGATAAATATGTCCATATGTTTAGAGGTAGAGGTGTCGATAAAATAAAATACGGACATGAGGGCATCATGATTATTCTCATAACAACACATATATGGATATTGTCATATGATTTCTTATGCTCAAGTAATAATCTATTCACAATGCAATGTATGAATCAGAAACTTTATTGAAAACTAACAAACTATAATCTCAGTCATTGAGGCAATTGCAATTTATCATAACATCAGAAAGAGTCTATGTTAGAGCTTTCTAGCAATTTAACTCAACTACCATTTAGTCTTTCATAATTGCTAACACTCACGCAATACTTGTGGTTACGGAGTATTAATCGGACACAGAGAAAGATAGGGGCTTATAGTTTCTCCTCCCAACCTTTTACCTCAAGGGTAATGTCAACAATAATAACTCATGCTGACTTACATCCAATTTGATATATATGTCTGGATCTTTCCAACACACTGTGCTTGCCAAAGGATATAATGTAAAAAGGAAAGGTGAAGATCACCATGACTCTTGCATAAGGTAGAAGATAATAATAAAAGATAGGCCTTTCGTAGAGGGAAGCAGAGGTTGCCATGCGCTTTCAGGGTTGGATGCACAAAATCTTAATGCTAAAGAACGTCACTTTATATTGCCACTTGTGATATGAACCTTTATTATGCAGTCCGTCACTTTTATTTCTTCCACATCACAAGATCGTATAAAGCTTATTTCCACCACACCAATAAATCATACATATTTAGAGAGCAATTTTTATTGCTTGCACCGATGACAACTTACTTGAAGAATCTTACTCAATCCATAGGTAGGTATGGTGGACTCTTATGGCAAAACTGGTTTAAGGGTTTTGGGAAGCACAAGTAGTATCTCTACTTGGTGCAAAGAATTTGGCTAGCATGAGGGGGAAAGGCAAGCTCAACATGTTGGATGATCCATGACAATATACTTTATCTCAGATATAAGAAAACATAACCCATTACGTTGTCTTCCTTGTCCAACATCAACTCTTTAGCATGTCATATTTTAATGAGTGCTCCCAATCATAAAATATGTCCAAGATAGTATATTTATATGTGAAACCTCTCTTTCTTTATTACTTCCTATTAATTGCAACGATGACCAAAACTATGTTTGTCAACTCTCAACAACTTTTAATCATCATACTCTTTCTATGTGAAGTCATTACTATCCATGAGATCAATATGATATTTTTATTCCTTTTTATTGTTTTCTCTTTTCTTTCATTCACTCAAGATCATAGCAAGATAATCAAGCCCTTGACTCAACACTAATCTTTACTAGTAAGTCACATGTGCCTTGCACGCGAGAGTGAAGTGTGACCCAATATCGACACACCTCATTATAATAGTTAAACATATATATTTGGAGTCACACACAAATGAAATTTAAGTTGTAGGTTTAAGTCTCATCACCCTTCCCATTCGAAATCTAATTATAACTACATAATATTTGATGAATGTGGTATATACTACACAAAACTCATGTGAAACATATAAGAACAGTTGGGTACTCCATTTTCAAAGAAAATTGGACTTTAGGAAGATGTTGCATTAGCTTTGAACCAAAAAATAAATAAAAATAAATGTCAATTCTTTTGGAAGAAAAAAAACATGGGAGAACTGAAGTATAGAAGAGTCTAGAACAAATGAGAAGTGTATGTGTTATGTGCGTATTGTACAACGTAAATGATAAAATAATCGTGAATTTCCATTCTTTTAACAGAGGAAAACATGAAGAATTGAAGTATGGAAGAATCTAGAACAAAGAAGAAGTGTCTTTATTTTCAGGTTTGTGCATAAGGACAAGTGTGGAATCTTCTAGATTAGTAACACGTGGCAGAATCCAATATGGTGGAGAGAATATCCAACGGTCAAGACTACTCGGATTTGCCACCTCCCAACCGTTGGATCGGCTTCATCCAACAGCCAATATTTAAAGTTATTCACACACTATAGAATGGTATAGATTATATAGCTCATGGACTCGATTACATAGAGGGATCATGAAGCAAAACTCAAAACTAGATCATACCAAAACTTGTATTCTACTAGATCAAGATACTACTAAATAGGATCGAACTAAGAAAAACGCTAAAGATAGGAGATGTGGTTGTGATACGATACCGGGGCACCTCCCCCAAGCTTGGCAGTTGCCAAGGGGAGTGCCCATACCCATGTGATTATGTCTCCTTCTTCGGGGATGGTGATGTGATATTCTTGGCGATAATGCCCCTCAGGATACGATTCTCTTCCTCGAGCTTATTGAGTTGCCGATTGAGATCCATTATCTCCTTACGAAGCTTTCCTGTAACGGCTAAAGCTCCTTGCACCCAAGGGTGTTGCATAGCTGCGGGAGAACAAGTGACACCACTCTTCTTCATATTCTCTTAAGAAAGAAATCTAACACTGGAAGGGATAACCGAGTTTGGAATGGCTGAGCTCTGTAGTTTCCCCATCGTGAACCCAGCTCGGAAGCGATAAGTGACTTCTTGATCCTCCATGGCATCTATCCTCATCAAATCACCCTCCATCTCTTCCTCCGTTGCTGGCCCAAAGTGGTCAACATCGCTGTTTGTTCTTGGTCTCGATGCCGGATGAGACACCCGGCTCTCCCCGACTGACTCTTGAGAGGACATCTTGCTCTAATCTGCAACAGCAATAGCTCGAAACAAGAACAGAGAATATTTGCATGATACAGGAGTCAAAACCTTCGGGAGATTATATAATGAATTTTTACCGACCAAAATACGTATCGTGCTAGAAAACGGAGTCCGGAGAGCACACGAGGTGCCCACGAGGCAGGGGGGCGCGCCCAGGGGGTAGGGCGCGCCCTCCACCCTCGTGGAGGCCTCGTGTCCTTCCCGGACTGCTTCTTATTTTTTTATTTTTCTAAATATTCCAAAATGGAGAAAAATTGTCATTAGAACTGTTTTGGAGTCGGTTTACTTACCGTACCACATACCTATTCCTTTTCGGAGTCTGAAACATTCCGGAAAGTGTCCCTTATGTATTCCTCCGGGGTTACGATTTCAATAACAATGGTTTCAACATTTGTAGGATTACCTGAGATATAATGTTTAATTCTTTGACCGTTCACCACCTTCGGATTTGTGCCTTCGAAGTTGTTGATTTTTATGGCACCGGAACGATAGACCTCCTCGATAACGTAAGGGCCTTCCCATTTAGAGAGAAGTTTTCCTGTAAAAAATCTTAAACGAGAGTTGTATAGCAATACATAATCACCTACATTAAACTCACGCTTTTGTATTCTTTTGTTATGCCATCTTTTAACTTTTTCTTTAAATAATTTGGCATTTTCATAGGCTTGTGTTCTCCATTCATCAAGTGAGCTAATGTCAAATAATCTCTTCTCACCGGCAAGTTTGAAATCATAATTGAGCTCTTTAATAGCCCAATAAGCCTTATGTTCTAGTTCGAGAGGTAAGTGACATGCTTTTCCATAAACCATTTTATACGGAGACATACCCATAGGATTTTTATATGCAGTTCTATAGGCCCATAATGCATCATCCAGTTTCTTGGACCAATTCTTTCTAGATCTAGTAACAGTCTTTTGCAAAATTAATTTGAGCTCTCTGTTACTCAATTCCACTTGGCCGAGTCCTTTCAAAAACAACGGGGCCAGCATCGCCCCTCAATCCGGCTCGCCCTTGGCCGGGTCGCCCGACCCGGCCAGGCCTCGCGACCCGGCAGGATCTGCAACCCAGCCGGACTCCTCGACTCGGATCCAACAACCAAGCTCAAGACTTCTCCGGCAAGCCAGCACCGCCCCTGGCGTGCTCTCCAAACCCGGCCAAGGGTCAGCGCCCGTCCCATCCCGGACGTACAATGGGACGAGTCTCCACCAACTGATGACCGAAGCCACAGTGCCTCGTCCATGCCTCTGGTCAGCCGGACGAGGCAACAGTGCCCCCACCTACCCGCTGACCAGGGATGGTGTGGCAACAGTGCACCAGTCGTCACCCATGACGCCAGCAAGCGGTGACCGGAAGGAGCACCACTGTGGATCGACTCAACTCGGCCACGCCCTGATGGTCGACAAGACGGCGCACAGTACCCCCAGGCGCATGGGGCCCGCGGCCGGAGAACCCGGCGAGGCCTGGTACGCGGCGGGCCCCAGCGTCGGGTTCCCTGGACACTGACGACCCGGCCCTACGGCCTTGTAACATTACCATTGTACCCCTGGGGGTTGACCTATAAAACCCCCCAGGAGCCCTCATGCATACGGGCAACTCACTCATTCACACAGGCAACGCCACACACACCTAGCAAGCAACATCCGAGGAGAGGGAGCAGCCTAAGTTTTGGCCCGACCTCCCTCTTCCTCCATACAGCTCTAGGAGCAACTCTGTACTGTTACGTATAAACCCCACTCGGCAGGACTAGGGGTGTTATCTCTCCGGAGAGCCCCGAACCTGGGTATGTCTTGCATCCCGCGCTCGCTCATGCCGACCTCGCCTCTGGAGCCCACCAGTGCCCTCGAGCCTCCTCCTATCTTTAGCCATCCCATGGCATCTGCCGTGCGCCCACCACGACAGGCACGTTGCCCTCTCGATGTGGTCGAGGACGGCCTCGAGGGTGCGGCCTGGCACGCCCCACACCACTCGCGCCGCCCATCGGCGTTGAGGCGGCCCCGCGGGACGACGCCGTTGGTGGAGGCGATCTGCTCCTCGCGGCGGTGTTGGAAGTACATGGTCCAGAGGGTGTGGCTGTCGGCGGCGTAGCGCGGCTCGTTCCCTGCTCCTCCGTCAGGGACGAGCGGATGCGGGCGATCTCGGCCCGCCGCGCCGCCCCTTCGGGCACCGGTGGCACCGGGACGCCGCCGGCGCTCAGCCTCCACGTCCCCGGCACCCGCATGTCCGGGGCGCCGGGTACTCGGCCTCGTAGAGCAGGCGCGCCGGCTCTTGGAGGTTGCGGCGGCCGAAGCCGTTCGCCGCCGCACCGTCGCCTGGGTACCTCTCGGCCAACTTTTTTGTTGGCGGGAAGAGGGGAAAGTGTTGCTTTCTGCGCCGGAGAGGGGGGAAATGAGAGTTGTGGCGTCCGCTGGCGGGGAGGTCGCCTTTTATAGCCATAGCTGGGCGGCGACGGGCTGCATGTCGGGCGACGCGTGGTGGGACGCGCGTCGCGGAGCGTTCACTGCGCCGCCCGTGAGGCATCAATGGAGGCTGACCGGCGCGGCAGCCTTCACATTGATTCCTGCGGGAACCGAGGCGATGAGGGCGACGAAGCGGCGTCTCGTTGACTCGGCAGGCCCATCCTCTTTCGCGCCAAAAACTCTCGCCCGGCGCCCCTGTCGGGTTCGGTCTGGGTCCGCCGGCGCCAGTTTCGGCTTAAACCGGCGAAAAAGGGCTCCTGGGGCACGACTAGGCCGATTTTTGGGCGCCGGCGCGGAAAAATCACCTAGGGAGGGTCTGTTGAGGGTGCGGCTGAAGATGCTCTAAGCCCCACATTGTACATGCTCTAACACACAGCTCTGGGAGCCCCCAACCAAACCTTACACAGCTCTTCACCTAAGCATCATCTTGATCTCCTGTACCCAAGGCCCGACAGTGGACATGTTCTAGTGGTTGATTCAGCATTTGCACCAGAGAACCTAACTCCACATGTATCTTGACTGCATTGATCTCACACGCCATTTGGAGCACCCGCTTGCAGGCCAAAATTTCTACCGCCTACGGATCCACAATGCCTGGAAAATGATGGCAAACCCCGGCCCTAAACGCACCACTGTGATCTCTAAGAACAACACCTCCTCTGCCCTTGTCACCGAATTTTGGCACAGCCCAATCCGAGTTGATTTGTAACCATCCTTGTCAGGCGGCTGCCGCTTGACGCCGGCGATGGCCTTTTCTCGACCGGGACAGCCTTCCACTCCTCCATATTATCCCTTACCGTGGCTATTATTTTCATGTGGTGCTGCTATTTTCCTTCCATCCCTCACCTCATTCCTCACCAACCCCAACCAAAGGCCGTAAGTTGCTTGTACCATTGCTGCCCTCTCTTCGTCACACGCCGCGTCGAACCAACCCGGTAGCCAGCTGGCTAGAGCACTCTGGGAGTCCATCAAGCTCGGTGGGGTCGCCACAAACTCCCTTCTCTGAGTGTAGAAGCTGCGAGAACTGCGCTGAATGTTGGCATGACCAGCTTCCCTGCCACACGCAACACAAAAAACACCGGGTTGCATAGTATCCTGCAAACATAAAACACATGGAGCGCGCAAGGCGTCACGAGCAACCGATCAGGTGCCTTATACATAAAGCGGCCCGTTTTTTCAAAATAAAATAAAATTATATTATGTTTGAAAGTTTCAAAGATTATCATTTTTTTACAAATGCAAACACCTGTTCTTCAAGTATGTGTAAAGTTTCATTAAAAAAATTAGACGTGTGATACAAGTTGTAGGCATTGACCAGACGCACAACACACACATTCTTGGCAAAAAAAGAGACTACACCACACACCACTATACACCCGCTATGCACCTATCAATATCTACAACTTATACACGCGTGACACGTCTTGAGAAACTTTTGAAAGCTTTGGACTCCGTGAATAGCGAATACATCGTCATATGTGGCCCGTAGACCGGTAGACGTGTGAGATATCTGCAAGGGAAAAATACCCTGCGTGAGGAGAGCTCCTATGACGTCTGTAGGTATCATACAAGGGAGCTTTCGCTGAAGGGCAGCGCAAATGGGCAGCTCACTTGTTCCGTGACAGATTTTCTATTCTTTTCCTTTGGTTTTTAGTCGAGTTTTCACCCAGAAAAGGCTTTTGAATTCCAGTTTTTTTAGTTGTGAACAAACTATTGAAAAGTGAACAAATTTTTAAAAACATGATTTTTTTTTTTTAGAAAATGTGATCATCTTTTAAAAATTGCAAACAAATTTCGAATTTTGAACAATTTTTTTGAATTGTGAACAAATTTTAAGAAGTGACAAAATTCGAAAAACATCAACAAATTTTGAAATATGAACAAATTTTTTCAAATGTGTGAGCATTTTTTGGAACTAAGAAAAAAATAGAATTCGGAAGTAATTTATTGAATTGTGAACAAATTTTATAAAAGTGATTTTTTTGAAAAACTGAACAATATTGAAAATCTGAACAAACTTTTCCAAAAAATGTGAACAGTTTTTGAATTACAAACAAATTTTGAAACCCATGAATATTTTTTTGGAACCGTGAACAAATTTTGGAACTTTGACCATTTTCTGAAAAAGTGAGAAAAAACAAATAAAAAGATAAAATAAAATAGATAGATACATAAAAAGAGAAGAAACACTGAGATTGGACCGTGGGCCAGCGCAAACTGAGGCATCGGGGTGGGCGCCTTCAGCGAAGCCGCTTCTTTTTGTTGCTCTTGGGTGGCAAATAGGAATGGCTCCGGGTGACATTGTCCCAGCGGGGGGGGCTCTCACCATGTTGATTCCCGGCCTGATGGGTCGGGCTGAGGACCCCATTGTCAGCTCCATCCTAGGCCACTTTGGATGCCACTTTGAATGGCCCATGGCAATCTACGAGGAAAATCAAGAAGCCTCGTTCAAGACAAGGGCTCAGTATCCGTGGAGGACTCCTCTCCACCGACATAATCGACTAGAACTCTTGTAATCCTATGCCTCCAGTAACTTATATAAACCAAGGGCAGGTTGGTCGATAGATCATGACAATTTAGATCATCAGATCTACAAACAACGATCTCAAGATAGATCACATGTACTTTGTACTCCACACTGAATCAATACAACAAAAGCAGGACTTAGGGTTTTATCCCTTAGGAGAGCCCAAACCTGGATAAAAATTTGTGTCTCTGTTACCATCCTGCCAAGGCTACTAGCTCGGGACTCCCTACCGAAGATCTGTGGTAATTGACTGCCATTGGTGGCCTATTCAGGTCCCGGTACATAGTCACAGAGAGATCAAGATCGGCCAGCAGATCGGGACCAGCATGACCTTCGTACCGGGCTCACTGGTGGAAAAAAGGCCTTTGGTCGCGGTTCGCAACTGCCATTAGTCGCGGTTGCGCAACCGCGACCAAATAAGCGCGACTAAAGCCCCCCACCTTTAGTCGCGGCTGCTTAAGAACCGCGACTAACGGCCCGTCCACGTGGGCGCCAGGCGGCCGTCGGGGCGGAGGACCTTTAGTCGCGGTTCTTCTGGCCAACCGCGACTAAAGGCCGCCGCAGGTTTAGGGTTTTAGCCCCCCTAAACCTGTTTTCTGTTTAATTTGTATTGTTTTATTTCTTTTGTGCTTTATTTTAATTTTGAAGGAGTTTCATATATTCTACGGTACTACATACATGCATATGAATGTACAATTTCAAATAAATTTGAAATTAGAACCAAAAAGAATTCAAGAGGAATATACAATATATATTCAATATCATCGGATGACCATATACAATTTTGAACAAGTTTCCATACATGATTTAATCCATATAAAGTTCTACGTCCTCGTAATAGTGTTCTCCTTTAGGATGGAGGACTTCCTGCTGAACCATCCAGCTAGTTCCTCTTGAAGTGGTCGGAAGCGAGCTTCGGACTAAACATCCACGGAGGTTATTCCTCCGAGCATTGGTATCACTCGGAACCCGCTCAGAGGTGTATCTCGGATCATCTCACGAACATAGTATCCACATAGATTGGTCTCCGGTGGCTGAATATCCCCAGCATTCTTAGGCTTTAACCTTTTGAATTCTAGCTCTTTTTTGAATTCACCGACCTTTGTATCTACGAACCGTCTCCAAACCCTACGAGGCAAAGAAAATTAAATGAACAAGAGAGTTATTAGTTACTTGATATTAGGAAATGAACGAAATAGGCCGATCGATATAGAGCACAAATGAATGAAAATAATTACTTCTGCAGCATTCTTCTCATGTCGCCCCAAAGCTTTGGATCCATATTCAGAGAGTCGTGGACGAGACATTCGAGGTGTTAACTTTAATTACTAGCAGAATCCAGTGGAACTGCGGACACGATACATGCACAATCGTCATGCATAACTCATCGATTAGCCGGCCACATACCATGCATGGAGTAAACAAAAGAGAATGTGCTCAAGACAGAAACACTCACCCAAAATGGTAAGGAAATAGAATATCACTTTTGAGTTCCTGCTTTGTAAGAAACTGCCACAGGTCTGCCTCCACGTCGGCGGGGTGACGCTCCAACACATGTCCATTAACGATGTGTGGGTCAATGAACCCAACATCATGGATGTTCCTTACTCTGCATTCCTTAATCTTCATTCTGCATGTATAATAGCGGACACAACAATATAGTTAGGACATATATATAGTGCAGGCAATATGAACGAGATGGGGTAGAAATTAATAAATCACTTACAGAACGTAGCAACTGATGATAGATTTGTCGAGCTCGCGCAGATTGAAAAGCTGGAACAATTCACTCAGTGCAATTTGTACATAGTAATGTTTGAAGTGATGCTCATGTCTAACTTCCGCATAAATATATTCTTTGGCGTTTTTATTTCTTATGTAACCCTTGTACCAATTCAGCAGACCTTTCATTTGGTCGGGTAGATCCTTTTCTGCGCAGGCTCGACGAGAGGCCCATTCTTGACATATGTAATTACTACCTCCTTCACTGGCGCCTCATCAAGGCCTAACAGTTCACGAAGAGTAATACCTAAGTTGGCGCTTGTTCTCGCACTTTCGTTATAGTCAATCCTGTGTTGCCGCAGCTTGTATGATCTCGGGTCATCCAGATGAAGGCTTCCACTATAAGCGGGCAATCGATTGTTTACTTTGTTCCCGAGCTGGGCAACTTGTTTCCGCTTTTTTACTTCGGCCTTCTCCGCTCTTTGTTCTCCTTGAACATGAGTGCCTGCCTGCAAGTTCACGTGCATAGTCGTTAGGCAGATTCTTGGCGGCTTGGGACGGTGTGCTCAAAATGACTTAGCCCACTTCTTTTGCTTATCGAAAATCTGGCTTGGGCTCGGGCTCTCTTTTCTTCTTGCAGTCCGCCTTCCATTTCTCCAAATCAGCAGCCAGCGGCGCGTCGACTTCCTCGGCACTACGTTCCCAAGGCCTTGTGGGAGAGGCTTGATGATGGCTCCGGTACCTTTGTGGTCTTAGGTACATAAGGGTCGGGTTAATAATCCAGGACTGCTTCTGCCTCTTTGCCGTAGGTGGATTGGGGGCGGCGTCTGATCACCCGCCGGACGAGGACTGGGGGGCGGCGGATGATCACCCGCCGGACGTTGTGGACTGGGGGGCGGCGTCGGCTTACGTGACGGAGGTGTAGGTGAACCGCCACCACCACCACCACCACCACCACCGCCACCGCCACCACCACCACCGTAGGGGGGTGGACTTGTTGTCCTTGGCGCCTCGCCTGGAAACTTGATAAACTTCTTTTGCCATAGAATGAAATGGCGCTTGACATCTCCAAGTCTTTTCTCCCCTTCAGGTGTAGCAATGTCAATCTCCAGGTCCTCAAACCCTTGGACTATGTCCTCCACCGTGACACGAGCATAGCCATCTTGAATGGGGTTGTTGTGGTGGAGTGCTCCATGTAAACATGGTAAAGCACTGCCGATGGCTACCTTCATGGACATGTTCCCGATAGGATAATACAGATGACATTCTTTCATCTCCTTTATATCGCCCACGGGTAGCGAGGAGGCTCCGGTGCAGTAATTTCGACCACCCGAGGCTCCGGTGCAGTAATTTCGACCACCGAGGCTCCGGTGCAGTAATTTCGATCGTCGGTGCATCCGCACCAGCCGGTGGGGCCTCCGTGGAAGCCACGCTGCTTCTCCGCTGCTGGCTTCCGAGATCCGCTGGATGATCTTCATGCTGCACCGAGCTGCATCTCTTTCGCTACTAGTACACTCATGGTTTTCTTCATCACATCCATTTCCGATGCCAACCGCGCCACAACATCTGCTTCCCGATCCATCTTTCTCTTACGGCTTCAGAAACCGACGGGTCATCGCTCGGGGAACCCTATTTTCCACAGAATGTGCCCCATGCCTCGTACACGTCCTCCTTGTTCAGGATTCCCGAGGGCTTTTGTCAGTAGCGTCGTTCTCTCTGTTGAACTTGATCTTCCCCTGTTGAGCATCCTTCATTGCGTCAATAAGGGCTTGGGTGGGTTTAATTAATTTGCCCCGGTAAACACACTCCCCTGTCTCCGGGTTCAGCGTTCCCCCATGCCCGTACCACCAGCTTTTGGCCCTTGGGTCCCATCCCTCCGTACCTGGACGGATTCCTCGCGCCCTCATCTCGTTCTCCATCTTCTCCAACCTAGGCACCCAAATGCGATACCCTCCTGGCCCCATAACATGATTGTACTCCTTCTTAGCCGCATTTTCCTTATTTTTTTCGATATTTGAATGAACTGCTCCGATTTCTTTTGCTTCACAAATTCTGGCCAATCATGTTTCAGTTTCTCATATTGTCCTTTGAAATCCGGAGTCTTGTTCTGCTTGACAAAGTCACGGGCTAGATTTTGCTTGAATTTCCGGAATGCGTCGGCCATCTTATGAAGAGCGAACTGTTTGACTAGCCTCCTCCTCTCCTTGTTTTCCTCAATCTTGTTACCCTCCTCATCGAATTTGTTGTATTCGGAGGTACAACGAAATGTTCCATAAGCTTCTTGAAGCAATCTTTTTTGTTCTCTTATCGACAAAAGTGAAACCATCAATTCGTGCCTTTTTGGCTCATTCCACTCTGGACGGTGATCGAGACGTTGTCTCTAACAATGGCTCCGCATTGGCTGACAAACTTGGTGGCCTTCTTGCGGGGCTCCAGCCGCCTGCCGGTTGCCTTGTCGACAACCTCGATGGTGCATGTTTCTCCTTGTTTCATCGTCTTGGTTGCGCCACGCTTTGACGACGTACTCGATTGTTTCGACGATCCGCCGAGGGCTAAAATAAGAAAGAGAGTCGCGCGTTAGTACACACATATTTATTCAAATCAGTTAGTTTGTATCACCGAGGCTCAATGTATATATATACCTCGGCGCGGAGGTGGTTGCTACTTCCATTTGAAGATCGCCGTTTATCGACGTTTCTTGACATCATCTTGTCGACGGCGCCTTCATCTTCACCGTCAAGGTTCAGATAAGAAGAGATATCATCTTCTTCTTCTCCGGTCGGCACATATTGAATATCGCCGTTTATGATGCCGAACATATGTGCTTCACCGTCCGGATCATAGTTGTCCATAATCGGGTCAGCTCTATCGTCCGCCATTATGTCATCCTGAAAACATGTAGTAAAAACAAATTAATTAAGTGAAGAAGGGGCGGTGGCGGTGGCGGTGGCGAAAGGCGGTGGCAAAAGGAGGGGCGAGAAGGGTGGGAGAGGGTGTCGCGGTAGAGCGCGAGACGGGGCGGCAGACGACGGCGTCACGGAGAGGGAGGCGAGGACAACACACACGGGGAGGGAGGCGAGGACAACAGACAACCACGTCTTCACGAATGTCATTTTGTGAAGAAACTTTGCAAGCAATTAAACATTTGTCAACCACGTCTTCACGCGAGATGGAAGGATCACTCACATGAAGACAATACAGTAATGGGTCGACCCAGTAGCAGTACTAAAACGGGAGAAAAAGGAAGAAAAAAAATAGGGCATGCGAGGATATGATCCTAGGTCGCCTCTGTAGTTGAGGGTGTTGTTAGCCATTGCGCAACTGTTGGGGTCGTGGAACTAAATGAGGCGCTTCCTAATTTAGGATGAAAGCCCGGAGTTGTTTTTATTTCTTCGTTTTTTGTTTCTTTTTGTGATTTGTTTGGTTTTTCTTTCTTCTTGGTTTTTGGTATTCTTTTTTTGTTGCTATATCTTGTTTTTTCGTTTTTCTTTTGGTTTCTCTTTGTTTCTTTCATGGTTTTTATCCATTTTCCCTTTTTCAAATTTTCCTTCTTTTTCCTTTGGTTTTTGTCTACTTCTTAGTTTTCAGCGAGTTTTTGTTTTCTTTGTTTCTTTGTCGGTATTCATA
The DNA here is from genome assembly GCA_021605205.1 of Aegilops longissima. NCBI lineage: Eukaryota > Viridiplantae > Streptophyta > Magnoliopsida > Poales > Poaceae > Aegilops > Aegilops longissima. The sequence continues at coordinate 53,365,140 of CM038682.1, forward strand.
GTTTTCTATTTTTTGCGTTTGTTTCTTTGCTTTTATTTTTCATTTTCATTTTTCCTTTAGTTTCCTTTTTGGATTTCATTGTTTTCATTTTCCTCTTTCTTTATTTTGGTTTTCATTCTACATTTTTTTGTATCAAGAATATTTTTAAATACACGTTTAACCATTTTCATATATGAGTTTAACATTTTTAATACATAATCAAAAAATTATACATATTTTTCAGCATTTTTAAAATACAAAATTAACATTTCTAATACATGGTCAACATTTTAGCTATACAGACTTTTAAACATTTTTCAAATGCTTGAATAATTTTTTCAAATACAAGATTAACATTTTTAACACATGGTCAACATTTGTTCTATACATATTTAACATTTTGAAATGCATTATTATTATTATTTGAATACATGGTTAACATTTCTTCAATATACATTTAGCATTTTTTAATACATGCACACCTTTTTTTCTTTGCACATTTTCAACGTTCTTCAAATGCTGGATTAACATTTTTTAAATATAAGATTAACCATTTTCTAACACATGGTCAACATTTTTCTATAAAACATTTAACATTTTCAGATGCTTGATTAACAATTTTCAAATACAAGATTAGCAATTTTAACACATGGCAACATTTTTTACACACATTTAACATTTTACTGCATCATCACCTAACACACACACACACACACACACACGCACGCTGCAACAAGTGAGAAATAATAACAATGGAGGGTGCGGAGAGCTGCGGCAAGAGCGTGACGAGTGAGGAGGAGGTGAAGCCGGGTCGGAGGAAGGAGAGGTGATGATGATGCAGGAGCAGGACGGAGGTGTCTGTGGCATCGGCGGGCGGCGGAATCCATGGCGCCGGCGCAGATCGACGTGAGGATGGACGTGGCGCTGCTCCACCGCCAGCGCAGATCGACGTGAGGATGGGCGTGGCAGCGGCCGGGAACGGAGGCGGGCGGCGGTTGCTCGGAGAGAGGGCGGAGGGGTTCTGGGCGAGCGAGGCGGCAGACGAGGCCGCCGGCGGCATGGCTGGTGGGCGAGGGCGCGGCGGCGGGCCGAGGGCGAGGGCGACGGCGGCGGCGCGGCGGCGGCGACGGCGGCGGCGCGAGGCGCGCAGAGACGAACAAAGCGAGAAACGGCGGCGGCGTCGAGGGCTTGTATTTATAGCCCCCCTTTAGTCGCGGTTGGCGGCGAGACCAGCGATTAAAGGTGCCCTTTAGTCGTGGTCGCCTGCCCAACCGCGACTAAAGGGTTTTATGGTTTTTGTGTTCAGCCCCACCTTTAGTCGCGGTTGGTCTGGCCAACCGCGACTAAAGGCCGCCGCAGGTTTAGGGTTTTAGCCCCCCCAAACCTGTTTTCTATTTAATTTGTATTGTTTTCTTTTTAATTTGTATTGTTTTCTATTTAATTTGTATTGTTTTATTTCTTTTGTGCTTTATTTTAATTTTGAAGGAGTTTCACATATTCTACGGTACTACATACATGCATATGAATGTACAATTTCAAACACAAATAATATGTCAAAATAAAACTAATTCAATTCAATATGTTAAAATACAAATAATATATCAAAAATTCAGAAAAATAGAACTAATTCATTTCAAAATTCTAAAAATACAAATAATATATCAAAAATTCAGAGAAGTTCTTCCCGGCCGCCTCTGTCTTCCCACAAGTTCTTCCGGCCAGTCTTCCCGCCATTCTTTCCCGCCTATGTCTTCCGCCATTTCTTCACGCCTCTATCTTGGCACAGATCGATGCTCCTTTTATAGGCACGGCGCCGCTTCGCTTTGTCTTGTTCCTCCGACAGGCGTCAGGCGCTACCCACGCGTCTGTCTAACCTTTAGTCCCGGTTGCACCAACCAGCCGGGACTAAAGGTTAGATGACCAACTCTGATTCCTCTTCTTCCGCCATTTCTTCCCTGTCTTCCGCCTCTTTCTTCCCGCCACTTTCTTCCCGCCTCCTGTCTTCCCGCTCCCATTTTTCCCGCCATTTCTCACTACATATATGTAGCCCGGCTTGGCCAGCATTATCACATCTCTACAATCTCTCATCACTCTCTCATGGCTTCCACCGCACCCACTCTAACCTACCAGCAGGTGGAGGAGCTTTGCGCCTCGAACTACCCTTGTCCACCGGGCTACCGCGTCCCCACCGGCTGGAGCCTAAGCGTCGGCGGCATGCCGTCCCTCCGTCCCTCGGTACTGCATACGGGCGGCCATCACGAACCACTACTACCTCGACCTCACGCCGGAGCAGCGGATGAATCGCGGCATCCCGATAACCAGCATACTTGGGACGCCTTCTTCATCAATCGGCGTGAGAGGCGCCGCCAGTATGAGGAGGACGGTCTGCCTCCTGGGAACTTCCACGAGGCCGGCCGTCGGCTATGGTGGTATGGCCGGACTCTGCAGAGTGTCATGGACTACATCACGGCCGGCGATATCCCCGCTGCGCTACCCTCGATTCGAGCCACGAAGCGCCGCCCGACGACAGCGACGACGGCAGCGGCGACAGCAGCGGCATTTACGACGGCGGCAACTTAGAAGGCGGCGACTACCAAGACAACGACGACGGCGGCTATGAAGACTACGAGTATGCATATTATCGCCTAGGCAGGAGTATGACTAAATCACTCCAAATTTCATGTATCATCAGTGGTATCTCGAATCATTGAAAATGGACACCAAACACATCACGGGTAATATAATTCACATGATCCATTCAACAAAGTTTGGTACAATAAATTATTACACATCATTTCTTCCTTGTGTCCCTGCTTGCTTACGATTGTGCCGTATCCATGGAGCATCCTCATCATTTAACTTAATGCTTGGGTCGGTGTTCACTTTGAAGGGCGGAATTTCAGCAAACATATTATAATCTTCCGACATGTCTGTCTTGTCCTCCACTCCCACGATGTTTCTTTTCCTGAAAGAACAATGTGGCGCTTTGGATCATCGCATGATGTATTGATCGTTTTCTTATCTTTCCGTTTCCTCGGTTTGCTACTCATGTCCTTCACATAGAAAACCTGAGCGACATCTTCGCTAGGACGAATGGTTCGTCAAGGTAACCAAGATTGTTGAAATCCACCATTGTCATTCCGTATTGCTGGTCCACCTTTACCCCACCTCCTGTTAGCTTGAACCATTTGCACCGGAACAAAGGGACCTTAAAGGAGGGTCCATAGTCAAGTTCCCATATCTCCTCTATGTAACCATAATATGTGACCTGATGCCCATTCTCGGTTGCTGCATCAAAGCGGACACCACTGTTTTGGTTGGTGCTCTTTTTATCTTGGGCGATCGTGTAAAATGTATTCCCATTTATCTCGTACCCTTGGAAAGTCGTTATAGTAGAAGATGGTGTCTTGGCCAACATGTACAGCTGATCTACAACATCATTGTCATTCATTAAATGTTTTCTCAACCAACTGCCGAAAGTCTCCATGTGGGCCTTCCTAATCCAGGATTCAGGCTTCCCCGGGTTGTCGAACGTAAAATATTCTTGTGTTTCTTAAAGCACGGAGCCACCAAGCTGGAATTGGTCGATAAAGTGTGGTGTGCTTGATCAGAGAATGGCCGTCCATACATATCGTTGATTTCCTTCCGATCGTGCCTTTTCCACTTAGTCTCCCCTCGTGCGCGATCGAGGAAGACCAATCGGCTTAAGGTCAGGAACAAAGTCAACACAAAACTCAATTACCTCCTCATTTCCATAGCCCTTGGCGATGCTTCCTTCTGGCCTAGCACGGTTACTGAACATATTTCTTTAATACTCCCATGAACCTCTCAAGGGGAACATATTGTGTAGAAATACAGGACCGAGAACGAAAATCTCTTCGACTAGGTGAACCAGGAGGTGCGTCATAATATTGAAGAAGGATGGCGGAACACCAACTCGAAACCGACAAGACATTGGATCACATTGTTCAGTAACGTGGTAGAACTTCTGGATTGATTACCTTCGAGAGATTGCATTGAGGAATGCACATAGCTTCACAATGGCTACTCGAACATTTTCCGCAGGAGCCCCTCAAAGCAATCGGAAGCAATTGCGTCATAATCACGTGGCAGTCGTGAGACTTCAGGTTTTGGAACTTTTTCTCCGCCATGTTTATTATTCCCTTTATATTGGACGAGAATCCAGACGGGACCTTCATACTGCTCAGGCATTCAAAAAAGATGACCTTCTCTTCTTTGGTCAGAGCGTAGCTGGCACGACCTTGAAACCATTCCGGATGCCGGTCATCAGGGTCTTTCAAACGTTGCTGGTCCTGCCGTGCTTCCTTTGTATCATTTGTCTTCCCATACACGCCCAAGAAGCTTAGGAGGTTCACGCAAATATTCTTCGTAACGTGCATCACGTCGATTGCAGAGCGGACATCTAGGACTTTCCAATATTCTAGCTCCCAGAATATAGATTTCTTCTTCCACATGGCTGCGTGCCCGTCAGCTCCCTTCGGAACTGATTGTCCGCCAGGACCCTTTCCAAAGATGACTTTCAAATCCTTGACCATATCAAATACCTCAGCACCAGTGCGTTCCGCAGGCTTCGGCCGGTGATCTGCCTTGCCGTTGTAATGCTTGCCTTTCTTTCATGGATGAATTTTGGAAGAAATCGACGATGCCCAAGGTACACGTTCTTCTTACAATTTGGCAAAATGTACACTTTCAGTCTCATGTAAGCAGTGCGTGCATGCATTGTATCCCTTATTTGACAGTCCCGAAGGTTACTAAGAGCAGGCCAATCGTTGATGGTTACGAAAAGCAACGTCAGAGGTCAAATTCCTCTTGTTTGTGCTCATCCCACACACGGACACCACCCACAGCTGTAAAAGTTCATCAACTAATGGCCTTAGGTACACATCGATGTCGTTGCGGGTTGCCGGACCTTGGATGAGCACGGCATCATAATGAACTTCCGCTTCATGCACAACCAAGGAGGAAGGTTGTAGATGCATAGAGTCACGGGCAGGTGCTATGGCTGGAGCTCTGCTCGCCAAAAGGATTCATGCCATCCGTACTTAGAGCAAATCTTATGTTCCTTGCGTCAGCTGCAAAATCTTTGAACCATCTGTCGATCTTTCTCCATTGCGTTCCATCTGCGGTGTGTCTCAACTCCCAGTCCGACTTACGGTCCTCTTTGTGCCATCACAACAACTTGGCATGCTCTTTGTTCCTGAACAGACGTTTCAACCGTGGTATTATAGGAGCATACCACATCACCTTGGCGGAACCCTCTTCCTGGTTTTTCGCCCTCAACATCGTCACCGGGGTCATCGCCTCGATCTTATAACGCAATGCAGTGCATACCGGGCATTCATTCAAATTCTCGTATTCACGCGGTAGAGGATGCGATCGTTGATGCATGCATGTATCTTGTAACCTCTAAACCTAGAGGGCGACAACCTTCTTTGCTTCAGACGATCTTGGCGGGCAACTCGTTATCCTTTGAAACATATTCTTCAACATTTTCAGCAAGTTTTCAAATGCCGAGTCAGCTACACCTGCCTCTGCCTTCCATTTCAGCAAATCCAGTGTGCAGCCCAGCTTTTTCAGACTATCATCGCATCCGGGGTACAGCGCCTTTCTGTGATCCTCTAACATGCGATCCAAATTCTCCCTGTCCTTTTCAGTTTCGCAGCGTCTCCGTGCATCAGCAATGGTCCGACCAAGATCATCAACGGGATCATCACGTGCCTCTTCTTCACCTTCCCCTTCACCTTCAGCATCCTCCATGAAAGTATCACCGAAATGAGCAAGATAGCTTTCATCGATGAAATCATCCCTTCTTCATCTTCTTCCATTATAACCCTCTTTCTCCATTCTTGGTCCAACAATTATAGCTTGGCATGAAACCCTTCAAGCAGATGCATGTGAACAACTCTTGAGGAAGAGTAACCCTTCTCATTCTTACAGATAACACATGGACAGATAACAAAACCCCCGCTTGTTCGCATTAGCCACTACGAGGAAATCTTTCAAACCCGTAGTGAACTCGCGGAGAGTCGGTTACCGTACATCCATTGCCGATTCATCTGCATTATTATAATATAAAATATATAATTAACCATCATGCATTTGTTAAACTAACTAGCTACAAACAATATAAATTAAACAATGAACTACACACATGCATATTGACACATCAAAGGTTCATCAAGTTGCTAACCATGATCAAGAGTGTGGCTCCAACACTTCATGTCATGTTTGTTTCATGCTCTTGGGGCATTTCATCAAACACCTTATGTGCATAAGAGGAACCAAAAGCAAACCTACACCCACTTGTGAAGAGAATGGCTCCAAATGGCTAAGTGTTGGCTGCTGGATGGGTATATATAGGGAGGGCTTTAGTTGCGGTTGGCCTGGCAAACCGTGACTAAAAAGTGCCGAAAACCTTTAGTCGCGGTTGTCCTGGCCAACCGCGACTAAAGCCCTCACGCACCAGCTGGCCACCGAGCGCCTGGGCCCAGTCCTTTGGTCGCGGTTCACCTCCAGAACCGCGACTAAAGGTCCCATTAGTCGCGGTTCCTACAGCTTCGCGACTTATGGGGCTGGACGGAAGCCTGTTTTTCCACCAGTGGCTAGATCTTCTACTGGTCGCCTCGGCCAGGTTGAGGACCACGCCCCATGCCAGATTGTCAGATATCGATGGGTGTCATACTCAAACATCAACTTCGATTTCAACCGAGATCATGGAAAAATTTCCCATGAAGCTCAGGGGCTCAACGTCAACTTTGCCCTCGCTCGATCGTGCAGAATTTTTTGGACAACAGATTAGTTTTGGTCGTCCCCGCCTCCTTGAGCATTGTTTTGACGGTTCATTTTGTGGGATTGTGCATAATTGAGTGTACAACGACTCTCTAAAATGTCATGACATTTTTCTACAGTCTCCAATATCCTGAAACTCTGTAGGATCTGGATGAAATAATGGTGGCGTTGATTGAAACTGGTGCGCCACCAATAAAGTTGTGTCTAAGCATTTATCTACTAGTGGTACTTCATGAGTGTGTTTCTCAGTCATGCTAGAGGTTTCACTTAATTTGAGAATTTGAGAAGTGTAAATGTAAGGCTTTGCTCGACCTTCAGAGAAGCCTGTGAGCTGATGGGCCTAATATAGGCAGACAAATCCCTTGATGACGAAGACTTAGCAACAGCACCAAGTAGGAAGGGTGTTGCACAGAGTAACTGATGTGGAGAGGGCGTCAAACTTATCCCACGGAGTCAACTACTTCGGATCATGAACTTTGAAATAATCAATGAAGGCTGTGTGTGTCACTCGATGCAGAGGCCGAAGGTGTTTCCTTCTTTAAAAAAATAAAACCTCTCCTAATACTAGCGATGATGTGACCCTCATGCGATGATGTATCAACTAGTAGAGGATGTTGAAGGTGCTCTTATAAGCGCAGTGATAAAATGGTCCAAGCTACTAGTAAAAAAATCAAAGATCCCGCATAAAACAAACTCATATATCGTGGAAAATACAGATCCAACACTTCCATACATGATTAGATACTTGACAGTGATAGACATAGTAAACAAATACCATGAAAAACATTTTTGACAAAACATAATAAATTGCACAGGCCTCTTAACAAATTATATAATGTTTGTGAGGGACAAAATGGACTAAATTCATATAGAGCACTCCAACAGCAGCTTGACGTTTACATGGGAACTTTCCCAACAAGCTGGCCTAGAACATCAACTTGACCAGCAAGGAACCAATATGGCTTGGGTACATGCCACCTGCCATTCAATATAATCTTTTCAATATATGTCCATTGTCGAATAAACAGTATGCTATCACAAACAAGTGGCATTGAGAAATAGAAAGCTTTACCGGTTCCTCTTTGTGGCATTACTCCTTCTCTTTGTGTCCAGCATAATGGGAGGGAGCAATTTTCTGTCGTCCAACATATATTTGTCAATGAAAGTTTGTGGGATACACATGTCTGCCAATCAGCATCAAGACAAAAAAGTTTACCCTTGTGACAGAAGACTACGCCCTCTCTTTAAAACTTTTAGAATACTGCTCCTTGGCAGGTAAGGAGTTGTTCCACTTTCATCATAGAAGTTCATGCCAACAAAACTCCCATCATCAAGACAAATAAGGGGCCCTCCAATCCCAACCTAATACAAAAATAAGGCCCATAAAGTTACATGGAGAAGCTGCAGTGGTAAATCTAGCTAGCACCTCATTATTATCAATAAACTGAAGATACAACTCAAATAGATTAACTATCTACACAGGTTCCACGTAAAGGATGCCAGGAAAAAAATCACTGTACCTTCTTGATTTGACAAGTTGACAGTTTGAGATCTTTGCAATCAAGTTTTGAACCCAAATCCCTGTTTCTTGTACTTATACATTTCGTGTTACCCTTTGAGGCCATCAATAACCCATCATTTTCTCTAGTTGTACGCCCAATGGCTACCACCTCAGATTTAGATGACTTTGTGACTCCGAAGATATCTTGTGGACAAACATCAGTGAGATTATCCACGATACCGACAACGGCAATGTTGTAATCTTGATGGTAAAATTCTAGTTTCCCCACCACTGATTGTTCTGGCGGGAGAAACACGTTAATCTGCAAAAATAGAGTTTATAAAGCTCAACTAATTAACCATCACCAAACTTAAAAGGCGAAGAAAACTGAGTAGGATCAACAACTCACCATCAAGTCTGGATCAATGTTGTCTTCAGCATCACCAGTTCTAACCAAACTGGCCGAAGTAAGGACAAACATGCGGTCCTCAATAGTTATAAGCAAACCTGTGCAAGCAAAACACCTCGTGTGGTTACCATTGAATGAAGCAACTGAGACAACACTTCTACATACACGTTCAACAACTTTTTTTCCAAGTTGCTTCCAGAGAGGCTTCTCATAGTTGGCGTAGATGTCGAAACGATACCCTTTCCAGCAGTGAACTTCACCAAACCTTTCTTCGAACGTACCAACTAATCGCCCATTACCTAGTTAATTAGGAAACAAGTACATAAATTGGAAATAAATAAGCACAAGGGAGAAGAAAGCAATATATGACTACGACTTACATTCAAACACAAGTGGTGGTGGTAGGGGGTAGCCCAAAGAATCTAGCATCTTAGATCTGACCTTAAATCCTGATGCAATAAGATGACTGATAAGAGTGATAGATTATACTAATTAAGATAGCATTCACATAGTCAATTAATGGCCCACATGTAACATTTAGAATGATGACTTGCATGATAATTCAAACCTGAAGGGACAACGCAGGATGCACCCTGAGGCAAGGAATATTCACGGAACTGAGTAGTATTACTGCAATTAAACATGTTTACTACAAGCAAATGAAGTAGATATACACCAAACTGTACGAAAGGAAACATGTATAAAAAAGACTTGAACATCAACTTATAAATAATCAGCAAAAAACGAGGACTGAGATAACACAAAAATGAGTGGCATTGTTCTTGACTCCCACCTGAACGAAATGCTCACGCTCTTCTTCATTTAGGCAAATGCCCAAGCTTCAACATTGAAGCAAGAACATTAAATTCAAGCGGAACAAGAGGGGTATTTGGAACTTCTATAGATAAGCAAATCGTGGACACGTATAAAGGTTGGAGTTGGTAGCGAGTTCACATGTGGGACGAACAACATTCATAAATAAACAAATGCACTCCTATCCACATGTGGACTAGTAACTTCTCAAAAGAGGTAAATCAACAAATGTACTTTTACTTCATGTGAGATCAGAACTCTTGTAAAAGGCACAAATGGAAAATACAGAAATGAAACTACCTCAAAATTATGCTCTTGGTTACAATTTCTCTCCCAAACAATTCTTCCAATATATTCCACCCGTTCACAAATATAGCATGTATTGGATACTTCAATATGGATTATATACGAACTGAAATGAGTGAACAAACACACTAGAACATGTCTACACATATCCTATTCTGAAAAAAAGTTAGAACATCTTATATTTGTGAAGAGAGAGAGAGAGAGAGAGAGAGAGAGAGAGAGAGAGAGAGCAAATGTAACTCCAGAGCAACAATAGGCCTGTTTTCAAAATTTGAAATGCTACCTTCAAGATAAACCTAAATCTATCCAACATCGTTTGAGATTATGTGGGCTACACAACGCATGCTTGCAGAAGCACCGGCGCATAGAGGACAGTTAAAGCGAGCTAATAATGTCAATAGAGGTCCGGTAGACCAAACTTAACATGCGAGGAGTCCATATAAAGAGATCTGAAGGACTGGAATATCCCAAAGAACTAGCAATGAATAGCGGTACGTGAAAGTTGGCTATCCATGTGCCAGAACCATGACTCTAGCATACCCCAACTTGTTTGAGACTGAAAGACTTCGTTGTTGTTGTTGTTGTTGTTGTTGTTGCTGCTGCTGCTGCTTCTTCACTTAAATTCTTGGAAAGGATCTACAATGATCCCTTAAGATTCTCTAACGCCTGCCACAACATCTCTAATTGTATCTCATTCTCTTTTAAATGTCGGATACCAACATCTTTCGACAATCTATTAAGCCAGTGACCTAACTACTCATCTGTTTATGGCTTCGTAGCAACATATGGACATTACACTAGTGACTCATAAATACTTACTAGCCAGAAGATAATACCTGGGTATCTCAAATTGCTGCAACCGTTCATGAAGTAGCTCCATTGGTATGAACAAGAAACCGCTTTGACACAACTTAGTTATCACCCCAGCAATGCGCCCTTCACCGCCATTAAATAGTATAACTGGCCCTCCAAGTCCAGCCTAGTAAAAGAGACAGGGACTGCAAAGGAAACATTCACAGATAACATGCAAAAATGCCAGACAAAAATCAAGGCTATACCTCTGTGATACCACATTCACAAAACCCAATGCCGTCTTTGAAATGAGGATCATTGCATTTTATGCTCATCAAAGTGCCGTCGAAGTCACGACCAGCTGCAGATAGATTAAGCTTATGTGTGTCGTCTCGGTGCAGATCCAGAGGGCCACATGTATCCACAAGGTAGAGATGTCGGGTGTTGAAGGTCGTGACGATAGCAATTTCCATTTTTTCATCCCATAACCCCAACAACCCATGGATAGTTGTACCATCAGGACGACGGATTTGAACCTGTAGTGAGGAAAGCCTCAGTACAACATTACTACAAAATGATGATGAATGATCGATCATTTCATAGCAGAGGAAAACAGTAAGTTGCACTAACCACAAAATCGTCATCTCTGGTTCTGTTATTCTCAAATTCCACCACCAAACGTGAGCTAGTCACAAATACTGTATGGGGTGCTTGTATTATATTGTTCCAGTGTCGTACGGCTGTTCCGGAGCATGCGAATACTATCTTTTCGCCTGTACAAATTAAGATCAAGACTAAAATCAGTAAGATGAATGAATATGAATTTGGTGAGAATAAGCAGAATAATCACCCTGGAGCAGAGCAATTGAGACAACACTGTGGCTGAAATGCGAATCTGAAATTTCCTGGATGCAGCCACCAAATTTTGTGGGTTTGAATGGAGTAACATGTCGGTCAGGTTCCTTTTCCCTGAAGAACTGTTCCTTAGCTCGAGCCTGCTCTATGATAGCTTTCCGAACTAATTAAAGGACATGCATGATAAACCACTAGATCATCAGTACTCTAGCAAGCAACTAACATTCAGAAGAAATCGATGAAAAAATCAGCAGCAAGAGAGCTCATAAATCGGTCAATGACTTACCTTTCCACTTCTTCATCGCAGCTTCGGTCGGCCTCGGCCCAGACCACTTGCCACTGTTGCTGCCTCTCTCCTTCCTACTGGTTTTTGCAGTCCTGAAACACAGCATATATATATATATATATATATATATATATATATATATATATATATATATATATATATATATATATATATATATATATATATCTGAGATAATATGCTTGCCAAAATCACAGTGTTGCATACTTCGAATATCAAGAGCTCTTTTACGGTACCCTGAATTGAATACGGGCCGTCCATCGGCAAAGATCCAAGGGTAGGTATCTATCTGTACTGGTGAAACCGGATCAGCAGCATCGCTGGTACTGCATATCTCTCGTCCACCGGTATACATGCATGCAGTGCATTATGGGGATATCGCAGTCTTCGCCCAGCGAGATAGATTAACCCGACCCAGCCGTTCTCCTTGTTCAATCGGCGATTCTCTGTATATCTCCGGCAGATGCCCCAGGGCGCTCGCCTCCTCTTCGTCCGCATGCCCGCCGGGCCGCGTCCCATTAATCCGCCGTGATCGTGGACTGATGCGTGTACAGTTCGACGATATGGCCCGTCGCCATGCGCCCCATCCTCACCCTAGCATCTCGCCTATTGTGCCTTGTTCACGGTGGCTGCGCATGCCAAACCACACACCCGCGGACGAGCTCGCCGCCGTCGACGACGAGGCCAGGATGTGCACGACGATGTGACGGTCTTCTGACGGCCGAAGAGCTGCGGCTAGGTGAGTGCCGGAGCGCGGCGGAACCTCGCCTAGTTCGTGCTAACGATGTCCTCGCTACGCCCATGGTCGGCATTTCTTTACGGCTCTATTTCGGCCTAGCTCGTGGGACGTGCAGCTGCTCATCTGCCTTTGCTGTGAAATATATAACCACGTTGTGTGCTCGTCTGCTCGAAGGCTCACCCAGGCAGGGCTCAATCTGCTTGTGTCCTGGTCATCACCGCCGCCGTCATCGGCGTGTGCAGGATGAATTCCGAAGTATTGGCCCACCAGAGCAATTCCCTTTGCGAACAATAGTTCTTTTTTCACCGTAGGTTTATTTGAACCAGAACTGTATGTACTACCCTTAAAAATCAACGGAGGGATCACACATATACTGCTCCGTCCCCAGTAGCAGTATAGGGTACCGTAAAACCCTCAAAATCAAAGAGTTATCTGAGATAATATGATTGCAAAAATCACAGTGTTGCATACTTCGAAAATCAAAGAGTTATTTAAAAGGTAACTTAGAAATTCAAATCCAAACAGCTGGTATATCAACTTAATTGTTGCTGTGATTAGAGGGGGTTGGACTGCGAATCCGCGATTGACAGATAAAACAGTATACGTAGAAGGGAAGGGAAGGGAAGAGACTGGTCATGAGGAAATAGAAAACACTCACATCGCGTAAACTATCCTACGGTAGCTGATTCCGTGCGTGGAGCTTAGCCGGGAAGGGTGGCGCGGCTTAGCCTTAGCCGGGAAGGAACAGCGGCAGATCGCCCGTCTGCAGTGGATTGCGGATAATGCCCTCCCGGTCCCGGCTAGGGTTACAAGCTTGGGGAAAAGGTTGGCTACTCTCTTTATATATACGTACGTACTGTATCTATTTGGGGCGAGTAAATTGCAAAAAACCACCACATTGAAGGCAAGCATTGCGAAAACCACTACAATACATTTTTTTTGCAAAAAACACCATGTCTATGGTAATCTTTTTACAGAAAACACTGATCGGCGGATAAGCCTCATTTAAGCATGTTTATGACAGGTGGGTCCTGCTTTTCGCTGACATGGCATAACGTTTTGCCAAAGACAGCGCTAGATAGGTCAAAATGCAAAAACACCCCCAACATTCTTCCCCATGTCCTTGGACTTTGTCCAGTCACCCGAGAAGAGGAGCTCCTCATCCCGTGCGCCGCCGCAAGTAGCAGCACCACCGAAGCACATGCCGTCGCCGCCGTAGCCGGCGGCCGGAATCTTGTCGCTGGTTGGGGCCGCGCCCATGGAGGCTTGGGGCGGCGTATGAAACTCGCCGGCGACGAGGTCGAGGAGCTCCTCTTCTCTCTGTTTGGTGTAGGCTCGAGCCCGATTTGGACCGACAGGGGCGAGGCTGATTTGGATCTCGGCGACGACCAGGGTGAGCCCTAGCACGCGCAGGTCGTTCCGTTGTCGCCGTAATCGGGGCGCCCGCCGAAGAGGTAGAAACAGGGCTGTCTTGGAGCAAGACCATACGTGACGGTGAAGTAGGCCACGGCGACGGCGGCGGAGGCCTGGTGTGGGCGGTTTAGAGATGCTGTACCACGGCGACTTGTCGACCGGGGCGGCTCAGAGGCAGGCCAGCAGAGAAGTGCCCGCGATGGCGGGTGGCTCGAGACTGACCATGGCAAAAGCGGCAGTTTGGCGGCGGAGCGACGAAGTGGTGGCGTCTCAGCGCGGCGCGATGAGACGGCAGCGGCCCGCAGCCGAGGCGATTACGGCGGCCGGAGGCGGGGCCGTGGAGACCGGTGCGGCGGTTCTCCGCAGAGGTGAGACAAGGCCGAGGCGCCGGCGGGTCGAGGAAGCAGGCCGCGGCTTGAGGGGCGTTCCGCCACGGGGGAGCGTGAGGTGAAGGTGGCCGCAGGTCGCTCCGTTGTCGCCGTAATCGGGGCGCCCGCCGAAGGGTCGGGCCGGCGGCCAGGGAGCCATGCACGGCTGGTGCTGCCGTTGCAGAATTTGGTCCTGGCCCTGGGGCACGCCGTGGTCGAGGCAGAGGGCCTTGCGCTCCGGCGGAGAGGGCCTGGGCGGCATGGGTGAAGGGCCTAGACGGCAGCGCCACCAGCGTTGACCGCCCCAACCAGCAGAGAGGGATGCACATGGGGCTGATTGCGTTTTTGCTTTTTGTTTCCGGGATGTTTGTGTAAAATCCAAGGACTAGTTTGTAAATTTAGATTACAATTGATCTGGCACAAAATGTAACACCACGTAGGCAAAAAACAGCCCCACCTGTCATAAACAAGCTTAACTGAGCCCGATCCGCCGATCAGTGTTTTCTGCAAAAAGATTACCATAGACACGGTGTTTTTTGAAAAAAAAAATGTATTGTAGTGGTTTTCGCAATGCTTGCCTTCAATGTGGTGGTTTTTTGCAATTTACTCATTTGGGGCGGTTTACGCAATCAGACCACAAAATATTTTTTTGAGACAAACGCAATCAGGCACATATTGGTTAGGGTTTGTCAATTGTCATCTTGGATCCTATGGAGGGATGCCGGCGGCCCGAAACTGCACAATGCGGGTCGATGGGGAGCGGTCCTGTTTTCCGTGGCCAACCGACGGCGCTCCAGACCGGGCCGGACCTGCAAGTGGCGACGGCGAGCGGCGGCAGGAGGCCATGACGGCGAGCCTTTCTGTTCAGTTTTTTTTTTTTTTTGAGGGGTTCCTCTATGTTCGTTTGGCCAGAGAAATCAGTGACAACTAATTGTCGCAGATTTAATACAAATTATACTAAATCTGTGACAACTAATATTGATCGGAAGGAGTAGTACATTTGAAAGAAAAATGTTCATCATCTTTAGTTTTGTTTACACATTTAAAAAAATATTCATGATATTTTTTTATATGTTTGTGCATTGTTAAAAAAATGTCCCTACCATAAAAAGAAAATATTGACTCATTTCAAAATATGGTGGTGCTATTTTAAAATATGATTATATAATGTAATTTTTTTGCATGATTTAAAAAAAGAATGCTTTGTACCATTCGAAAATTATTCATGTCATCTGAAACAACTTTACACATTTCAAATATGTTCGTGAGTTTTATAAAATATTTTAAAAATGTAAAAACTATTCATGTGTTGTTTATAAAATGATCCATACCATTTATTAAAAGAGGTCAGATTGAAACATGATTTTATCTGGGCAAGTAAAAAGCTTCACGCAGTAAAAAGGATGCATGTACACTACCACGGAAAACCTTATATATAGAATCTTACCAGTAGCGGTGGTTAAAAACATGCGCTACTGCTATGTATCAGCAGCGCGTTGAGTACAAGAGCGCTACTACTATGTAAGTAGCAGTAGCGTGTTTCACGCGAAAAGCGCTACTACTATAACTGTCACACCGGTTTCAGCAGGCTAGGTATAGTAGTAGCGCCGGTACATAGACAGCGCTACTGCTATTGTTCTTATCAGTAGCGCTTTTCCTCGGAATGCGCTGCTGCTATGCGGGACTTATCCCCAAATTTCCCTTCGGCCCCCGCGCCCGACCATCTTCTTCCTCCCCTTACTCTCCGCTGCCGCCACATTGCCGTCGCCACCGCATTGCCGCCGCCGTCCTCGGTATGCCCTCCTCCCTCCTCTCCCTCCTCCTCCCACAGCGCCCTCCTCCCTCCTCCTCCGGTCGCCCCCTCCTCCCTCCTCCTCCTCCTCCGCCCGCCTCCTCCTTCCTCCTCTCTCCTCCCTCCTCCTCCGGCCGCCCCCTTCTCCCACCGCCATCCTCCCCCTCCTCCTCTCTCCTCCCTCCCCCCACTCCCTGCTCCCTCCTCCCTCCGACCGCCCCGAAGTTTCTTATTAAATTAGTAAAAATTCAAACTAGCTAGGTTAACTAGGCTGGCTAGCTTGGTTAACTAGTTTAATTAGATTAATTATCTAGGTTAACTAGGTTAACTAGCTAGGTTAACTAACTAGGTTATTTATAGTAAGTGCTTGATACAACTAGTTTATTTATAGCAAGTGCTTAATTTAACTGTTTATTTATAGTAAGTGCTTAATAGAATTAGTTTATTTATAGTAAGTGCTTAATAGAATTAGTTTATTTTGTTTATGCAGAAATCAAGTTTGCCCCTGCCTCATCCCCGCGGTCGTCCCCATCGTCGACCCCTTAAGACCTCTAGGTGAGAATAGCCAAATGATAATGTGTTGTAAATGTCGACGACGAAAATGCTAGTGCCATATAGTTGCCATGTCATTGATGTCGACCCCTTCTTGTTTGCAATGTGCCTGCCAGTGGCCTATGTTTTGCCGGCGTGTTGATTCATTTTCGTTCTAGCAAATTTCAGGCGCTTGATATGTCCTATTTTAGCAAAGGTCATGTCGGATTTTTCCGTGAATTTAAGCATGACTTGTGCTATAATATGTAGGAAATATCGAGTGCCCCGGATTTGCTAGTAAGAAATCAAATGATTGATTTTCAATTAATGTTTCAACTATGAACAAAGGAAATGTCTGACGATGAAAAGGATTTCGGTATGTGTGAATACTGCGAAGAGGAGCACGGCCTGGGCGACAGAAATTTCCTAGTTGATGATAGGCGTTTCAGCATCAAGCTGAATGAGACCTTCGAAGTGGATACAGTAAGTCACAATGACAAGTCTTTTTTCGTAATTAAGCATGACTTCTTCTTTTGCTTCAACTTATAATTTTAATTTTTTACTATTCTACTAGCGTATCACATGCCATGCAAGAATTTTTGTCTTGGATAAGATTGGTTTAAGTCCTATGAAAACTATGGAGGTAAAGAGAGTTAATTTGAAGACCGGGCATGGTTATATTTTCGCCGCAAAATTATACAATGCAGACACCTACACCTATTTTGAATGCAAAACTTGGCAAGCACTATGCAAGGCTTATGCATTTGAGCCCGATATGGTTATCACCTTTGATATTCGTCCGGAAGATGATATTGAAGGTAATATCGACATCTGGGTCGATGTGCAGACGCCTCCAGTTCTACCATTATGTGAGTTTCTCAAACATATTTATGTCTTCGATATTGTTTATTAAAAAATAGTTGATAACTAATTCCTATTGATAGCTTATTTCCATTCAAGCAAACATGTCCGGCGCTTGGTAGACAGGACCGTCCACTGTCCCGGGGCTGAACTAAACTGCGATCAGATAAGTCATTCTGTTTCATGGCTTCAGGATCTTGATTTTGTCAAGAGAAATTATTTTCCTGGACATAAAAATCTTAGTACTCAAAACGTGCGACCAATAGTGTTTGTATTGAACTACGGTCACATCTATCTAGGACAGATGGTAAGACTTCTACTATTTGTCCTTAGTGCATCTTTTGCATACATTATTTTTTAAACTAAACTTCATTGCTAAGTATGTTACTACGATGTTCTTCAACAGGGACTCCCGATGATAGTTGTGCCTCATTGGATTGAGACTAAAGGTCGCATGTCCATGGTTAGCTTATGGCCAAGATATCCTACATTGCACTTTAGTGCATTCGGGATTTCTAACATCGAGCAATGCTTAATAGTCAAAGACTGGAGCAAAATTGTGAAGGATCGAAGAGAAGTACTAGGGGGCAGCAATCAGAAGCGCAACCCACAATTAGGAGACAGGTTCATCTGCATGCTCCAATATGATGAAGCGGGAGTGCTACACATGCTTTATGCTATTTTACCTGAGAGAGAGCAGCGGAAGTGATTAGCTAGCTAGAATGAGTTTGAAGATGATGATGTGCTACACTATGACTATGATGATTAAATAGCTAGTGTTGATGGCAATGACTATGATGATTATTATTAGCTAGTGTTGGTGGTGATTAGATAGCTACGGTAGCTAGTGTTGGTGGTGATTAGCTAGCTACAATGAGTTTGAAGATGATAATGTGCTACACTATGACTATGATGATTAAATAGCTAATGTTAGTGGTAATGACTATGAGGATGATTAAATAGGTTGTGTTGGCGGATTAGATTCAAGTGGAGGCAACATGTGGTGCACATCGGAAGTACTACTAATCCAAACTAGATCAAGTTTGGATTAGTAGTATAGTTTCGAGATGCACCACATGCTGCTTCCACTTGAACCTAATCCACCTTCATTTTACACACTGTTATAACAACCTCATAATTGGTACTGTACCAAAATTTGTATAACGACGTATAAATACACTAAAAAAATAAAAAATAAAAACAGTATACTAGTAGCGCGGGACCAGAAACACGCTACTACTAGTTATATTAGCAGTTGCGCTGGAAACAATACACGCTGCGGCTATTTGTCTTAGCAGTAGCGTGTGTCGCACGCGCTGCTGCTAAGGAATAGCTGTAGCGCCTTACTAGTAGCGCGGCCACACGCGCTACTAGTATGCTTTAAGCCCGCGCTACTACTAGGCTTTTTCCCTAGTAGTGGTACTATATAGTAATCAAACGTAAATAAATTATATGTATTTTTAGTTTTAGATTTTTATATTATTACTTTAAATATTCATGTTTCATACAATGAATCACATACAGATGTATTACAAAATAGTCCCGCAACAATGTGCGGAATATCATCTAAGGGCGTGTTTGGTTGCCTGCATATGGCCCAGGCTGGCCCGCGCGGAAAGAACTTGGCCCGTTTGGTTGCCTGCGTTTACTATGCGGCCCGCATGGCACGAAACTTAAAGCAGCTCCAGGCCAGGCCCAGGGGAAACGCCCGAATCGGCAGTAGCCGGTGAGCCTGGCTCGAGCGAGGCAGGGGAGGGCGACGCGCTTCTCTCCTCGTGCGACCAGGGAGATGGCACGAGCTCGCCCGCGTCGCCGAAAAATCGGCGGGAGGATTTTGGCTCACCTCCGCCGAGTCCGCCCTTATTTAGCCCCCTCCCTCACCGCCCCAACTCCCGCCACCATTCTCCCTCCCTTCGAGCTTTCCCGTCGACGCGCATCGGCATTGACGAGCAGTTAAGCGGCGCATCTTCATCGGCCGGCGGTCCTTCACCGGCAGGCGGTGATCTTCTACGACCGCCCACCCTCGTCCTCGAGCTGCAGCCATGGCCTATGTGAGTTCAATCCCCCTTTCTCTCTGTTCCTTGTAGCTAGATCTGAGCTGCAGCTAGGGTTTGTTCTAGATGCATGGTTGATTAGTGGTTTGATCTGTGAGCTCATATGGTTGATTTCTATGCTGCGGTTGCAATTTGTGGTAGGGTTAGATGTTCAAGCATGTGGTAGGTTAGATTAGTAGTAGAGTTTGAAGTTGAACATTGTGCTTGTGTAGATTCGTGCATAGATCTGTGATTTATAGCTATTGGTGGTCCATTTGTAGCATGCTGTTTGTTGTAGATGTATGTTCGTGCTCATAGGTTGTCCCGTATGCTTAGTATGATAGCAATGAACCATGTGCTTAGTATGATAGTGATGAAGCATGTGCTTGCTATGATAGTGATGAACCATGTATATGTATGCTCCTGCTTTCATGGATTGTCCGGTATGTTGTGTGTTATGCTTACTGTCAATGCGTGCTACGATTGTAGGACATGACAACGCAGACGCAAGATCTTAGTCAGGCCCTTGTCCTGTCCGACAGCCAGTTTGCTCTGTCGTTTGTCAAGGACTCGCAGCCTATGTCCGAGATGGCACCTGATTCAGAGGTGTTCACGTTTGATTCTGTCTATGTGCTAGTAGTGCTCGTTGAGCAAACTTCTGCTGCTGCTGTTGCTGCCGCTGCACTCAAGGTAGCAACAACAAAGGCAAAGAAGGATAGTAGGTCGAACAACATGAAGTGGCAGCCGTTCATGTCCATGTTCGTGATGAACAAGATGTGTGATCTCATCTCTAGTGAAGTTAGGACTGACAAGGGCTTCAATGAGGTGCACTTGAACACCGTTGCGAAGCAGGTGTTCGAGTTCTATGGGCAGGAGGTGTCTGCCACCCAGGTGTACAACCACCTGAGGAAGTGGAGATGTCGATGGATCCAAGTGTCCAAGTTGAGAGACCTTAGCGGCACCTCATGGGATGAGAACACCTGCTTCATAGTTCTAGAGGCAGAGCATGTTGGGGAACGTAGTAATTTCAAAAAAATTTCCTACGATCACGCAAGACCATGGTGATGGCATAGCAACGAGAGGGGAGAGTGTCCGTCCACGTACCCTCGTAGACCGAAAGCGGAAGCGTTATATTAACGCGGTTGATGTAGTCGACGTCTTCACGATCCGACCGATCCAAGCACCGTTATCCGGCACCTCCGAGTTCTTGGCACACGCTCAGCTCGATGACGATCCCCGGCTCCGATCCAGCAAAGCGTCGGGAGGGAGTTCCGTCAAGACGACGGCGTGCAGGACGATCTTGATGTTCTACCGTCGCAGGCTTCGCCTAAGCACCGCTACAATATGACCGAGGTGGAATATGGTGGAGGGGGCACCGACACGGCTAAGGAACGATCACGAAGATCAACTTGTGTGTTCTAGGGTGCCCCTGCCCCGTGATATAAAGGAGCAAGGGGAGGGCGGCCAGCCCTTGGGGCGCACCAAGGGGGGGAGTCCTCCTCCTAGTAGGAGTAGGACTCCTTTCCTAGTCCTACTAGGAAGAGGGAAGGGGAAGGAAGAGAGGAGAGGGAGAGGGAAAGGGGCTGCGCCTCCTAGTCCATTCGGACTCCCCATGGAGGGGGCGCACCACCTCTGGTGCAGCCCTCTCTCCCTCTTGGCCCAATAAGGCCCATAACTTCCCGGGGTTCCGTAACCCTCCGCACTCCGGTTTTCTCCGAAACTTCCGAACCTTTCCGTGTCCGAATATAACCATCCAATATATCAATCTTTATGTCTCGACCATTTCGAGACTCCTCGTCATGTCCGTGATCACATCCGGACTCGAACTCCTTGGTACATCAAAATACATAAACTCATAATAACCGTCATTGAAACCTTAAGCGTGCGGACCCTACGGTTCGAGAACTATGTAGACATGACCTAGAACTATTCTCGGTCAATAACCAATAGCGGAACCTGGATGCTCATATTGGTTCCTACATATTCTACGAAGATCTTTATCGGTCAAACCGCATAACAACATACGTTGTTCCTTTGTCATCGGTATGTTACTTTCCGAGATTCGATCGTCGGTATCCAATACCTAGTTTAATCTCGTATCGGAAAGTCTCTTTACTCGCTCAGTAATACATCATCTCACAACTAACTCTTTAGTTGCAATGCTTGCAAGGCTTATGTGATGTGTATTACCGAGAAGGCCTAGAGATACCTCTCCGACAATCGGAGTGACAAAACCTAATCTCGAAATATGCCAACCCAACAAGTACCTTTGGAGACACCTGTAGTACTCCTTTATAATCACCCAGTTACGTTGTGACGTTTGGTAGTACCCAAAGTGTTCCTCCGGTAAACGGGAGTTGCATAATCTCATAGTTACAGGAACATGTATGGGTCATGAAGAAAGCATTAACATACTAAACGATCAAGTGTTAAGCTAACGGAATGGGTCATGTCAATCAGATCATTCAACTAATGATGTGACCTTGTTAATCAAATAACAACTCCTTGTTCATGGTTAGGAAACATAACCATCTTTGATTAACAAGCTAGTCAAGTAGAGGCATACTAGTGACATCTGTTTGTCTATATATTCACACATGTATTATGTTTCCGGTTAATACAATTCTAGCATGAATAATAAACATTTATCATGATATAAGGAAATAAATAACAACTTTATTATTGCCTCTAGGGCATATTTCCTTCAGTCTCCCACTTGCACTAGAGTCAATAATCTAGATTACAAAGTAATGATCTTTACACCCATGGAGTCTTGGTGCTGATCATGTTTTGCTCGTGGAAGAGGCTTAGTCAACGGGTCTGCAACATTCAGATCCGTATGTATTTTGCAAATCTCTATGTCTCCCACTTGGACTTGGTCCCGAATGGAATTGAAGCGTCTCTTGATGTGCTTGGTCCTCTTGTGAAATCTGGATTCCTTTGCCAAGGCAATTGCACCAGTATTGTCACAGAAGATCTTCATCGGTCCCGATGCACTAGGTATGACACCTAGATCGAAATGAACTCTTTCATCCAGACTCCTTCATTTGCTGCTTCCAAGCAGCTATGTACTCCGCTTCACATGTAGATCCCGCCACGACGCTTTGTTTAGAACTGCACCAACCGACAGCTCCACCGCTTAATAAAAACACGATCCGGTTTGCGATTTAGAATCGTCCGGATCAGTGTCAAAGCTTGCATCGACGTAACCATTTACGACTAGCTCTTTGTCACCTCCATATACGAGAAACATATCCTTAGTCCTTTTCGGTATTTCAGGATGTTCTTGACCGCTGTCCGATGATCCACTCTGGATTACTTTGGTACCTTCCTGCCAAGCTTACAGCTAAGCATACGTCAGTCTGGTACACAGCATTGCATACATGATAGAGCCTATGGCTGAAGCATAGGAACATCTTTCATTTCTCTCTATCTTCTGCTGTGGTCGGGCATTGAGTCGACTCAATCTTACACCTTGTAACACAGGTAAAAACCTTTCTTTGCCTCGATCCATTTTGAACTTTTTCAAAACTTTATCAAGGTATGTGCTTTGTGAAAGTCCAATCAAGCGTCTTGATCTATCTCTATAGATCTTGATGCCCAATATGTAAACAGCTTCACCGAGGTCTTTCATTGAAAACTTTTATTCAAGTATCCTTTTATGCTATCCAGAAATTCTATATCATTTCCAATCAATAATATGTCGTCCACATATAATATTAGAAATGCTACTGAGCTCCCACTCACTTTCTTGTAAATACAAGCTTCTCCAAAAGTCTGTACAAACCCATATGCTTTGATCACACTATCAAAGTGTTTATTCCAACTCCGAGAGGCTTGCACAGACCATAAATTGATCGTTGGAGCTTGCACACTTTGTTAGCACCTTTTGGATCGACAAAACCTTCTGGTTGCATCATATACAACTCTTCTTCTAGAAATCCATTCAAGAATGCAGTTTTACATCCATTTGCCAAATTTCATAATCATAAAATGCGGCAATTGCTAACATGATTCGGACGGACTTAAGCATCGCTACTGGTGAGAAAGTCTCATCGTAGTCAACCCCTTGAACTTGTCGAAAACCTTTTGCAACAAGTCGAGCTTTGTAGATAGTTACATTACCATCGTCAGTCTTCTTCTTAAAAATCCATTTATTCTCAATAGCTTGCCGATCATCGGGCAAGTCTACCAAAGTCCATACTTTGTTCTCATACATGGATCCCATCTCAGATTTCATGGCTTCAAGCCATTTTATGAATCTGGGCTCACCATCGCTTCTTCATAGTTCGTAGGTTCATCATGATCTAGTAGCATGACTTCCAGAATAGGATTACCGTACCACTCTGGTGCGGATTTTGTTCTGGTTGATCTACGAAGTTCAGTGACAACTTGATCTGAAGTTTCATGATCTTTATCATTATCTTCCTCACTAACTGGTGTAGGTGTTACAGAAACTGATTTCTGTGACGAACTACTTTCCAATAAGGGAGCTGGTACTATTACCTCATCAAGTTCCACTTTCGTCCCACTCACTTCTTTCGAGAGAAACTCCTTCTCTAGAAAGGATCCATTTTTAGCAACGAATGTCTTGCCTTCGGATCTGTGATAGAAGGTGTACCCAATTGTCTCCTTTGGGTATCCTATGAAGACACATTTCTCCGATTTGGGTTCAAGCTTATCAGGTTGAAGTTTCTTCACATAAGCATCGCAACCCCAAACTTTCAGAAACGACAACTTTGGTTTCTTGCTAAACCATAGTTCATAAGGCGTCGTCTCAACGGATTTTGACGGTGTCCTATTTAACGTGAATGCGGCCGTCTCAAGAGCATAACCCCAAAATGATAGCGGTAAATCTGTAAGAGACATCATAGATCGCACCATATCCAAAGAAAGTGCGATTCGACGTTCGGACACACCATTGCGCTGTGGTGTTCCGGTGGCGTGAGTTGCTAAACTATTCCGCTTTGTTTCAAATGTAGACCAAACTCGTAACTCAAATATTCGCCTCCACGATCAGATCGTAGAAACTTTATTTTCTTATTACGATGATTTTCAACTTCACTCTGAAATTCTTTGAACTTTTCAAATGTTTCAGACTTATGTTTCATTAAGTAGATATACCCATATCTGCTCAAATCATCTGTGAAGGTGAGAAAATAACGATATCCGCCACGAGCTTCAACATTCATTGGACCACATACATCCGTATGTATGATTTCCAATAAATCTGTTGCTCTCTCCATAGTACCGGAGAACGGAGTTTTAGTCATCTTGCCCATGAGGCACGGTTCGAAGTGCCAAGTGATTCATAATCAAGTGACTCCAAAAGTCCATCAGCATGGAGTTTCTTCATGCGTTTTACACCGATATGACCTAAACGGCAAGTGCCACAAATAAGTTGCACTATCATTATCAACTCTGCATCTTTTGGTTTCAACATTATGAATATGTGTATCACTACTATCGAGATTCATTAAAATAGACCACTCTTCAAGGGTGCATGACCATAAAAGATATTATTCATATAAATAGAACAACCATTATTCTCTGATTTAAATGAATAACCGTCTCGCATCAAACAAGATCCAGATATAATGTTCATGCTCAACGCTGGCACCAAATAACAATTATTCAGGTCTAAAACTAATCCCGAAGGTAGATGTAGAGGTAGCGTGCCGACTGCGATCACATCGACTTTGGAACCGCTTTCCACGCGCATCGTCACCTCGTCCTTTGCCGTGTTCGCAATCCGTAGTTCCTGTTTGAGTTGCAAATATTAGCAATGAACCAGTATCAAATACCTGTGTACTACTGCGAGCTCTAGTAAGGTACACATCAATAACAAGTATATCACATATACCTTTGTTCACTTTGCCATCCTTCTTATCCGTCAAATACTTGGGGCAGTTCCGCTTCCAAAGGACCAGTCTGCTTGCGTAGAAGCACTCAGTTTCAGGTTTAGGTCCAGACTTGGGTTTCTTCTCTGATCAGCAACTTGTTTGCTGTTCTTCTTGAAGTTCCCTTCTTCTTCCCTTTGCCTTTCTTCTTGAAACTAGTGGTCTTATTGACCATCAACACTTGATGCTCCTTTTGATTTCTACCTCCGCAGCTTTTAGCATTGCGAAGAGCTCGAGCATAGTCTTTACTAACCCTTGCATATTATAGTTCATCACGAAGCCTTTGTAGCTTGGTGGCAGTGATTGAAGAATTCATCAATGACACAATCATCCGGAAGATTAACTCCCAGTTGATTCAAGTGATTGTAATACCCGGACATTTTGAGTATGTGCTCACCGACGAACTATTCTCTTCCATCTTGCAGCTATAGAACTTATTGGAGACTTCATATCTCTCAATCCGGGCATTCTGTTGAAATATCAACTTCAACTCCTGGAACATCTCATATGCTCCATGACGCTCAAAACGTCGTTGAAGACCCGGTTCTAAGCCGTAAAGCATGGCACATCGAACTATAGAGTAGTCATCAGCTCGCTTTGCCGACGCTCACAACTTCGCTCAAGATCTCGCAGCAGCTCGTCACCCAGCGGTGCTTCCGGGACGTAACTTTTCGTGCAGCAATGAGGATTATCCTCAGGTTACGGACCCAGTCCGTGTAATTGCTACCATCATCTTTCAACTTTGCTTTCTCAAGGAACATTAAAATTCAACGGAACAACAGCACGAGCCATCTATCTACAGTAAACATAGACAAGCAAAATACTATCAGGTACTAAGTTCATGATAAATTTAAGTTCAATTAATCATATTACTAAAGAACTCCCACTTAGACAGACATCTCTCTAGTTATCTAAGTGATCACGTGATCCAAATCAACTAAACCATAACCGATCATCACGTGAGATGGAGTAGTTTTCAATGGTGAACATCTTATGTTGATCATATCTGCTATATGATTCACGTTCGACCTTTCGGTCTCCGTGTTCCGAGGCCATATCTGTATATGCTAGGCTCGTCAAGTATAACCTGAGTATTCTGCGTGTGCAAAACTGGCTTGCACCCGTTGTAGATGGACGAGAGCTTATCACACCCGATCATCACGTGGTGTCTCGCACGACGAACTTTGGCAACGGTGCATACTCGTGGAGAACACTACTTGATAATTTTAGTGAGAGATCATCTTATAATGCTACCGTCAATCAAAGCAAGATAAGATGCATAAAGGATAAACATCACATGCAATCAATATAAGTGATATGATATGGCCATCATCATCTTGTGCTTGTGATCTCCATCTCCAAAGCACCGTCATGATCACCATCGTCACCGGCGCGACACCTTGATCTCCATCGTAGCATCGTTGTCGTCTCGCCAACTATTGCTTCTACGACTATCGCTACCGCTTAGTGATAAAGTAAAGCAATTACATGGCGTTGCATTTCATACAATAAGGCGACAACCATATGGCTCCTGCCATTGCCGATAACTCGGTTACAAAACATGATCATCTCATACAATAAAATATAGCATCACGTCTTGACCATATCACATCACAACATGCCCTGCAAAAACAAGTTAGACGTCCTCTACTTTGTTGTTGCAAGTTTTACGTGGCTGCTACGGGCTGAGCAAGAACCGTTCTTACCTACGCATCAAAACCACAACGATATTT
Source organism: Aegilops longissima (assembly GCA_021605205.1). Lineage (NCBI taxonomy): Eukaryota > Viridiplantae > Streptophyta > Magnoliopsida > Poales > Poaceae > Aegilops > Aegilops longissima. Next base: position 53,392,279 of record CM038682.1, read on the forward strand.
CGTCAAATAGACTCCGTTTAACCTTCTCAAGGACCGGCGTAGCCACACTCGGTTCAACTAAAGTGAGAGAGACAGACACCCGCCGGTCACCTTTAAGCAACGAGTGCTCACAGCGGTGAAACCAGTCTCGCGTAAGCGTACGCGTAATGTCGGTCCGGGCCGCTTCATCTCACAATACCGCTGAACCAAAGTATGACATGCTGGTAGGTAGTATGACTTGTATCGCCCACAACTCACTTGTGTTCTACTCGTGCATATGACATCAACGCATAAAACCAGGCTCGGATGCCACTGTTGGGGAACGAAGTAATTTCAAAAAATTTCCTACGATCACGCAAGACCATGGTGATGGCATAGCAACGAGAGGGAGAGTGTCCGTCCACGCACCTTCGAGACCGAAAGCGGAAGCGTTATATTAACGCTGTTGATGTAGTCGACGTCTTCACGATCCGACCGATCCAAGCACCGTTACTCCGGCACCTCCGAGTTCTTGGCACACGCTCAGCTCGATGGACGATCCCCGGCTCCGATCCAGCAAAGCGCCGGGAGGAGTTCCGTTAGCACGACGGCGTGGTGACGATCTTGATGTTCTACCGTCGCAGGGCTTCGCCTAAGCACCGCTACAATATGACCGAGGTGGAATATGGTGGAGGGGGGCACCGCACACGGCTAAGGAACGATCACGAAGATCAACTTGTGTGTTCTAGGGTGCCCCCCTGCCCCCGTATATAAAGGAGCAAGGGGAAGGGCCGGCCAGCCCTTGGGGCGCACCAAGGGAGGGGGAGTCCTCCTCCTAGTAGGAGTAGGACTCCCTTTCCTAGTCCTACTAGGAAGAGGGAAGGGGAAGGAAAGAGAGGAGAGGAGAGGGAAAGGGGCTGCGCCCCTCCTAGTCCAATTCGGACTCCCCATGGAGGGGGGCGCACCACCTCCTGGTGCAGCCCTCTCTCCCTCTTGGCCCAATAAGGCCCATAACTTCCCGGGGTTCCGTAACCCTCCGCACTCCGGTTTTCTCCGAAACTTCCGAACCTTTCCGTGTCCGAATATAACCATCCAATATATCAATCTTTATGTCTCGACCATTTCGAGACTCCTCGTCATGTCCGTGATCACATCCGGGACTCGAACTCCTTCGGTACATCAAAATACATAAACTCATAATAACCGTCATTGAAACCTTAAGCGTGCGGACCCTACGGTTCGAGAACTATGTAGACATGACCTAGAACTATTCTCGGTCAATAACCAATAGCGGAACCTGGATGCTCATATTGGTTCCTACATATTCTACGAAGATCTTTATCGGTCAAACCGCATAACAACATACGTTGTTCCCTTTGTCATCGGTATGTTACTTTCCCGAGATTCGATCGTCGGTATCCAATACCTAGTTTAATCTCGTTACCGGAAAGTCTCTTTACTCGTTCCGTAATACATCATCTCACAACTAACTCTTTAGTTGCAATGCTTGCAAGGCTTATGTGATGTGTATTACCGAGAAGTCCTAGAGATACCTCTCCGACAATCGGAGTGACAAAACCTAATCTCGAAATATGCCAACCCAACAAGTACCTTTGGAGACACCTGTAGTACTCCTTTATAATCACCCAGTTATGTTGTGACGTTTGGTAGTACCCAAAGTGTTCCTCCGGTAAACGGGAGTTGCATAATCTCATAGTTACAGGAACATGTATGGGTCATGAAGAAAGCATTAACATACTAAACGATCAAGTGTTAAGCTAACGGAATGGGTCATGTCAATCAGATCATTCAACTAATGATGTGACCTTGTTAATCAAATAACAACTCCTTGTTCATGGTTAGGAAACATAACCATCTTTGATTAACAAGCTAGTCAAGTAGAGGCATACTAGTGACATACTGTTTGTCTATATATTCACACATGTATTATGTTTCCGGTTAATACAATTCTAGCATGAATAATAAACATTTATCATGATATAAGGAAATAAATAACAACTTTATTATTGCCTCTAGGGCATATTTCCTTCAGAGCACTACGCCGGCCATGTCGCGGTTAGCTCACAGCCCTCTTCCTTTTCATACTGTCCACCATTGCCTACTCCTAATTGCAACCAACAATACTTGTGTTTCATTCTTAGGACCACCCAAGGGACGCTGAGTTCCTCAACACACCCATACAGAACTACAGCCAGATGCGGCACATCTTCTACTTCGGGCTGGCAACTTGGAAGCATGTCGTGGGCTCGAGGGGGGGGGGGGGCTCTTGGTCAAACTTCCCTGGGACCCCGGACGTCGAGGTCCTTGATGGCCCTGACAAGCCCTTCGAGAAGCCCTTCGACAAGCCATTTGACCCCGTCCATGATAGGAAGAGGAAGAGAGGAGGCCTGATGGAGGAGGAGATCAATGTCTTTTGCAGCATGACTGAGGCGGTGAAGGAGGTGGCGACAGCCATCAGGGAGTGCAAGCCCCTCAACATCCACCCTGACCTGTATGGCGCTGTCATGACCCAGGATGGCTTCAGCGACGAGGCTCTCATGGCAGCACCCAGCCACCTGCTTGACAACAAGGCCCAGGGTGTTGGGTTCGTTGCCATGGCAGACGCTCACAGGGTGTTGTGGCTCAGGAGCTGGCTGGGCAAGCACTACTACTAGAGTAGTGCTGCCTGTGAGCGTGCATGATCCCCGACGGCGATGGCGGTAGCGACGACGACGACGATGATGACGACGTACATTTTGTGTAGCTAGGGCTGAAAAATTATTTGATAGTCGGTAAATTTTGGTGAGGTGGTATCATTGTTCGGGAATTCGGTAACTGGTAACTGCTCGGTCGACTACTGATTAGCGATTAATCGGTTAATCGGCCATTTAACTGAATTAATCGGTCGATCATTAATCGGTTGCACATGAGAATATATTGGCAACATGTAACTACTTTTTCACGTATTGTACCACATAATCCAATGCTCACAGCTACGTATTATACATTTATACTAAAATATAATGTCGTAGGCCATACATGTGACAACAAGCAGCCACACATGAGAGTATGATACATGATAAGATAAATTAAAATGACAGCCACACAAATTGGCAATATGCAGCCACACGTAACAAGATAGATAGGAGCTACACGTATGAACATGGAATAATTCACTACAAGGTTCAAGTTCAACACAAATAGCATAATAGGTAATAAGGTCCACAGACCACAAATACTCAAGTAGTTCTCACAACTCACATAGCCGCATCACAAGCATAAGTGCATAATAAAGTAGCAAAATAAGGTCTTATTCTTATGGATCATAAATGGTTCAAGGCTGCTGGGTATCCTCATCCTCATCATCATCTTTGGTTGCCATCACACCATCATCATCAGACTCGAAATCAATGTCTTCCCCCATATCCACCCCCCATGATCAGATTCATCATCATCGGAAACCAAATAATGGCCTGGATTGCCGCTTCGGTTGCCCCCTTTTTTTATTTGGATGTCGCTTCACTTACCTGAACCATCAACGATTAATCAGTTTGACAACCACTTAATCGTCTGACAACCGATTAAATGTCAGTTAATCAGCTTGACCATTTAATGAACCGAGTATGTGCTACTCGCCTCAGTTAGGCACTGAGTAGCGATTAAATGGGCATTTAAATGGTAACTCGGCCGAGTTCTTGAACAATGGGTGGTATATACTACCCCTCACGATGATGGTGAACTTGCGGTGGTAGGACGACACCCTCTTTTGGATGTGGTGGTAGGTTAACACCATGGTAGTGCTAGGTAGAACTTGCTATGGCGTATGATCATGCATGCTTTACTTCTTCTCTTCTGCTCCATTGTTGTTTATGTGCTACTTTTCTTGCTACTTGTGTGCTCCATTGATTTCCTGCTTCAATTTTTGCTCTTGTGCATTGCTAGGGCAAGTGGTATGTCGTGTTCATCGGTAAGGCTCCAGGGGTTTACAGTTCATGGGAAGAAGCCAGTGCACAAGTGGCATCGTATAGCAACAGCAGCCATAGAGGGTTCAAGACTAGGCAAGCAGCAGAACAAGCTTACTCCAACTAGGTGCCAAAGCACGGAGGCGACAGTGTTGATAGTGGCAAGGTTGGAGGTGTCAAAGAGGAAGGTGCTAAGGTGGATCGTCTGTTTGGGCTGAAGCTGAAGAACTTCATCATCTTCGTCCAGTTCATCGCATTGTTGTGCTGTGGCGTTGGTGTGCTAGGTGTGATCATTGTGGGTAAGCTCACCAACTAAGGTACAAGGTAAGCACCCCATGTACTCTGTATGCAACCAAACGCCGTGTTCATGTGCCGCTTTGGCCAATGCAGGCAACCAAACAAAGTGCACTTGCATATTACCTAATGCAGGGACTCTAGATGCAGGCAACCAAACAACTTGCAGATAGCGCATTAGGGCTTGTTTTTGCTTAACCAAGCTGGGTTGAAAAGTGTAGGCGATGTAGAAACTGATCACAACTTGAACCAAACACGCCCCTAGTTTCATAGAATCGGGTTGGCTTAAATAAATTAATAAAATAGGGCGAGAAACCCCATCTCTAAAACAAAAGTGTTTAAGCATAAAGAAAGAGACTCTAATATGTGTCAAAAAAGAGACTCTAATATAGTAATATGGATGCTCACAATACTGCCAGGAATTGGCCGCCGCTTGCTCTAGGTTGACATGTTTGGCTTTGGGAGCCTTCGCTGGTGTGTCCGGCTCATATGTACACAATACATTACTCCCTCCGTTCTTAAATAATTGTCTTTCTAGAGATTTCAATAAGTGACTACATACGAAGCAAAATGAGTAAATCTACACTTTAAAATATGTCTACATACATCCATATGTTGTAGTCCATTTGAGATGGCTAGAAAGACAATTATTTAGGAACGGATGGAGTACATTACTTGTTTATTTCTTACTTCTCGGAAACATTGATTATAACGCAGACACACACACTCAACCCACCACACACACATACTCACAGAACACCTAAGAAAGATGAGTCAAAGTTGCAGAACTTGAAGATTGACCAAGTCACCATGGGCATCTTGTTATCGACAAAAACGTCGTCTTCAATTGAATGGATAATCCACATTAATGAGATACCAAAGTATTATAGTTGGAGCTTAATCTCTAGTTGGTTGAGAGTATCACTGACCTCCTAACCCTCCGACCGCTTTAGTTCTTCTTGGTGTATGACATGTATATACATCCAGACGCGTCGTCGCGGAAGCTAGCTTAGGCAGGTGCTGTGGGATTTTAGAACAAGATGAAAGAATTGGCCATGTCGTACTTCATCTTCTCCAGGTTGGGCGTGATGGCGAACTTGATCATGGGCGGCGGCCCGCAAGCGAGCGCGATGGTGTCGTCGCCGCCCTCCGGCACGTGCGCGCATAGAATGTCCTCCCTCACATGCCCGACGCTGAACTTCCAGCCTTCCTCTGGCCGCTTCACCTGGTCCACCACGTACCACACCTTGAGCTTGTCCGGGTGCTCCGCCGCCCACCGGTCCAGCTCGTCGCGCATCAGGATGTCGTCCTCGGTCCGGTTCGCGTATACAAGGTGCATCTCCGTCTTGTCCTCCAGCTGGTCGCGGAGCACAGCCTGGATCACCTGGTACATGGGCGTGATCCCGCTCCCGCCGCAAATCATCGCCAGGCGTCGCGCTCGTCGCGGTTTGCCTCCGATCACGAAGTTGCCGCGGCCGGTGTACTCCACGTGGCCGAGGGGCCCCTTGACGTCGATGTAGGAGCTGCCTACCTGAAGCGATTCCAGGTACTGTGTCATGAGCCCACCATTGGGGAACTTGGGGTGCTCGTTCTTGAAGTACACCTTGACCAGGAGCTCGAACTGGCCGACCTCGTCGACCATGCTCGTTGGCGTGTACGGGCGCATGCACAGCTTCCCCCCGATGTTGGCGCACACGAATATGTGCTTGCCGACTGGTAGGCCGAGCTCCTGGTCGGAGGATGGCAGCGCGAAGCGGAACAGTCGGACGTCACGGGAGAGCTCCTTCTTGTCGACGAGGCGGCAGCGGATCTTCTCACGCGGGCTTGAGAGCGCGATGGGTGCGGCGGCGGCCTTGGTAGCCTCGCGGATAGGGGCGAGAGAGGAGCCGCCATGGACGGAGTTATCAGAGTTGTAGCCAGCGCCAGTGGTGATGAGTTGGCCGATGCGGTGCGCGTCGAGGAGCGCCTTTGCCTTGTCGGAGTGGATGGCGTCGAACTCCTCGGTGCAGTCCGTGCCGGCATTGATGAGGATGCTATCAGCGCCGCCCGGGTGGTCCTTGAGGAAGGTGGTGCAGTCGTAGACGTGCCCGTGGACGACGATCCACGCCGAGTCCTGCGACCCGTGCTTGCGCACCTCGGACATGGTGAACTGCTTGTCGTCGGTGGTGTGAATGAAGGGCGTGGACGTGCTCCGCTTGAGCCCCGGGGCGGCGGTCTCCATGTGCTTCTGCCGCGCCATCCACCCGCCCATCTGGTTGGCTGGCTGCGTCGGGTGCTCGAACACCAGACCGATCTCCCTCTTGTGCGGCCGGCACACGTTCACCTTGACCTTGAACCAACAGTTGTTCATCATCCCCTGCAACCATGTCATGTGTACAAACACATTAGTAAAGTCACACTCTCGAATCAATGGCACTTGAAAAGGTCACGAAGCCATGGATGGACACATGTGAATGCAGGGTACAAACCATGAGGTTCCATATAAGCTTCTCGGGTTGGGTGTTTTGTGCCTGGTCCCAGGCGCGCACCGCCACCTCCTTGGCGCCGAGGAGATCCAGGACCTCGATATCGACGGACCAGAAGCACCAGCACCAGTACCTGCCATACTTGTTGGGCTTCTCGGGGATGTCGAGCGTGCACAACATCCATGTCTCGCCCCCGTCCAGCGTCACCTCCACTCTTATGATCTTCTTGCCACCGCCTTTAAAACGCAACAACAAGAAAAGGAGTTGTGAGAAATCTCATTAATTACACTCACAAGAAAGACTACTTAACCCCCGCAAAAAAAAGACTACTTAACAACACACCTGGTTCTTAATACATAGTAGTATGACTTGCTATATTCGATTATGTGTAGTTGTAGCAATTTTTATTGAATATAAGTAGAATAATAATTAAAAAATCTCATGCGTGGTTGAACGCATGCTTGCATGTTGAGGTGGGACTTATCTCATTTATAATTGGATGGTGAGGTGGCATGTTTGTATGTTGAGATCAATATATTAGTGAGGATGAATAAGGTATGTAGGATGCTAGTGAAGGTTCATTTAGTTTGAAAATATAAGGTTTATTAATTTTATTATACTTCATCAGTTTAAAATTATTTGAACTTTCATATTTATCCTAAGTTGAACTTTTTGAAGTTTGACCAAGTCTACGGAAAAGTATCGACAGCACCGAACTAGTTTCATTAGATTCATCATAAAATCTATTTTCATACTATATATATGGAAAGTCATGGATATCGATAAATTTTGCTATAAGCCTGGTCAAACCCAAAAGATGTTTGACTTGGGACAAAGCTAGAACTTCAAATACTTTGGAACAACGTGGTATCTTCTATATAGAGTATACAATTCTCCGCGTGTTGCAGCGGGAATTGGGCATATAATTTTTAAATATTGTTTACTAATTCGGTCCTTATGATTTAAATAATATGACAAATTTCTGCATAAGAAAAATAAATCTTAACATGAAAAGTTGTGATTATCACAATTAAATGCAGTGTGATTTTAAACTTACTTAGAATACACAATTGCATGTTGCATGGTATATGATTCTCATGCATAAATTGGACGGATGTGAGTGGATCAAACTAATAAATCTAACCACTACCATAGTTTTGCTGACATGGAAGTACAGTGTTGAGATAATTAGTAGTGGGATCGCTCTCTTAGGTAAATAGGATAGCTTATGCCAGCTCAATATGGTTGAAGAATTTCAAGAAGATAGTCAATCTCACTAACAGATATACAGGTTTTATGATTATGTAATCTTCAACAATATGTGTAATATCCTCATTCTCGAATTGGAATTGAAAGTCAAACATGTCTAACAAGTTTATAGAGAGAAATATCAATATTTAAGATGTCAAATCAGTGTCATTAGGTTGATTACTAAATTTACTTTTATATTTTGTTTTGTTTATTTAGTATTATATGCTAATAACTTGGTATATTTTGCTCTAAACTTAGTCAAACATAAAAACATTTGACTTTAGTTTTTTAATCTATATATACACCTTATATACTCTTAGATTAGATTCCCTTATTTAGAAACTAGATTCCCTTCCCGTTCCGTGATAAATTTTGCTACAAAAACTTGGTCAAACCCAAAAGATGTTTGATTTTTATAGAGAGAAATATCAACATCTAAGATGTCAGACGCATGAATGGTGCACGGACGACTCACCGGCGTAGGCGTATCCTTTCATGGTGTAGGCGCGCTGCGTGGTGAAGGCGTTGATGGGCAGGATCTCGTCGTGCCCCGGCGTGGTGATCACCGAGTTCGTGTTGAGCTCGTTGATGATGTACTCCGGCTTGTACCACCACGCCTGCGCGTCGGCGAGCTCGGCGTCGACGTGCGACGGCAGGACGCGGTTGTCCTTGAAGTGGTAGTAGTTGTCGGACTCGGCGGCGGTGACGACGATGCGTGCGAGCCACTTGACCATGCGGCCGCCGATGCAGCCCGGGATGATGACGCGCACCGGGAAGCCGTGGTCCGGCAGCAGCGGCTCGCCGTTCTGCGCGTAGGCGAGCATGATGTCCCGCGACTCGTCCAGCGCCCACTCGCGCGTCACGCTGGTGCCGTACTTGGCTCCGGCGCCGCCGCCGGGGAGGTCCTCGGCGCCCTCGAAGCACACGTGGAGCGCGCGGCCCTTCTTGATGCCCATGATGCCGCACCGGCGCAGGACGTCGCGGAGGCGCGCGCCGCGCCACACGGAGGTGGACACGCCCGCGGCGCCCCAGTTGAACCCGGCCGTCTGCCGCACCATGTTCTGCTCCTTGCGGCGGTTGCCCGCGCAGACGAGCGTGACGGGGAGCTCGGCGGCGGTGAACTCCCGGACCAGCTCGTCCATGGTGAACTGGGCGGGCCGGCTGACGAGGCCGGACACCTCCAGGGTCCAGGTGGACCAGTCGCCGCGGGGCACGGGGCCGTGGTTGCGCACGTAGTGCAGCGGCGCCGGGGTGATGAAGCCGTGGTGCATGAGGCGCGCCAGCGGCGGCTCGCAGTTGAAGGGGTGCTTGCCGGTGAGGCGGATGAGCGACGGGTTCCGCTCCGTCCACGCGTCCGCCGTGCCCTCGTCGCGCGCGTCGCGCACCGGCGGCTCCACCTCCAGCTGAAGCTGCGAGCCGTACAGCTCCCTCCAGTCCTCGTGCTCCTCCTCGTCCTCCGACGCCTCTTCCTCCATGCGAGCCGTTCGAGCAGGCTCGGACTCCACAGAAGCGGCCATGTTGTTGCTGTGGTGAGAGAAGCGTTGTGTTCTAGGTTGGCGCTCTGCAGGTCGGTATATATACACACGCACGCAACACCGACTGACTTCTCCACGCTCTCTCTCTCTCTCTCTCTCTCTCTCTCTCTCTCTCTCTCTCTCTCTCTCTCTCTCTCTCTCTCTCTCTCTCTCTCTCTCTCTCTCCTCTCCCTCTCTCCTCTCTCTCTCTCTCTCTCTCTCTCTCTCTGGGTTTTCTAAAATAGCAAATTCTGGCATGGGCTGTTACTGCAAAACATCTAAATCAGTGACGAAAGATGCCAGCTAATTAAGTGCTTCAATGTATCCCGTTTGAAACGTTCGCTGGTCTGACTTGCGTATGTACGATTAGTTCATAGTTTCAACTCTTTTTCCTTTCGAGAATCTTTCAATCTATTTATCTTCAAAATCATGACAGTACAAAGAGCACCAGACATAATAAAAACTAGTGGTTTGACCCGCGCATTTGCGCGGCTAGACCTCTCACAAAGTGTTTCATATTTTGATGGGTTTTATCTTCCTATATTATTTCATTTCATCTATCGCCATATCTGTATTTACTTAAAAAATATAGCTAATATTTGCCGTTGTAGTAAACATTGTTAAACATGTACACATATTTCCGTTAATTGTATAAATTTGTAGGTAGACATTTGGTTGTGTGACAAACAAAGATCAAACAAACAATGGCAATAGCTCTTTTGACTAATCGCCAACTTTCATTGTTACACCTTTTCTAAACAATTACCTTGTTATGTGTTTCATTGTCCAAGTCATTGTCAATCGTATTTTGCATGTATTTATTATTAGTAGCGTACATTATATATTCACATATCCATACACGGGCTTCCACATCATCTCATCATGCATAATGTAATTATGGATACCGATTCCAAGTCTGAACGAACATAATCGATGAATGGTGGATAAATTGGCCATAATGTTCTTTCAGTGGACCTTGCCACCAGTATTTCTCCAGCAATATTTTTTATAAAAAAGATAATATACAAAATGTGTTGTTTCAAAAGAAAAATAAGACCCAGGGACTCTGCTTAAATTTACATTCTGAGCGGGCTGGAATCGCTTAATATTTGCTTGAAATTACATGTTCAAAAGGGCAACTTTTTATTTTAGCTCTATAGCAAAAGTTTATATAATGAAAATTCCTTTAACATTATTACTGTATATCCTAAAAAGTTGGTTTTAATTTTTGTATCTTGCTGAATCTTTTACTGCTTTTTTGTTTCTGTATTGTTCTATGTCAAATTATACTCTAATCTCGCTGGAGTCAAATGATGATTCATTTGAAATTTAGATACATGTTCGACCATATGGGTTAAAATTTATATTTAAGCACCACAGATGAATTATATAATAAAATTGTTTTAATAAATTGTTTCTATTTTAAACTTCAAATATAAATCAAGTAGAATTCCTTATCCATATAAATTTAAGTATAGATTTTAGTTTAAATGATTAATATGGTGGCTTCTCTGTTTTTTCGGGTTGGACGACTATTTGCATAACTAATATGTTTAGCATTTCACTATCGTTTACTATTGGTTTCCATCCGTTTGGTGGAATGCAAATGTATAGAGCCATGTAATATTGTGCATGTATGTATACGGCCGGAAAGCAGCTAGTGGACATCGTACTCATGTTTTTTATTTCAAGAATCATTCTGATAAGCTTGCTTTCCTAATAAGCACGCTTCTTTTCGTAACATGTACGTGATCTAGTTTCCTTGGTTTCCAAGTTGAACCTTTTTCTGACTATGTTTTTCTCGTATGCTTTTCTTCTCTTCCAAATAGATCTTTCTACACAAACAACACGGTTTCCCCTCTAGCTATGTAGTTTTTACTAATCTAAAAAAAGCTATGTACGTTTTTCAGGGACTTTCCTTTTAGTGATGTACACACGTACGTGATATTGGTTTAGGACCTAGCTGTAGCATGCCTATTTTTTTCTCTCTCTTTGTTAAAATCCAAATCGGATTTGATTACTTGTTCCTTCTTTTCATGTACAACACGTAGCTGGTATTAACTTTTAGATGTCCATCTTATCCACGTGATGGCGCTTGTGTTTTTTCAACGACGATGCATGTACTACGTGAGAGAATTTATATGGTCTGTATGTGCTATTTTGAAATCATCCGTACGTCCTAGTTACTTGCCGATTCATAACTCATCTATTTTTTCCAACTTCTTATTAACACACCTTATACGTGTCAGGTTCAATGCACGTTTTAGGCATGTAACGTAATATTTTTAAATCTCAGCCGTTATTATTACTGATCAACGGTGCATATAATTTTAACATATGTGGAAGAACGTGGTGTCTTGTTTGACTTACGTTTTAAGTATATAATAGATAGATAGATAGATAGAAGATAGATAGATAGATAGATAGATAGATAGATAGATAGAATTCAATCAGGTTCGTGGACCATATACGGACAACTATAAACACTGGAGCAAGCCAAAGACGCGCCACCGTCATCATCCGTCCCTTATCGAACAGGGGTGGATCCAGTATTGGTCATGGGTGTACAGATGTACACCCAAAAATTTCTAAGAAAAATCATATATATAGGTATATGACAAAATCGTAGGCGTACAATCTTAGACACTACTCCCTCCATTCCGGTTTATAGGGCTTATCTCAAAATTTTAGTTTTTTCATTTTATAAGGCTCAGTTTGGTTGTTTTCCATCACATGTTCAGATTTTAAGGTGCATTAAATTAATGCATGCAAGTATTAAGAGAAAATTGACCAATGCATGTAATTTATGCATGCATGCATTGCAATTAATGCATTGGTAAACATACTTTTTTGAGGAAAACAAAAGCATTAATTGGGTGCTTTTGCAAACTACAAAAAGTATTCCACCACTCACCATCTACCTTGGTTGGTGAGATTTTTGAATTGAGCCTTATAAACCGAAAAGGAGGGAGTATGCAGTAGTCCACTTGTGACCAACAAACCCATAGCCCATCGGTAGCAGTCCACGAGCAGCATCCAGCCCCTTCTGCCCAATCCCCCACGTGTTACTCAAAAAAAGTTCCCCCATGCAACAGACACTACTTCGCCAGGTATTGCCTAAAAAACATCTCCGTTCATCTACTAATACAAGGCCACTTCACATTTTTATGTCTAATTTGATCATTAACTTTAGCAACAAAATGTGAGTTATATGACATAAAAGGTATGTCATTGGATGCACATTAAAGAACTTTTCAATAATATATTTTTATGACATATAACCCATATTTTCTTGACTAAAATTATTAGTCAAAGTTTGACATGTAAAACAAAGTGGCCTTGTATATACAAATGAAGTGTTGTGCTTGGTCCAAATCCACATAGTTGGACGAGTACAGAGCATTTCAGTACATCACTCTATGCCGATGATGAGCTGATACGTCTCCAATGTATCTATAATTTATGAAGTATTCATGCTATTATATTATCCATTTTAGATGTTTTATATGCATTTATATGCTATTTTATTATGATTTTTGGGACTAACCTATTAACCTAGAGTCCAGTGCCAGTTTCTGTTTTTTCCTTATTTTTGAGTTTTACAGAAAATGAATATCAAACGGAGTCCAATTGATGTGCCAATTTTTGACGATTTTTTATGGCCCAGAAGAAGCCCACGGAGCATCGGAGATGGACCAGAAGAGTCCCGAGCCGTCCACGAGGGTGGAGGGCGCGCCCCCCTATCTCGTGGACGACTTGGAGACCCACCTGACGTGAAACCGATGCCAAAAATTCCTATAAATACAGAAACCCCCAGAAAGAAACCTAGATCAGAAGTTCCGCCGCCGCAAGCCTCTGTAGCCATGAGAATCAATCTAGGCCCTCTTCGGCGCCCTGCTGGAGGGGGCCATCATCATCGGAGGCCATGGGGAAGGATCTCGAAGGGGCCATCATCGCCATGAAGGGCAAGGACCAGAGGGGGAACCTCTCCCCATCTAGGGGGAGGCCATGAAGGAGGAAGCACAAGGGGAAGAACCTCTCCTCCTCTCTCTCGGTGGCGCCGGAGTGCCATCGGGAGGGGAATCATCGCCGCGGTGATCGTCTTCATCAACATCACCATCATCATCACCATCCTCATCTCTTTTACGCGGTCCACTCTCCCGCACCCGTTGTAATCCCTACTTGAACATGGTGCTTTATGCCACATATTATGATCCAATGATGTGTTGCCATCCTATGATGTTTTGAGTAGATATCCTTTATCTTTGGGTTGATTGATGATCTAGATTGGTATGAGTTGTATGTTTTATTTTGGTGCTGTCCTATGGTGCCCTCCGTGTCGCGCAAGCGTGAGGGATTCCCGCTGTAAGGTGTTGCAATACCTTCATGGTTCGCTTATAGTGGGTTGCTTGAGTGACAGAAGCATAAACCTGAGTAAGGGGGTTGTTGCGTACGGGATAAAGGGGACTTGATATGTTAATGCTATGGTTGGGTTTTACCTTAATGATCTTTAGTAGTTGCGGATGCTTGCTAGAGTTTCAATCATAAGTGCATATGATCCAAGAAGAGAAAGTATGTTAGCTTATGCATCTCCGTCATATGAAATTGCAATGACGACCACCGGTCTTGTTAACAATTGCTTAGGACAATTCCGCACACCGACCCATCATTATTCCACACACGCTATTTATAATATTTAGTAATATATTCTAACTCTATGATAACAGCACCTACTTTTATATTTTAGCTCTTCGATATCATGCAAAGTTATCCTCTTCATACCCACAACGTAATTTTATTTCTCGTTTCTAGTTGGAAGCAAACGTTCGGTGTACGTAGAGTCGTATCAGTGGCAGATAGGACTTGAGAGAATATTGATCTTACCTTTAGTTCCTTGTGGGTTCGACACTCTATACTTATCACTTCCACCTTTGAGAATTACTACGATGATTCCTTGCACTTGGGGATTATCATGAGCCAGGCGAGAGGAAGCTCAACCAAGCCGCCGGCACCGGACGGGATGGATCAGTGCAGTGCCTTGCCTACCTCCGCAGGTGGGGATGCTACATGACAGACTGGTCACACAGTGGGGATCAATGAGCGGTGCGGCGGCCGCCGCCGAGCATTCAGAAAACAAGGGGAAGGCCATTGATTTGAAAACTTTATGTTGCCATGAACCAATTGGCTTCCGTGGCAAAAAAAGAGAACCAATTGGCTTCATTGTTAGGGTGGAAAAAAAAATTAAACACCCAATGTTCAATTCCTAGATCCGCCACTGTTGTCGGAGCCGGGCAAACCTTGTTGTAGTAAACAGTCAGGGAGTCGTTGTGTTAAGACCCCATAGAACAAGCGCACCAGAGTAGAAATCATTGCTGGCGAAGAAAAATCGTTGATCGCAAGGATCAAATCTATAAACACCCAAACAAAGACGGACAAATTCAGAATCTAAATAGATCCACCGAAGATCGCCATAGACTGAATCCCATGAGATCCGACAGAGACACACCTCCCCACGTCATTCGACGAAGATAGACGCACAATCGGGGCGGGGAAAGAACGCGGGAAACATTATTCCTAATGAGGGACATCATCGCCGCCACACAATCACAACTAAGACGCTGAACCTAAAAGAAACGAGAACGGGTCTCATCCGCAGATTGAGGGGGGGGGGAGGGGGCGAGGTCATCCGCACCTCCATGTCCCAAAGGCCATCGAAGATGAGGCGGACTAGCAGCAGCGCCGGTGGGAGGAGGAGGATAGTCTAGGATGTTTTCTTGTGAAAGAGGAAAGACAAGGCGTATCTGGCGCACAGTTCATACTTTCAATTGTTCTGGAACATTCATCTTCCGCTAGCTGACATGGTAAAGGAAATACTCTCTTCATCTCATAATATATGAGTGTTTTTAAAATCGTTATGTGTAGTTTGGTAGGTAAGCATGGGTGTATCATTCTGTGTGTTGAACCAGTGATTGCATTTTAAAATCGTGGATGGATGGATGCATAAAATAAGAAAAAGGAGATCCCCGTTGCCAGTTCACCGGAACGGAGGCTTGAAAGGGCATCCAAGCAGCCGCATCGTGCTTGTGATTGGTATATGGACCACGACGTTCCGTGCAAGATGGAATCACGCGTCCAGATTCCGTTTCAAGTGCTTGTTTTCTCCAAAAAAACAAAAAAGATTCCCTAGCTAGCATTTGACTTTGGCATTATACTTCTTTTTCTTGCACAGTTGACCTCGGCATTGTACGGCGCCACGTACGGCCACTAGGCAAGATTTTGATATAGGACAAAACTCGAGACGATTAATCAAGTGGTTGATGACAATGTTTTAGGGTTTAGTGAAGGGGCGGTGGTAGGGCTTCGCCGGAGAAAATAACTGAACGTGGGCGGGGCTAGAGAGATGGTCGGGGGCGGCGACAGGACTGGCGGTGGGGGCGGTTCAGGCGAGGGCGGTGTGGCGAGGCCGTCATACGAGCGCCGTCGGCCACGGGCGGCGGCAAGACTGGCGGTGGGGGCGGTGCAGGGGAGGGCGTTGCAGCGAGGCGGTCACGGGAGCGCCGTCGGCCGCGGGCGGCGGTGGCAAGTTTGGCGGGTGAAAGAAGAAGAAGTCTGGAGGTAGAAGAAGCAATCCGCACCGTTTATATTTTTCATCCAACGGCTGAAACGAAACCGGCTGACCCAAATTCGTTTTTCGGGCGACTTACGTCTAGCCATTCCCATCTCGCCGGGAGGAAGGAGGGGCCAACCAAGATATGTGGTGCGCCGCGCGCATGCATGCATGGATCCTTTGCACTGCGTGAACGAAGCTTTTTAGCACTGCTCAGCAGAAGATTCGGTTTGAAATGCAAATGTTAATGTCTGGTCTGACCTAGTCGATCGCATGTACGGTCCATCACGCAAGTAATGATCGAGCATGGGACATTAGGACTAAAATACTACTCGGAAAACTAGTTAATCAAATCGGATAGTCTACTCTGTACCATCTGAAAGCTGAATACTGTACCAAGCAAAATAAGTCGTCATCGTAGGCGGGCAGCGGGGAGGAGGTTCAGTTTGCCATCTCACCGGGAAGGAGGTTGCAAGGGCCAAGTTAAACGACTAGCCGCGTGCGCCCATGCATCCTTTGCGTTCCATGAAAATTTGCTACGTAGTACTCCTTCAGTAAACTAATATTTTTTTAATCAAAAAAGGGCTTGCCCCTTTCGATTTTCATTACTGAAAACCATTAAGGTTCACAACAGAGTTCAAACAGAAAAAGAAAAAGACTGAAAACGAAACCATGACGGCGTCGCACCCATCGGCCAGCCAAAACCGCGCAAACACCTAGAACAAGTTCATCAACTACAACAGAATTCAGCCTACATCGATCACCAATACATCCAAAAGCAGCCAAGGAGCTGAAGGAGTCTAGCAACAAGAACAGCAATCTTCAGGTCCACCACCACAAGGGTTCTTCACTCCAGCCTTAGTACATTGATCTTCCATCCCTGCTTGGTTGTAAACACCTCACTTGCTGCCTGTTCTAGCACCCTTGCTCCCAGCTCCAGCATTTTTCTTGACGACTCCTTTATCTGCAGAGTGGACCAGTCAGTTAACCACCTGCACATCATTTTGACAATACATAAAGGATCATTTATCCTTTTCTTTTAAAAAATAATTGCATTTCTGCTTTTCCAAATTGCCCAAAACAGGGCTGAAATCCCCACCAGAACCATTTTCCTGTCATCTTTATTAAATTTCCTAATCCAATCCCCAAAACAATCTTTCACACTTGATGAAACAGTTTTAAATCCACACACACATCTGACCAAAGCCCACAACAATGAAGCAGCAGAACAAGAGAAAAGCAGATGATCAATCGATTCATCTTTCCCACAAAGCACACAATCTTTTCCTCCCTTCCAACCTTTTTTTAACAGCACATCCCTAGTTAGAATACTTTTTTTATTAACCAACCATAAGAACACTTTTAGTTTTGCAGGTAACTTGGATTTCCACAGATATTTCTATGGGAATTTCACCCCTGCAGCAACCAATTTCCTATACAAGGACCCCACAGAAAACCTATGATCAGCAGTGAGGGTCCAGATAATTTTGTCTGCCCCTCCCTGCATTTGAATTTTCTCACACCTCTTTTTGAGGCAATTCCAGAGTCCCAGAGTCTCCCCATATAAGGTCCTTCTAAACTTGAACCCATGCCACCCTTTCTGTACAGCCTCTTCCATAGTAATATTGTGGTCAAAGCTTATATTATACAGTCTAGGATAAGCTTCCCTTAAAGGTTTATCATCAACCCAGGAATCTTCCCAGAACCTAGTGTTTCTCCCATCCCCTACCTTTTTCTTAACAAATTTGTAGATCTCCTTAATTTGCATCAAGTTGGCCCAAAATTGGGAGTCCCCAGGCCTTTTGCTCACTAGGGCCAAACATCCACCTTTTCTATATTTTTCATTCAATATATCTTGCCATAGACCTTTTTCAGTTTCCATTTTCCAAAACCATTTGGCAAGGAGTGCAATATTCATTACTTAAAGATTCAGTATCCCTAAGCCACCTATTTCTTTAGGTAAACAACACTCTTTCCATTTCACTAAGTGATATTTTTTGACATTCTCATCTTCCAGCCACACCAATCTGGATCTAAAAAAAATCTGTTTTCTTAATAATCCCTTTGGGCACAGCATAGAAGGACATCATGAATAAAGGTATATTAGTCAGGCATGCTTGCACCAGAGTGATTCTTCCTGCAATGGAGCCTAACAACTTCCCTTGCCAACATCCACATCTTTTTTCAATTTTGTCAGTCACACAATCCCAATGTATGTTTCTAATTCTAGTTTCTGACACAGGCATTCCCAAGTACTTAATGGGTAAATCCCCCATCTTACATGTTAGAATTTCTTGATATATCTTTTTTTTCTCTTTAGCCTTGCCAAATAACAGCAATTCACTTTTATGAAAATTGATTTTAAGCCCAGACATTTGTTCAAAAGTCCCTAGTATAAGTTTGAGATTTTTCACACTTTCCACCTCATCTTTGATCAAGAATATAGTATCATCAGCATGTTGTAACATATTAATCCCTTTTTCTTCTTTTTTATTTAGTACCCCCTTGACCAAATCATGTTTCAGGGCATTACTCATTAAAATGGCTAAGGCATCAGCAGCTATGTCAAACAGTAAAGGTAACATAGCATCTCCCTGCCTTAATCCTTTAAAAGTTTTAAAATATGGACCAATTTCGTCATTCACTTTAATTCCAACATGTCCCCCCCCCCCCTCATAGTTTCCATTACCCAGTCACACCATTTATCAGGAAATCCTTTCATTTTCAGCATTTGAATCACAAAGGGCCATTTTATCTTGTCATACGCCTTCTCAAAGTCTACTTTGAATATTAGGGCATCTTCTTTATTCTTGTGAAAAGAATTTAGGGCCTCATGTAGAATTACAATCCCCTCCATTATGTATCTGCCCTTAATAAAGGCGGTTTGTGTTCTGGAAATCACAGGGGCCATACATTTAGCCAGCCTATTCATCAGCACTTTAGTAATGATCTTAAAACTAACATTTAACAGGCAAATAGGTCTAAACTTCTGAATTTGTTTGGCATCATTGGTTTTTGGTATTAAAGTAATTATGCCATAATTAAGTCTGGCAATATTGATTTCTCCTTTAGCAAAACTATCCACTAGAGCTTTCAAATCCCATTTAACCACTTCCCAGAAGTCTTGATAGAAATCAGCAGGGAACCCATCAGGGCCTGGGCTTTTGTTTCTTTTCATCCCAAAGACCACCTGATGTATTTCAGTTAGGGAAAAAGGTGCCATAAGCTCCTCTCTCTCTTGTGTATCAATTTTGTCCATCTCCATCTCTCTCAGTGAAATGCTAGACTCCTCAGGATGTCCAAATAATTCCTTATAAATTTAGTAATATACTCCATTAACTTCTCATCCCCTTCTATAATCCCTTCCTCCTGTTCCAGGGAGACAATTCTATTTTTCCTTTTCCTCCCATTCACTTTAGCATGATAATACCTAGTGTTTCTATCTCCATCTTTGATTTCTGTATCTTTATATCTCTGCAGCCATTTCATTTCCTCTTGTAGCATCACTCTTTTCAATTGAGCTCTAAGCTCCTTTTGTTTATTCCTGTCCACATCACTTAGCCCCATAATCTCAGCTCTCTTGTCTAGATCATCAAGCTCCTTTATTATTTTTATTTTTATTTTTCTGTACCAGGCATCCACATTTTTATTCCACCCTTTAGCTTTATTTCTCAGTTTTCTTAATCTGTATTGCCATCTATCCAAAATGTCCCCATAATATCTCTCATTCCAAGTTTTATACACCAAATCTCTAAAACCCTCTCTCAGCAACCAAGCATTTTCATATCTGAAGATATATTTGTGCTTATGTGCCTCCCCCGTATCCAAGAAGAAGGGGGTATGATCAGAGATTTATCTAGCAAAAGCTTGCAATATAGTTAGTGGATATCTCTCTTCCCAAGCTGGGCACATCAACACCTTGTCTAATTTTTCAAAAGTAGGGTCTTCCTGATTATTATCCCAAGTGTATTTCCTCCCATTCAGAGGCAATTCCATGAGCCCTGCTTGTTCAATAATAGCATTAAACAAAAAAGGCCATTGTTCATTAAGCATAGACTTGTTTTTCTCCTTTCCATTTCTAATAATGTTAAAATCTCCCCCCACCAAGCAAGGTAAGAGATTATCATGGTATAATCTTGCCAATTCAGCAAGAAAGCTGGCTTTCCCTTCCTTCTGTGCATCCCCATAGACAGTTATCAGATTCCAGTGTATTTTAATATTCTTATCAAATACTAACGTTTTCAAAAAATATTGTCCTTTTTCAATGGTATCAATATCAAATACTTCTTTATTAATTCCCTCAGTAAACTAATATAAGAGTGTTTAGATCACTATTTTAGTCAAGTAGATGTGGAACTTATATTCCCCAAGATTTCTTGACTAGATACATTGCATGGGGAGCGAGCGTATACAAATGGACTACTGGGAAGCAGAACCATTGTCCCTTGGACCGTGTCACCTTTGGTTTACTTGTCCAAATGTTTCACCGCCACATTAGTGCGCCTTGGTCATTCCATCCAAGAGAAGATCAAATGTCAACTTAATCGAAATTTGTAACTTTCATACCACAACGTTTTTGCATAAGTGCCGAACGCACTGGATGTTCGTTTCGCATCCGACAATCCCCATTGAATAGCGTCCTCTTTGTTTTCCTTCCCGAGCGAACAACCAGGGCCATGCTGTAAATCTAATTGCTGAACAGTGGCTCATCGCTGCCCTACTCTGTTCTCCTGTAAACGAGGGTGACGAGTTCCATCTTTCAGCAGACATCACCTACAAGATTGAACAGCTGTTGTTGTATGTGTATACATAGACAAGTAAAGCTTCGTCTGTTACGTATGACATGCTCTAGTGAAATTGGTTTTGCTTTGGCTGACTATCTCATCAAACGTCCTGGCAGGATCTATATTCAAGTCCTTGGGTTTGCCCATTCTGAGTGGGCTCCACATTTGACTTGAACGGGTTTTGAGGTATCTGCTAGAGTTGCTTTTAGGCGACATATATAGATTTGCTTTAGTAAAACCGTAAAATGATCTCTTTCCAGGCATTTCACACAAGTTGTGTCACTCCCTATTGTATATTGTTAGAGATATATTTGGTAGTAGAGATTATTCGAAATCAAATAGAATTATTTTCATCTTATGTCTAAGAGGAGTCTTGCCCTTCAAGTCTTGTACTCAATATATACCCGCCCTCAAGGCTCAGTAAATACATCCATCATATTTCGTCAATTATCCTCTCTATCCCTTCTAACATGGTATCAGCCTAGCTAACAGATCCAAACCCTAGTTGTCGCCCACCGCTTTCGCCCCGCGCGTCGCCTCTAGGGCGGTCGGCCTTCATACCCGCACGAGAGCGTCCCTTATCGCTCCGTCAGTCCGTCTGCTTTTTCCCGTTTTGCTAGTCGCGTCTTCGGTCGTTAAACCCCACGCGTAGGGGTGGAAACGGATCGGATGTGGATCGGATAGTGCTCTTACCACTTCCATTTTCATATTTTCAAAACAAATACGAATCCGAATACTGATGTTACGGATACGGATGCGGCTCGGATATTATTCGAATACGGATACATATTGGATAGTTTCTTGATTCGGAACGGATACGAATAATATCAACATATTGCTTAAATAAATTAGTCGATAGCTATGTGACCTGAAATAATCAACTTGTGACATACAATAAGTCAATGATAAATAGGTTTATGAATAAATACTATTATAATGCATAATAATTTATAAGTTTAATCATATAAAGAGTAAAATTTGACCCCTTATTTGGCTTCTATGTTGGATAATTGGGATATTGGGTCTAGAATTTTGAAAATTACCTCCCATAATCTTATTCGGATACGGATATATCCACTTTCATATCCATATTTGTGTCAAAATCTCCTACCATATTTTATTTTTTATTTGTTTAATAAATTTGGATACGGATAATTTTTATTTCCATTTTGGTTCGGATGCGGATGTTTCGGATATGAATAGGCATTTTTTCGAATACGAATATCGGATATTTTGAATTATCCGCTACCACTTTCCACCCCTACCCACGCGCTTCTCGGCAGGATCATGTCAAGACCGTCCTCTGTCTGAAATGAAGAGAGGGAGTATTGAAAATATTGACAAACAGTCACACATGATACATGCAGCAAAACCATGTATAGCTCTTATTAATTAGAATTTCAAATTTCAGACGCTGGAGCATGCATGCATGGTTTACATGCAGAAGGAGGCACGAGGAGCATCACCGCTGGGCAGTTGGTAAGTGCGGGCAGGCCGCCGAGCCACGATGACGAGCTCCCCGTCATCACCACAGGCGACTCGGAACATGGTTAAACGGAGCACGTACTCATACTCGCCGTCCCCCGGCGTGGCCTTGACTCGCAGCCGCAGGTGCTCAAGGAGGCAGTAGTCGCTCCGTCCACCCACGTACAGGAGCTGCATCTTCACGTGGCTGCAGCCCGGGTCCTTCCGGAGCAGCTCGTCGACGCAGACCTTCTTCCACGGCGGCGGCTGGCTGTGCCTGCTGGCAGGGCCACCGGACGGGACGCCGCACGCGCACAGGTGGATCTCGTCCTTGCCGCGGGAGACGTCGTCGTCTGGACCGTCGCAGGAGGCGTCGAGGCCGACCCAGGCGTCCAGGTCGGGGTCGTAGTGCGCGGGGCCCTTGAACGGCAGCAGACAGTCGCCGCGGCGCATCCACCTCCCGCTCCGGACGCCATAGGAGAAGGTGCCCGGGGGCACGTGGCCAAACCCTCCGGCGGCGACTTTGTTGGCGGCGGACAGGAAGATGGTGCCCCCTCGTGGGTGCACCGCGTGGGCGGTGATCCTGGTCCAGTCGAACGGGACCCGGGTAGTGTAGTCGTTCTTCCAGCCCCAGAAGAAGCGCGGGGAGCCGGTGTCGGGCACAGGCTGCCACATCCACCTGCAGCTCGACCGTCCGCCCCGGCGATCTGCCTTGTCGTCGTCGCTCTTGAGGCAGTGCAAGCCTCCGTAGATGTGCACGTCGTCGGGGCGGCAGATGCCATCGTATTCGAGCGCATACAGCCTATCCCTGGCGGCCACCACCAACCCGTAGCTGTGGTACCTATTCATCCCAGGAAGGTCTGATATGGTCAGCGCCGCCGTCCTGGTGTCGTAGACGACGATCGAGGAGCCGGCCGAATTCAAGTTCAAGTCGGCGCTGGGGCCTATGGCGACGATGCGGCTGCCCAGGGCGGCGAACTGCATATCTTTCCGCAGTAGCATACGGCGGTCCCCGTAACGGCACCCTATTCGGCCGGCGGGAGGCTCGGGGAGACGCCGCCGGGATATTCCGGAGTGAATGTCCAGATCGCCCTCGTCGTCGCCGTCGCCGTCGCCGCCAATGTCCAGCTTATGGATCGCGAAGCTGTCCTCGTGGTAGTCCTCTAGCACCACGAACAGATGCCGCTTCATCGCCCGCAGTCGCCGATTGGATCTGGCCGCCGAACCCGTCAGCGAGGCAAGTCGAGCCACCAACCATGACGCCGAGCGCTGGCACCAGCATACCAACGGAGACCCGGACGAGGCGCTGGAGAACTCAAGGAGGCGGCTGATATGGGGAGAAAATGGATACACGGGCCCTGCTGCTGAAAGCCGTGGTTTTGCCGCCGCCGCCGCCGCCTGCGGGTTCGGTTGTACCGGTGGAGATCTGAAGGGGGGCCCGACGGAGATCTGACGGAGAAGGCGCCAGATGTCTGCTGGAGGAGACGCAAGCCGCTGCCACGGCCACCGCCATGCCGTCATCGATCGCCTTGTGTGCCGCCGCAGGTCTGGCCTCTGGCGGACGCGAGAGATCACGTACGATACGACCAGTCGATCAATGGACGAAAGCTCTGACGGAACGCTCTTGGGCTTGCAATGGTAGGCCGCCTCGAAGAAGCCCGAAATGGGCCAGCTCAGTCCGAAGTGGTTGGTTTGTGTTCACCACGCATTAAAGTGTTCATCTAATGTGCCTAAAAAATGTCTAATGTCAAAATGTGGACTCAAAATAATAATCTAATGTCAAAAAGTTATTTTTTTAATTTGTGAAAGTGTTTATACAATGTAAAATTTGCTCGCATAATTTTGGGAACATTTTAAATACCAGTCTGAAAAATAAGACATTTTAAAGAATGTTCATAAAACTTAATATTTGTTTTGCATGTTTAATAGAATGTTCATGTCATTTATGAAAAAATTCATTTTGTGCTAAAATGTTCAATTTGCATTTGAAAATGTTCAATGTGTATTCGGAGAACTGTTCAAAGTGTATTAAAAATATTCAACTTTTATCTAAAATTTGTTCAACCTGTATAAAAAATTCAATTTCCATTTGACAAAATGTTTAACATGTATTCAATTTTATTTTAAATGTTTACCTAAAAGTTTTCAATATGTATAAGAAAAATGTTCAACCTATATTCAAAAAATGAAGATAGAATTGAAAAACAAAAAGAACATACAAGAAAAGGAAAAAAATAAAATCTGAAGAAAACCTATAAAAAAAACACACACACACACACACACAAATAGCACAAATCCTTCAAAAACCGGTCTGAATCAGTGTATAGAAGCTTACCAAAACCACTCAGGAAGCTACAGTATTGCATGATCCATTAGCATAAATGACATAGGCAAGAAGAGGTTATATCTCGCACTAAGAGAGACATAGCCCTCGCACCGTCGATCAAGTTACGAAAGCAGTAGGCGCCAATAACTTAAAGGTACGGACGGTGGGCTTCTTCCGGTGATCTACCTCGCCTATCAGGCCCAGGAAGTTACCCTAGTGGCTTGCAAACCCACACTAGGCCCGTTAAGCATTAATAACCGTCGATAGTGCAAAATAGACATGGTTACATTGTTGCTAGACTTGGAATGAAAGTACTCCCTCCCTTCCTTTAGTCGACCCACATGTTCGACTCGTGAAGCAATAAGTGTTGCACCATCCCTCTAATTGGATTTGCATGGTGCATGTGGAAAAAAAGTGCATGCATGGCCTCTAATTCCCCCTCACATCTCAGACTATATGTGACGTGAGACTCAAAGCACTTTAGCTGAATGAGGCTCAAAGTGGGACTAACATAATACAAATCCGAAATTTTTGAGATAGACCCTTTAAACTGGAAAAAAGGGAGTAAGATTTGTTACTCCTGCAATTAACAAGTTTCGTTTGGTTGCACGAGATTTGTTTGCTCGCATAATTTTCTCCAATGGCTTTGCTTCTAGAGATATTGTAGTGTCTACATCAATCGATAAGTATGTACTTACTAGCATGTGGATTGCGTCGGTTTGATGGCACAAATCCTCGTCTATGGCAAAATTGATATGAGGGCTCCTTCCATCTATGGGGAACTCTTGTGAATATCTAGGTTTGCTTGGCTACAGCTGGATGGCTGCAATCTGTTGTGTGTGTGTGTGTGTGTGTGAGAGAGAGAGAGAGAGAGAGGGAGAGAAAGGGAAGAGGTGGTGGGGGTTAACCTGGATGTAGTGGAGATGGGTGCCAGAGCTAGAAGAGGAAAAGCCCTTACTGTCACCATCGAATGACAAAGAGGGGCATCATCGATCTGGCGTCGAGGAGGACATGCGAAGGCGAGGGCCATGTTGGCTACTAGACCCGCACACGCGCGAGCTCGCTGGGGAGCAGCAGCACGAGCGCTCCTCGTGTCGATGTTGACGACAATGTGTGAGAGAGATGTGAGGGAGAGAGAGAAGCGAGAGGTAATAGATCGAACCATTACGCCTCACTCGATTGGGGATGGAGCAACGAATGGCATCCGGTTTGCAAATTCCATTATTGCCCTCGACGTGGCCTCGAAATCATAGGCGGAGCCACCTCACGTTTCTACCGTGGGATGCATGCACCGGGCTCCTAGAAATCCACATCGGTCGACACAAGAACCCTCAATGGTCCCCAAGGGGCTTCGCCTGTGCGACCTGGATCATCCTCACGCCGGATTGAAGGACTGAAACATGTTTGGATAGGTAATAGGATGGTCAAAATTCCTAAATCGCTGAGGAGGTTCAGGATCCAACACCTCTCTAACTATCGAATATGCCATTTTTTTTATAATTATAGGATATGCCATTTTTTATAATTATAGGATATGCCATCTTTATTTGAGTTATTTTGTTGAGAATTATAGATATGCCATCTGAATTTTTCTTTTAGTTTTTTTTGAGACACTGAATTTTGTTTTAGTTTTTTTAGACAAGAATTTTGTTTTTAGTGTGCGATGGTTGTTGGTTGGACCGGAAATGGACCTTGCTGGGCCATAATGCCGTGACCTGAGTACACGCAAGCTGCTGCTCCTCCCCAAAGAGAGAAAAAAAGCAGAGCGAGCTGCCTGCTGCCGCTGCTCTGCTTCGAGCTGAGCTCCTCCCCACTCGCCTCGCCTTCCCCCTCCCAGATCGGAGGCCCGCTTGAGTCCACCCCCTCCTCCGTCGCGGTGCCACCGCGGAGCAGGGCACTAGCTCCTGCATCCCGCTGGAACCCACCACTACCAGCTCCTTCGCCTCCCACGCTCGCCGCCGCCGCCATTGCCGTCCCATTGCGGTGCGGTTACGAACATATCTCTTTAAAACTCTCATGAACCTCTCAAAGGGGAACATATAGTGTAGAAATACAGGGCCCAGAACGACAATCTCGTCGACTAGATGAACTAGGATGTGCGTCATGATATTGAAGAAGGATGGTGGGAACACCAGCTCGAAACTAACAAGACATTGCGCCACATCACTCCTTAACCTTGGTAGAATTTCTGGATCGATCACCTTCTGAGAGATTGCATTGAGGAATGCACATAATTTCACAATGGCTAGTCGAACGTTTTTCGGTAGAAGCCCCCTAATGCAACCGGAAGCAGTTGCGTCATAATCACGTGGCAGTCATGAGACTTTAGGTTCTGGAACTTTTTCTCTTAGATATTTATTATTCCCTTTATATTGGACGAGAAGCCAGACGGGACATTCATACTGAGCAGGCATTCAAAGAAGATTTCCTTCTCTTCTTTGGTAAGAGCGTAGCTGGCAGGACCTTCATACTGCTTTGGAGGCATGCTGTCTTTTTCGTGCACACGTTGCTGGTCCTCCCGTGCCTCTGATGTATCTTTTGTCTTCCCATACACGCCCAAGAAGCCTAGCAGGTTCACGCAAAGATTCTTCGTCACGTGCATCACGTCAATTGCAGAGCGGACCTCTAGGTCTTTCCAGTAGGGTAGGTCCCAAAATATAGATTTATTCTTCCACATGGGTGCGCGTCCCTCAGCATCATTCAGAACAGATAGTCTGTCGGGACCCTCCCAAAGATTACTTGTAAATCATTGACCATAGCAAGTATGTGATCACCGGTACGGACAACGGGCTTCTTCCGGTGATCTACCTCACCTTTAAAATGCTTGCCTTTCTTTCGACATTGACGGTTGGTCGGAAGAAATTGACGATGCCCCAGGTACATATTCTTCCTGCCACTAGTAGAAAAAGGGTCATCTGTCCCGGTTCGTGAGGGCCTTTTGCCCCGGTTTTTGAACCGGGACTAAAGGGTCATTACTAATGCCCTAGCCCTTTAGTCCCGGTTCAAATACGAACCGGGACAGATGGGCCTCCACGTGCAGCGTCGCTGAGCCCAGTAGGAGGGCCTTTGGTCCCGTTGATGGCACCAACCGGGACCAAAAGGCATCCACGCGTCGACATTTCAGGGCTGGGGTTTTTGTTTTTTTTGAAGGGGGGTTGGGGTTTTGGGGGTTAATTTAGGTGTTTCATATATTGTGTTAGCTAGCTAATCAATAGAGAGAAGTGTCCTCTCTTATCTCCGTGCTTGGTCGACACTACGTACTATATACGTATATATAAAGAGGACTAGACACGCTAGCTAGTAAGAAAATGAAGGAAACAGAAGATCGTCATGAACATATGCACATACAGAGAGAAGTGATATCGACCACCTCTCCTTCTCCGAGAGATTGGTCGAACAACAAGTTCTCGTATATCTATCCGACACTACCGGCTACATATATACAATAATTATCTCTTACAATATAATCTCCTAATTATATATGAACACAGGGTCCACATAGTATTCTCCGTCTTCAGCGATCACGTGGTCAAGGAAGAATGCCGCCAATTCCTCTTGAATTGCTCACATACGATCTGGTGGTAGGAGTTCATCCCGCATCCAAAAGATCTAATTTGAAGAAGGGGGTCAGTACATATATATATGAAGAAATGAGACTCAACACAAATGATGGTAATGAAATAAAATTGTGAATATTATTGCTTACGCACTTCAAATTGTTCGTCAGAGTAGCCCCGCTCACAGGTCGTGTGGCGGATGGACTCGCAAACGTAGTATCCACAGAAATCATTCCCTTGTTCCTGCCACAACCACTTTACAAGAAATAGAAGTCAATCAAACTGATAAGAAAACATGTTAAATGGTATTGATGAAACTAGCGCTTGAATCAATTGGAGATGCGCGGAACATGCTACTATAGTACTTACTTTCGGGTGTCTAAATTGCAGCTTCTTCGGCAGTCCCGGAGCTTTTTTGGTGAATTTTCTCCAAACCCTGCCAGACAAAGAAAACAATTACTTGATATCAGGAAATGAACAAAGTTGCTGATATGGTGGATAGATAATGATCGATTTAACTTAATTCTGGAGAATTTCAGCCATGTCCGCATACTCATGGGGATCTTTTCGTCTTGAGTCTAAGACGGTTACTAGTCCTTGTTCAAGCTTAATCTCTAAGAGAATATAGTGGAACCTACGCATGCATGCATAACTCATCAATTACGTTACTATAACCTGGACTAATAAGGGAAACCGAATATGCACAAGACAGTAACACTCACTTGAAGTTGTAAGGAAAGAGTATTATATCTTTGTTTTCGTTTATTACCAACGATCGTAGCAAGTTGGCCTCGGTATCTTCGGCATGATATTTAACCTCAGTTGCATCTATGAGATTTGTGTTAATGAACCCAATATCACCGATTTGTCTTTTCTTCAATTCGGCGATCTTCAATCTGCATAATATAGTGAGGATAATTATAAATACATGCAATGAAAGAGCTGACCTATATAGAGAGACTTAACGCATGACAGAAGTAGTACTACTTACAGACAGTAGCAAGTGACCGTTGATTTATCGAGGGCCTTTTGATTGAGAAACTGGAAGAATCCTCAAATGGAACATTCAACAGTTCAATTCCAACGAGGTCATGCTCCTCTTTAACTTTCAGCATCAAAGTATTACTCCCCCTAGACTCTCTGCAGGTTTTCATGTACCAATCATGGAATCTTCGCATCATCGTTGGAAGAGATCTTACATCTTGGACGAGAGGCTTCCCGTACTCGTATCTGTGTTCATCCACCTCCAAGAAATCATAATGTACATCGTTGGGCAGGGAATCTCCAAGATTGCTATAACCGGGCACCATCCTCGGATCGTTAGCGACGATGTCGCTGTACACCTTGAGCGGGGGCACGATTGGTCCGCTTGTTCGCCTAGCTGGGCAATTTGTTTCCCAGCTCGTCGTTCTGCTAACCTTTGATCACTTCTAGTACTTCCCGACCGCTTCGCTTCGCGAAATGACTTTTCAATAATGCGGTCATAGTTATCGGGAGGGGGTATATCGACCCCCCCCCCCACGTGTTGAAGTTATCGGGAGTTTATATCGACACGACATACATACATGGGAAAATAATATTATCGGGGAGGGGGTATATCGACCCCCCCCCCACGTGTTGAAGTTATCGGGAGTTTATATCGACACGACATACATACATGGGAAAATAATATTATCGGGGAGGGGGTATATCGACCCCCCCCCCCTCATGTTGAAGTTATCGGGCGGGGTATATCGACGACGACAGACCCGATAAAACATAAGAAAACAAAGAAGAAATGAAAAGAGGAGAAGATCGAAGAAAAAAAGGAAAAAAAGGAGAAGAAGAAAGGAATAGAGGAGAAGAAGAAAAAATAGAAATTTTTTCTATTTTCTCTTCTTCTCCTCTATTCCTTTCTTCTTCTCCTCTTCCTTTTCTTCTTTTTTCCTCTTCTTATTTATTTCTCCTCTTCTTCCTCTCCTCTTCTTCTTTCTTTCCTCTTCTTATTTTCTTCTTTCCTATCCTTCTTTTTCTTCTTCTTCCCTTCCTAGCTAGATATATAAAACTTTTCTAAAATTGTAACTTTTGCATATATAAAACTTTTCCATGGATCATCATTTCTCATATATATCGAAAATATATCCATTGTCATATATAAAAACTTTCTATATATGAACAAAAAACTTTCTATGAACAAGAAAACATTTTTGACATATATATTTAGCATATTCTAGCCACATACACATATACATCACATACACATATACATTATAGCCACATACACACATATACATCACATATGAATAAAAAAATTAAACTAATAAAAATAAAAAAAACATATAGCCACATATGAACAAAAACATATAGCCACATACATACACATATACATTATATATATATGAACAAAAAAATTAAACTAATAAAAATAAAAAAACAGAGTCGGGGCGGCGGCTCACAGCGGGGGCAGGCGAGGCGCCCGCGCTGCTGGGGCGGACGGGCAGGGGCAGGGGAGGCGGCGACGAGGGCTGGCGGCGACGGCGAGCACATGGCAGGGGCTCGGGCGCTGGGTGAGGTGCAGCAGGGGAGCTCGAGGCGACGGCGGGCGGCGAGGGCGCCGGTCGCGGGGCGGACGGGCAGGGGCAGGGCGACGGCGACGAGGAGCGGCGGCGCCAGCGAGCACGGGGCAGGGGCGCGGGGCAACGACGACGAGGAGCGGGCGGCGACGACGAGCACGGGAAGCCTGGCAGCGTCGAGGCGGTCGGCGTCGTCGAGGGCAATTGGCGAGGGAAATTTGAAAATTTCCCAAGTGTTGCTTATATAGCAAAGGCTTTGATCCCGGTTCGTGGCACCAACCGGGATCAATGCCACCCTTTAGTCCCGGTTGGTGCCACCAACCGGGACCAAAGGTCTCTTTTCAGCAGCCCAAAGGGCGGGAAGCGGCGTTTGGTCGGTTCGTGGCACCAACCGGGACTAAAGGGGGGCATTGGTCCCGGTTGGTGCCATGAACCGGTTCCAGTGCACCCCTTTAGTCCCGGTTGGTGCCACCAACCGAGACCAAAGGCCTTGCGCTGGCGCGGTGCGGTGGGAAGTTTAGTCCCACCTCGCTAGCTAAGAGAGCTCAACACCTGTTTATAAGTTGCGTTGCGGCTCAGGTGCTGAGCTCCTCTCTAATATGCAGGCAGTACTTGCCTACCCTCACTGCCTTGTTGGCCCTATTGGGCCTGCGGGCCTGCATCCTGGCCCATGTACAGATGGGTTTCTAGTCGTATGCAGGCCATGTGGCCCAATAGGTGGCATCTTTTTCCAGTATTTGTTTTGTTTTTTGAATTATTTATTTTCTTTTGATTCTTGCTTTATTTTTTTATTCTTTTTGCTTTTAGTTTTAGAAAAATTATAAACTTTCTGTTAGTGCCATTAGTTTTCAAATTTGAATAGTTAAAATTTGAATTCTTTGAAATTTATGTGAATCACAAGTTTGTGATTAACTTTACTAGAAAAATAGTTTTTCCAGTTTTTTTGTTTTGTTTTTTGCATTATTTATTTTCTTTTGTTTTTTGCTTTAATTTTTAATTCTTTTTGCTTTTAGGTCAGCAAAATTATAAACTTTCTGTTAGTGCCATTAGTTTTAGAAAAATTATAAACTTTCTGTTAGTGCCATTAGTTTTCAAATTTGAATAGTTAAAATTTGAATTCTTTGAAATTTGTGTGAATCACAAGTTTGTGATTAACTTTACTAAAAAAATGAGCATAGATGCGCCTATAGAGAGAATTCAACCTAAATTCATAATAAATTTCTATGAATTTCAGAGAAATTCACTATGAATGTAGGTCAAATTCCCTGTATAAGGGCATCGATTTTCACTTTGAGAGGAGCTCAACAAGGCAGAGAGAGACGAGCTTATGAACCGATGTGAGCCCCCTTCGGTTGGCGAGGTGGGACTAAACTCTGACCGCAACGAGGACCAACCCTTTAGTCCCGGTTTGTGGCACAAACCGGGACTAATGGTCATGGGCCAGGGGCGAGGCGCATTGGTCCCGGTTTGTGCGTGGAACCGGGACCAAAAGGTCCAGACGATCCGGGACCAATGGCCCACGTGGCTGCCCTCTTGAGTGTTCTTGGTGAGAACATAGTTGACAAGGAGCGAACCGGGATTAATGGTATTACGAGGGCCGAACCATAAGACATAAAGCATTTCAAATGAACTCTGAAAAAGTTGAAAGTTGGCATGGTATCATAATTTCACCCACATAGCATGTGCATGTACAAAACGGACAATGGTATCATACTCGTCTGTTATAAAGTTGGCGTGGTATCATCATAATAGTTGTGGGAGAGAGTCTTCACTTTTTCTTCGCTTGTGTCATTTGCTTATTGCGTCGTAATCATGGATAATCTTCATCGTTTATCAGGATGCTTGGGTCAGCCTTGACTTTGAAGGGAGGAATTTCATGAAACTTTTCATAATCTTCAGACATGTCATCTTGCCCTCCACTCCCACGATGTCCCTTTTCCCGAAAGAACTATGTGGCGCTTTGGCTCATCGTATGATGTATTCGCTTCCTTATCTTTTCTTTTTCTCGGTCTGGTAGACATGTCCTTCACATAGATAACCTGTGCCACATCATTGGCTAGGACGAACAGTTCGTCAGTGTACCCAAGATTTTTCGATCCACTGTTTTCATTCCGTCTTGTGGGTCTACACTGCACCGCCTCTGACAGATTGACCCATTTGCACTTAAACAAAGGGACCTTAAAATCATGTCCGTAGTCAAGTTCCCATATGTCCACTATGTAACCATAATATGTGTCCTTTCCCCTCTCAGTTGTTGCATCAAAGCGGACACCGCTGTTTTGGTTGGTGCTCTTTTGATCTTGGTCAATCGTGTAAAATGTATTCCCATTTATCTCGTATCCTTTGTAAATCAATACAGTCAAAGATGGTCCCCTGGACAACAAGTACAACTCATCACAAATAGTGTTGTCACCTCTGAGAC
Source organism: Aegilops longissima (assembly GCA_021605205.1). Lineage (NCBI taxonomy): Eukaryota > Viridiplantae > Streptophyta > Magnoliopsida > Poales > Poaceae > Aegilops > Aegilops longissima. The sequence continues at coordinate 53,425,435 of CM038682.1, forward strand.
GTGTTTCTAACCAACTGCTGAAAGTCCTGATGTGTTCACATGTAATCCAGTCGTCGCACTACTCCGGGTGTTTGGAGCGCAGAATGTTCTTGTGTTCATCGACATACGGGGTCACCAAGGTAGAGTTCTGTAGAACTGTGTAGTGTTCTTGAGACTAAGAATATCCGTCCCTGCATATTATTGAGTCCCCTCCAAGCATGCCTTTTCCAGTCAGTCTCCCCTCATACCGCGATTTAGGGAGACCTATATTCTTAAGGCCAGGAATGAAGTCAACACAAAACCCGATGACATCCTCTGTTTGATGGCCCATGGGATGCTTCCTTCTGGCTTAGCGCGGTTATGGACATATTTCTTTAGGACTCCCATGAACCTCTCAAAGGGGAACATATTGTGTAGAAATACGGGCCCCGGAATGACAATCTCGTCGACTAGATGAACTAGGACGTGCGTCGTGATATTGAAGAAGGATGGTGGGAACACCAGCTCGAAACTGACAATACATTGCGCCACATCACTCCTTTGCCTTGGTACGGTTTCTGGATCGATCACTTTCTGAGAGATTGCATTGAGGAATGCACATAGCTTCACAATGGCTAATCGGACGTTTTTCGGTAGAAGCCCCCTCAATGCAACCGGAAGCAGTTGCGTCATAATCACGTGGCAGTCATGAGACTTTATGTTCTGGAACTTTTTCTCTGGCATATTTATTATTCCCTTTATATTCGACGAGAAGCCAGTCGGGACATTTATATTGAGCAGACATTCAAAGAAGATTTCTTTCTCTTCTTTCGTAAGAGCGTAGCTGGCAGGACCTTCATACTGCTTCGGAGGCATGCTGTCTTTTTCGTGCGAACGTTGCAGGTCCTCCCGTGCCTCAGGTGTATCTTTTGTCTTTCCATACACGCCCAAGAAGCCTAGCAGGTTCACGCAAAGGTTCTTTGTCATGTGCATCACGTCGATTGAAGAGTGGACCTCTAGGTCTTTCCAGTAGGGTAGGTCCCAAAATATAGATTTCTTCTTCCACATGGGTGCGTGTCCCTCAGCGTCATTCGGAACAGCTAGTCCGCCGAGACCCTTTCCAAAGATTACGTGTAAATCATTGACCATAGCAAGTACGTGATCACCGGTATGGATGGCGGGCTTCTTCCGGTGATCTGCCTCGCCTTTGAAATGCTTGCCTTTCTTTCGACATTGATGGTTGGTCGGAAGAAATTGATGATGGCTCAGGTACACATTCTTCCCGCATTTGTCCATGTATATACTTTCAGTGTCATCTAAACAGTGCGTGCATGCGTGGTATCCCTTGTTTGTCTGTCCTGAAAGGTTACTGAGAGCGGGCCAATCATTGATGGTCACGAACAGCAACGCCTTGTTGGAAATATGCCCTAGAGGCAATAATAAAAGCATTATTATTATTATATTTCCTTGTTCATGATAATTGTCTTTTATTCATGCTATAACTGTATTATCCGGAAATCGTAATACATGTGTGAATACATAGACTACAATACGTCCCTAGTAAGCCTCTAGTTGACTAGCTCGTTGGTCAACAGATAGTCATGGTTTCGACTATGGACATCGATGTCATTGACAAGCGGGATCACGTCATTAGGAGAATGGCGTGATGGACAAGACCCAATCCTAAGCATAGCACAAAGATCGTGTAGTTCGTTTTGCTAGAGCTTTTCCAAATGTCAAGTATCTCTTCCTTAGACCGTGAGATCGTGTAACTCCGGATACCGTAGGAATGCTTTGGGTGTACCAAAGCGTCACTGGCGTAATCGGGTGACTATAAAGGTGCATTGCAGGTATCTCCGAAAGTGTCATTGGGTTGACACGGATCGAGACGAGGATTTGTCACTCCGTATGACGGAGAGGTATCATGGGCCCACTCGGTAATGCATCATCATAATGAGCTCAAAGTGATCAAGTGTGCGGTCACGGGATCATGCATTACGGTACGAGTAAAGTGACTTGCCGGTAACGAGACTAAGCGAGGTATTGGGATACCGACGATCGAGTCTCGGGCAAGTAACATACCGTCGACAAAGGGAATAGCATACGGGTTGCTTGAACCCTCGACATCGTGGTTCATCCGATGACAACATCGAGGCGTGTGGGAACCAACATGGGTATCCAGATCCGCTGTTGGTTATTGACGGAGAGCGTCTCGGTCATGTCTACATGTCTCCCGAACCCGTAGGGTCTACACATAAGGTTCGGTGGCGCTAGGGTTAATAGGAAGACTTGTATGTGATTACGAATGTTGTTGAGTCCGGATGAGATCCCGGACGTCACGAGGAGTTCGGAATGGTCCGGAGGTAAATATTTATATATGGGAAGTCGTTAAGCGGACACGGAAAAGTTTGGTCATATCGGTTATATGGAGGGTCCACCGGAAAGGTTCCGGAGGACCACCGGGAGGGGCCACCCCTTTTGGGGGGCCACTTGGGCTGCGTGGGAGGCAGCCAGCCCCTGGTGGGCTGGGCGCACCCCCTCCCCTTGGCCCATGCGCCTAGGGTTGAGGTGGGAACCCTAAGGGGGGCGCCCCCCTTGCTTGGGGGGCAAGCCCCCCTCCCCTTGGCCGCCGCCCGCCCTCTAGATGCATCTAGAGGGGGCCGGCCCCCTCCTCCCTTCCCCTATAAATAGAGGGGTGGAGGGGAGGGCTGGATACACCATTGAAGGCGCAGCCCCTCCCCTCCCCAACACCTCTCCTCCTCCGCGTGAGCTTGGCGAAGCCCTGCCGGAGAACAGTCCCTCCATCTGCATCACGCCGTCGTGCTGCCATTGGAGTGATCTTCCTCAACCTCTCCTTCCTCCTTGCTGGATCAAGACGAAGGAGACGCCGTCGTTCCGTACGTGTGTTGAACGCGGAGGTGCTGTCCGTTCAGCACTTGGTCATCGGTGATCGGAATCACGTTGGGAACGTCTTCATCATCACCACTCCCTCGAACGCTTCCGTACTTGATCTACAAGTGGTATGTAGATGCAAACTCTCTCTCGTAACTCGTTGCTTAGATGAACTCATAGATAGATCTTGGTGAAACCGTAGAAAAATTTTAATTTTCTGCAGCGTTCCCCTAACAGTGGCATCATGAGCTAGGTTTATCGTAGTTCTCTTTGCACGAGTAGAACACAATTTAGTTGTGGGCGTGGATCTTGTCAATTTACTTGCCGCTACTAGTCTTATCTTGCTTCCGCGGTATTGTGGGATGAAGCGGCCCGGACCAACCTTACGTGCGCTTACGTGAGACCGGTTCCACCGACTAACATGCACTAGTTGCATAAGGTGGCTGGCGGTGTCTGTCTCTCCTACTTTAGTTGGAGCGGATTCGATGAAAAGGGTCCTTATGAAGGGTAAATAGAAGTTGACAAGATCACGTTGTGGTTATTCGTAGGTAAGAAAGCGTTCTTGCTAGAACCCAATTGCAGCCACGTAAAAGATGCAACAACAATTAGAGGACGTCTGACTTGTTTTTGCAGCAATTGTCATGTGATGTGATATGGCCAAGTTGTGATGAATGATGAATGACATATTGTGATGTATGAGATCATGTTCTTGTAATAGGAATCACGACTTGCATGTCGATGAGTATGACAACCGGCAGGAGCCATAGGAGTTGTCTTTATTTTGTATGACCTGCGTGTCATTGAAGAACGCCATGTAACTTACTTTACTTTATTGCTAAACGCGTTAGCCATAGAAGTAGAAGTAGTCGTTGGCGTGACAACTTCATGGAGGCACAATGATGGAGATCATGATGATGGAGATCATGGTGTCATGCCGGTGACAAGATGATCATGGAGCCTCGAAGATGGAGATCAATGGAGCTTTATGATATTGGCCATATCATGTCACTAATATATAATTGCATGTGATGTTTATTATGTTAATACATCTTGTTTACTTAGAACGACGGTAGTAAATAAGATGATCCCTTACAACAATTTCAAGAAGTGTTTTCCCTAACTATGCACCGTTGCTAAAGTTCGTCGCTTCTAAGCACCACGTGATGATCGGGTGTGATGGATTCTTACGTTCACATACAACGGGTGTAAGACAGATTTACACACGCGAAAACACTTAGGGTTTACTTGACGAGCCTAGCATGTACAGACATGGCCTCGGAACACGGAGACCGAAAGGTCGAACACGAGTCGTATAGAAGATAGGATCAACATGAGAATGTTCACCGATGATGACTGGTCCGTCTCACGTGATGATCGGACACGGCCTAGTCGACTCGGATCGTGTAACACTTAGATGACTAGAGGGATGTCTAATCTGAGTGGGAGTTCATTGAAATAATTTGATTAGATGAACTTAATTATCATGAACTTAGTCTAAAACTTTTGAATGATATGTCTTGTAGATCAAATGGCCAACGCTCATGTCAACTTGAACTTCAACGCGTTCCTAGAAAACCAAGCTGAAAGATGACGGCAACAACTATACGGACTGGGTCCGAACTTGAGATCATCCTCATAGCTGCCAGAAACAATATGTCCTAGAAGGACCGCTAGGTGGCGCTCCGCCCCTGAGAACCAAGACATTATGAATGCTTGGCAGTCTCGTCTTGACGATTACTCCCTCGTTCGGTGCGGCATGCTTTACAGCTTAGAACCGGGGCTCCAAAAGCGTTTTGAGCATCACGGAGCATATGAGATGTTCGAGGAGCTGAAACTTGTTTTTCAAGCTCACGCCCGGGTCGAGAGATATGACATCCCGACAAGTTCTATAGTTGTAAGATGGAGGAAAACAGTTCTGTCGGTGAGCACATTACGAAGATGTGCAGGTTGCACAACCGTATGACCCAGCTGAATATTAACCTCCCTGATGAGGCGGTCATTGACAGAATCCTCCAGTCGCTCCCACCAAGCTACAAGAGCTTTGTGATGAACTACAACATGCAGGGGATGGTAAAGACCATTCCTTTAGTGTTCTCTATGCTGAAGTCAGCCGAGGTTGAAATCAAGAAAGAACATCAAGTGTTGATGGTCAATAAGACCACTAAGTTCAAGAAGGGCAAGGGGAAGAAGAACTTCAAGAAGGACGGCAAGGAGGTTGCCGCGCCCGGTAAGCAAGTTGCCGGGAAGAAGTCAAAGAATGGACCCAAGCCCGAGACTGAGTGCTTTTATTGCAAGGGGAGGGGTCACTGGAAGCGGAACTGCCCCAAATACTTAGCGGACAAGAAGGCCGGCAACACCAAAGGTATATTTGATATACATGTAATTGATGTGTACTTTGCCAATTACTCGTAGTAACTCCTGGGTATTTGATACCGTGTCGTTGCTCATATTTGTAACTCACAGCAGGAGCTGCGGAATAAGCGGAGGCTGGAAAAGGGCGAGGTGACGATGCTTGGCGTCGGGAATGGTTCAGTCGATGTGATCGCCGTCGGCACGCTACCTCTTCATTTACCTACGGGATTAGTTATGAACCTTAATAATTGTTATTTGGTGCCAAGTTTGAGCATGAATATTGTATCTGGATCTCGTTTAATGCGAGATGGCTACTCATTTAAATCCGAGAATAATGGTTGTTCTATTTATATGAGGGATATGTTTTATGGTCATGCTCCGATGGTCAATGGTTTGTTCTTAATGAATCTCGAGCGTAGTATTACACATGTCTATAGCGTGAATACCAAAAGATGTAAAGTTGATAACGATAGTCCCACATACTTGTGGCACTGCCGCCTTGGTCACATTGGTGTCAAGCGCATGAAGAAGCTCCATGCTGATGGACTTTTGGAGTCTTTAGATTATGAATCATTTGACACATGCGAACCATGCCTCATGGGCAAGATGACCAAGACTCCGTTCTCGGAACAATGGGCGAGCAACCAACTTGTTGGAAATCATACATACCGATGTGTGCGGTCCAATGAGCGTTGAGGCTCGCGGAGGATATCGTTATGTTCTCACTCTCACAGATGACTTGAGTAGATATGGGTATGTCTACTTGATGAAACACAAGTCTGAGACCTTTGAAAAGTTCAAGGAATTTCAGAATGAAGTAGAGAATCAACGTGGTGAAAGATAAAATTCTTACGATCAGATCGTGGAGGAGAATATTTAAGTCACGAATTTGGTACACACTTAAGAAAATGTGGAATCGTTTCACAACTAACGCTACGCTGGAACACCTCAACGTAATGGTGTGTCCGAGCGTCGTAATCGCACTCTATTTGATATGGTGCGGTCTATGATGTCTCTTACTGATTTACCGCTATCATTTTGGGGATACGCTCTAGAGACAGCTACATTCACTTTAAATAGGGCACCGTCTAAGTCCGTTGAGGCGACACCGTATGAATTATGGTTTGGGAAGAAACCTAAGCTGTCGTTTCGAAAGTTTGGGGATCTGAAGCTTATGTCAAGAAACTTCAACCTGAAAAGCTCGAACCCAAGTCGGAAAAATCGTCTTCATAGGATACCCTAAAGAAACCATTGGGTATACCTTCTACTTAAGATCCGAGGGAAAGATCTTTGTTGCCAAGAACGGAACCTTTACGGAAAAGAGTTTCTCTCGAAAGAAGTAAGTGGGAGGAAAGTAGAACTCGATGAAGTACTACCTCTTGAACAGGAAAGTAGTGCAGCTCGGAAAGTGTTCTGTGATGTCTACACCAAGCGAAGAGGAAATTAATGATGATGATCAAGGTACTTGGATCAAGTTGCTCTTGAACCTCGAGGTCCACAAGGACACGTTCCGCACTGAGTGGTACGGCAACCCTGTCACGGAAATCATGTTGTTAGACAAAGGTGAACCTTCAAACTATGAAGAAGCGATGGCGGGCCCAGATTCCAACAAATGGCTAGAAGCCATGAAATCCGAGATAGAATCCATGTATGAAAACAAAGTGTGGACTTTGGTGACTTGTCCGATGATCGGAGCGATAGAAAACAAATGGATCTTTAAGAAGAAGACGGACGCGGATGGCAATGTCACCATCTATAAAGCTCGACTTGTCGCTAAGGGTTATCGGCAAGTTCAAGGGATTGACTACGATGAGACTTTTTCTCCCGTAGCGAAGCTTAAGTCCGTCCGAATCATGTTAGCAATTGCCGCATACTATGATTATGAGATATGGCAGATGGATGTCAAAACAGCGTTCCTTAACGGTTATCTTAAGGAAGAGCTGTATATGATACAGCCAGAAGGTTTTGTCGATCCTAAGAATGCTGACAAAGTATGCAAGCTCCAGCGATCCATTTATGGGCTGGTGCAAGCATCTCGGAGTTGGAACATTCGCTTTGATGAGATGATCAAAGCGTTTGGATTTACACAGACTTATGGAGAAGCCTGCGTTTACAAGAAAGTGAGTGGGAGCTCTGTAGCATTTCTCATACTATATGTAGATGACATACTGTTGATGGGAAATGATATAGAATTCTTGGACAGCATTAAGGCCTACTTGAATAAGTGTTTTTCAATGAAGGACCTTGGAGAAGCTGCTTATATATTAGGCATCAAGATCTATAGAGATAGATCGAGACGCCTCATAGGTCTTTCACAAAGCACATACCTTGATAAGATTTTGAAGAAGTTCAAAATGGATCAGTCCAAGAAGGGTTCTTGCACTGTATTGCAAGGTGTGAGATTGAGCTCAGCTCAATGCCCGACCACGGCAAAAGATAAAGAATAGATGAGTGTCATCCCTATGCCTCAGCCATAGGATCTATTATGTATGCCATCTGTGTACCGGACCTGATGTAAACCTTGCCGTAAGTTTGGTAGGAAGGTACCAAAGTAATCCCGGCAAGGAACACTGGACAGCGGTCAAGAATATCCTGAAGTACCGAAAAGGACAAAGGACATGTTTCTCATTTATGGAGGTGACGAAGAGCTCGTCGAGCGGGTTACGTCGGCGCTTAGCTTCGACACAGATCTGGATGACTCTAAGTCACAAACCGGATCGTGTATATGTTGAATGGTGGAGCGATGGCTGGTGCAGCTGCAAGCGAGCGTCGTGGCGGGATCTACATGTGAAGCGGAGTACATGGCAGCCTCGGAGGCAGCGCATGAAGCAATTTGGGTGAAGGAGTTCATCACCGACCTAGGAGTCATACCCAATGCGTCGGGCCGATCAAACTCTTCTGTGACAACACTGGAGCTATTGCCCTTGCCAAGGAGCCCAGGTTTCACAAGAAGACCAGGCACATCAAGCGTCGCTTCAACTCCATCCGTGAAAATGTTCAGGATGGAGACATAGAAATTTGTAAAGTGCATACGGATCTGAATGTCGCAGATCCGTTGACTAAACCTCTTCCGCGGGCAAAACATGATCAACACCAGAACTCTATGGGTGTTCGATTCATCACAATGTAAACTAGATTATTGACTCTAGTGCAAGTGGGAGACTGTTGGAAATATGCCCTAGAGGCAATAATAACAGCATTATTATTATATTTCCTTGTTCATGATAATTGTCTTTTATTCATGCTATAACTGTATTATCCGGAAATCGTAATACACGTGTGAATACATAGACTACAATACGTCCCTAGTAAGCCTCTAGTTGACTAGCTCGTTGGTCAACAGATAGTCATGGTTTCGACTATGGACATCGATGTCATTGACAACGGGATCACGTCATTAGGAGAATGGCGTGATGGACAAGACAATCCTAAGCATAGCACAAAGATCGTGTAGTTCGTTTTGCTAGAGCTTTTCCAAATGTCAAGTATCTCTTCCTTAGACCGTGAGATCGTGTAACTCCGGATACCGTAGGAATGCTTTGGGTGTACCAAAGCGTCCTGGCGTGGCGGGTGACTATAAAGGTGCATTACAGGTATCTCCGAAAGTGTCATTGGGTTGACACGGATCGAGACAGGATTTGTCACTCCGTATGACGGAGAGGTATCTGGGCCCACTCGGTAATGCATCATCATAATGAGCTCAAAGTGATCAAGTGTCGGTCACGGGATCATGCATTCTGGCACGAGTAAAGTGACTTGCCGTAACGAGACTAAATGAGGTATTGGGATACCGACGATCGAGTCTCGGGCAAGTAACATACCGTCGACAAAGGGAATAGCATACGGGTTGCTTGAACCCTCGACATCGTGGTTCATCCGATGAAAACATCGAGGCGTGTGGGAACCAACATGGGTATCCAGATCCGCTGTTGGTTATTGACGGAGAGCGTCTCGGTCATGTCTACATGTCTCCGAACCCGTAGGGTCTACACACTTAAGGTTCGGTGGCGCTAGGGTTAATAGGAAGACTTGTATGTGATTACGAATGTTGTTGAGTCCGGATGAGATCCCGGACGTCATGAGGAGTTCGGAATGGTCGGAGGTAAAGATTATATATGGGAAGTCGTTAAGCGGACACCGGAAAAGTTTCGGTCATATCGGTTTATGGAGGGTCCACCGAAAGGTTCCGGAGGACCACGGGATGGGCCACCCCTTTTGGGGGCCACTTGGGCTGTGGGAGGCAGCCAGCCTGGTGGGCTGGGCGCACCCTCCCTTGTCCCATGCGCCTAGGGTTGAGGGGGAACCCTAAGGCGTCCCCTTGCTTGGGGGCAAGCCCCCTCCCTTGGCCGCCGCCCCCTCTAGATGCATCTAGAGGGGCGGCCCCTCCTCCCTTCCCTATAAATAGAGGGGTGGAGGGAGGGCTGGATACACCATTGAAGCGCAGCCCTCCCTCCCAACACCTCTCCTCCTCCGCGTGAGCTTGGCGAAGCCTGCCGGAGAACAGTCCTCCATCTCGCATCACGCCGTCGTGCTGCCATTGGAGTGATCTTCCTCAACCTCTCCTTCCTCCTTGCTGGATCAAGGCGAAGGAGACGCCGTAAATCCCGCACGTGTGTTGAACGCGGAGGTGCTGTCCGTTCAGCACTTGGTCATCGGTGATCGGAATCACGTTGGGAACCACTCCCTCGAACGCTTCCGTACTTGATCTACAAGTGGTATGTAGATGCAAACTCTCTCTCGTAACTCGTTGCTTAGATGAACTCATAGATAGATCTTGGTGAAACCGTAGAAAAATTTTAATTTTCTGCAACGTTCCCCAACACGCCTTTAGGTTAAATTCCTCCTGTCTGTGCTCATCCCACGTACGTACACCGTTTCCATTCCACAGCTGTAGAAGTTCTTCAACTAATGGCCTTAGGTACACATCAATGTCGTTGCGGGGTTGCTTAGGGCCTTGGATGAGAACTGGCATCATAATGAACTTCCGCTTTATGCACATCCAAGGAGGAAGGTTATACATACATAGAGTCATGGGCCAGGTGCTGTGATTGCTGCTCTGCTCCCCGAAAGGATTAATGCCATCCGCGCTTAAAGCAAACCATACGTTCCTTGGGTCCTTTGCAAACTCAGCCCAGTACTTTCTCTCGATTTTTCTCCACTGCGACCCGTCAGATGGTGCTCTCAACCTCCCGTCTTTCTTACAGTCCTCACTGTGCCATCGCATCAACTTGGCATGCTCTCCGTTTCTGAACAGACATTTCAACCGTGGTATTATAGGAGCATACCACATCACCTTCGCAGGAACCCTCTACCTGGGGGGCTCGCCGTCAACATCACCAGGGTCATCTCGTCTGATCTTATACCGCAATGCACCGCATACCGGGCATGCGTTCAGATTCTTGTACGCACCACGGTAGAGGATGCGATCATTAGGGCATCCATGTATCTTACGCACCTCCAATCCTAGAGGGCATCGACCTTCTTTGTTGCGTATGTCTTTGTCGGGCAATTCGTTATCCTTTGGAATCTTCTTCTTCAATATTTTAGTAGCTTCTCAAATCCTTTGTCGTGCACAAGCATTCTCGCCTTCCATCGCATCAATTCCGATGACGGTGCGAGCTTTGTGTTGCCATCTTCGCAATTGGGGTACAAACCTTTTTTGTGATCCTCTAACATGCGATCGAACTTCAGCTTCTCCTTTTGACTTTCACATTGCGTCCTTGCATCGACAATGACCCGGCGGAGATCATCATCATCGGGCACATCGTCTGGTTCCTCTTGATCTTCAGCAGCTTCACCCGTTGCAGCATCATTGGGCACATCGTCTGGTTCCTCTTGATCTTCACCAGCTCCCCCCGTTGCAGCATCAACGTATTCAGGGGGCACATAGTTCTCATTGTCCTCTTCTTCTTCGCCATCTTCCATCATAACCCCTATTTCTCCGTGCCTCGTCCAAACATTATAGTGTGGCATGAAACCATTGTAAAGCAGGTGGGTGTGAAGGATTTTCCGGTCAGAGTAAGACTTCGTATTCCCACATTTAGGGCATGGACAACACATAAAACCATTCTGCTTGTTTGCCTCAGCCACTTGGAGAAAGTTATGCACACCCTTAATATACTCGTAGGTGTGTCTGTCACCGTACATCCATTGCCGGTTCATCTGCGTGCATTATATATAATGAAGTGTGTCAAAAACCATTACAGAGCATCATGAATAAATAACTGATCAAATTAGTAGAAGTTCATCATCACACTAAAACCAAAGTACATACATAGTTCTCATTGAACAACATATAGCTCTCCAGAGCATCTACTTAAACCATACATTGAAACTATGTAAAACATTTCAATGCAACAACAAATGTGATCATAATCGCAACCAAGGTAACAATTGATCCAACGGCATAATGATACCAAGCCTCGGTATGAATGGCATATTTTTTAATCTTTCTAATCTTCAAGTGCATTGCATCCATCTTGATCTTGTGATCATCGACGGCATCCGCAACATGCAACTCCAATATGATCTTCTCCTCCTCAATTTTTTTTATTTTTTCCTTCAAGAAATTGTTTTCTTCTTCAACTAAATTTAACCTCTCGACAATAGGGTCAGTTGGAATTTCCGGTTCACATACCTCCTAGATAAATAAAATCTATGTCACGTTGGTCGGCATAATTTTCATAAACAATAAATGAACCAATAGTTATAAAGATAATATATACCACATCCGAATTATAGACAGGACGAGGGCCGACGGGGGCGGATACCAAAACCATCGCACTATATAATAACAAGCAATAAAATAGTAAGAAAATTAGACAAGTATCTATCTAAAGCAAGTATTTTTATCTTTCAGAAAGAAGATAAGAACAAGAGGCTCACCACGGTGGTGCCGGCGACGAGATCGGCGTGGGCGATCGACGACAGTGAAGACGGGGTCGGGGGTGACGGGCCGCTAATATAAACCTAGACAAATCTCGGGAAAAATAGAGTTCGGAGGTCATGCTTCGAGAGGAGAAAGCTTAACTAGTGTGGCTCGGGCATTTCATCGAACACCTCATGTGCATAGGAGGTGAGCTAGAGCACCACAAAGCCCTCCCCTCGCCGTCCAGAGAAAAACAGAGCACTGGAGTACTCTGCTCGCAGGCGAGGGGTATACATAGGCACCTCAATGGTCCCGGTTCGTGGCATGAACCGGTTCTAAAGGGCAGCCTTTGGTCCCGGTTCGAGCCATCAACCGGGACCAATGGTGGTGGCACTACAAAAAAATACACTTCCGTGATGATACGTGTTTGTCACAGTATGTCGCGTTTTTTGTCATGCATGTACATCCATGACAAATTTATGACAGAATCAAGATAGTCATACCTGTGATGTTGTAGAAGTGTTCCATGACATTACCAAAATTATCATCACGGAAGTGTCCACTTCCATGACGATAAATCGCGCGCCACAGAAGTGCTTTCGTCAAGGGTGACCGACACGTGGCATCCACCGTAACGGAACGCTGTTAAGCTATCAGGTCGGGTTTTGGATCCGATAACCCGTTAACAGCCCCGACCAATGGGGATTTTCCATGTGTAAAATCATCATTGGCTGGAGCAAACACGTGTCGGCTCACTGTTGGGACAGATGTCATCCGCTCATTGGACCGAAGGCGCCTATGATACGGCGACACGTGGCACGACCCAACAGAGGCCCATTCCGGTGAAATGGCCGGCCCGTTTGACTTGGTAAAAATGTGGCGGGCCGGCCCATGGAAAGCCTGTTAACGGCCTGTTCGCATATAGCCCATTTACAGCCCGCTAACCCAAGGCCCGTTACGCCCTATCCAAATTAGGCCCAGTAGCGTCATCTGGGCCACCCAATATGATTCCAGCCCGTTTTCACTTCTGGCCCATGACGCCTTTCAGCCCATACGAGGCCCTATGTAACTCTTGGCCTATTAACTGCCCGTGGTGAAAATGGCCCGTAATGAACAGTGTATCACTTTACACCCATTAATGGCCCGTGGTGAAACTGGCCCGTAATGAACAATGTATCACTTTATACCCATTAATGACCCGTTATTCCGTTGGGCCGTTTCCAGCCCATGTTATCTTTCGGCCTTCTCGGAGCCCATTTATTCTTGGGCTCATTTCCAGCATTCGTTTACTTACGGCCCGTTACTGTCATTTTCTGCTTGTGGGCCAAATTCAGCCTGTGGTTACAGTCGGCCCGTTTGTGGTCCATTAATACGTTGGGCCGTTTTCATAGCGTCATGAAATACGGCCTATTGATGGCCCGTTATGGTTGGCCCATGAACGGACGATTCCAACTCTTGCCCGTTTACGGCCATAATGCGGCCTGTTATTGGCCCATGTTATCATACTGCCCGTATAAGGCCCATTGATGATACGGCCCGTAGAAAGCCCATTGTTTCTATGGCCCTTAGAAGGCCCATTGTTTCTACGGCCCGTAGAAGGTCCACTGTTTCTACGGCCCGTAGGAGGCCCAGTGTCACTACAGTAAATATTAGCCCATGGTTATTGTAGCCTAGTTTTAAAAAATAGGTTATTGCAGCCACTAGCAAACCGCGGAAAAAAGACTGCAATGACTACAAGCAAACAAATAAACAAGACAACAAGGAAATAAATAAGCAAGCAACTTACGCTAGGCTATCACGGCTATCACATATTACATCCACTGGGCATCAAAGTTCGCCACCAGTGCAAATAAACGCGCCGGCAAAAGAATATACAAAACGAGAGCACTTGAAGGCACTAGGCACGGCCAGAAGGGCCCCCAAACAGTGAAGAAGCTGAGTAGACCTCGGTTGTGTCAACGATAGATGCATCAACACTAGATTTAAGGCTTGATGGTGCGACGGCAGTCCTCCTCGACATCTTCATTGCATCTTTGACTTCAAGTTGGAGCTGAGCTGAAGCAAGCCTTTCCGCTTTAAGTTGAGACTGAAGAAGTCGAACTGATCGAGGCAGCGACTGCACAGAGGTTGTCTCACACCTGCTAGTGAGTAGCTTCAACTCACTGCCTTCATTAAGACAGGACCTTGGGGTCATCTCGCTGTCCACAAGATGGTTTGGCTCACTATCTTCCCTGAAGTTCTGCCTGGCGTAAGAGATACGACTCTGAAAGAGAAACAAGGAGACAAGTAACAGGTTTCACAATTATATAATCAAATAAATGGATCTGTTCTGCATAAGGAACATGTTTTTACAACTACAATTTGAAACTGGTAGTTGTTGCAAACATCCAATCAGATGTAAACAGCAAAGCAAACAGCAGTGGAGGAAATGATGCCTATCCAAATCTATAATAGAACAAAGTTTGAAGGCTTGAGAAGGATGAATTTACATTACATGTTAACACGGGCTGGATAAAGCCCTTCTCCATGTTGATGGAAGGATAATTCAATAAATTCCCCAAAGAAAATTCTTTATAAGCGTTGCCATTATTCTACATTTTGCAAAGTAAATATAGATCAAATAATATTGGAAGAAACAGAGGATAATGAAGCTCAGGTGCGGTCGATGATACATAATCAAATAGCAATTAATTAAGTACAACGTTACAAGGCAAAAGGCAGAGAGGTACTGACGAGAGCAATGCAGAGCCCATTATTGTTTTGAGATCGTATGATCCTTTGAGCAAGGAGATTCATCTGAAATTAGTTTTCATACAAGAGAGAAGGTAAGGAACAAGCAGAAATTTAGGAGTTCAAATTTTGAATTGATATCATAGACAGAGACGACCTTTGGGCTCCCAGCAGTTCTAATAGGGTTTGGCCCTTTGGAGTAGGGGTAAAGTGTGGTGCAGTTGGGCCTGTGTTTTCTGTGGCTGCTGATCTATCCGATTTAACAGGTATCACTACCTTTTCCAAATACATAGTTTGTACTCCTTGAGGATCTGCACTCACCCTCTTCCTTTTGGACATCTATTACGAAAGAACAACATTTGACTGGAAAAAGATAGTGTGACGACACATGGAATAGGTACAGAAAATGGATAGGTATGGCATATAATCATATATGATGCTTAAACTAAGCAGATGGTGTAACAAAGTAGAAGTAATGCAAGAGGTCAGATGCAAAATATGTGCGACCAATACAACTTTGCAAAGCTAGAGTAAGCACCTTGATGGGTGAATAAGATAGGCCATCCTCCACCATGCCAAGTTTGTTAGCCAGTGGATCGTTCAGCAATATTCCTCTCGTGCGCCCATTCTCATATTCATTTTGATAATGTTCAATATCTGACATGCATGAAAACATAAAAAACAAGTGAGATTTTCTTTGTAATGCAGAAGTGATTCTAATCCAATACTACCTCCCTGTAAACCCCTTTGTGATATCTCTGTAATTCTTTTAAAAGATGCCATGCATGCTGTAATTTGTTGTGTGCATTAATATAATGTGGCCTACTACTCAAAATATGAGAGCTCCAGAAGTGATGACACTTCGCAGATGATAGCTTCAACATATAGTAAAGAAGAACAAGTCGACCTGACCTGACAGATTCAAAATATACTAAGGGAGAACAACTCGACCTGACCAATCGACCGCAAGAGAAGAGTATCATCTTAAAGAAGAGCAGAAGAGCAAGCAGATTGAAGATATTACAAGTCTTTCAATACAATGTCGGTTGGCCACCCATGATGAACCAGAGTGCACAGAGAAATACTATTCTTTCCGGTCTCTCCATATGTGGCTCACATGCATTTCGAAACTGAAGTAGGAACATTTAGCTCACCAGTTAAACATCTCTCAGTTTTACTAATATCAGCAATAATATCAGATATGAATTTGTACAACTAAGCTTGTTTAGCTCGATGGGTGGAGCAGTGCTATTACGACACGAACCACGTAGGCTTATTATGGTCATCATAAAATGGGGAAAACATAAGCATGATGAGTACAGTGTTGACCGTCGCAGTGGGATGGCAGATCTGAAGCTGCAAACCGCGCAAAGGGTAGTTAGCAACCGATGTTTGCTTTGAAATAACAACTAAGATTTGGTATGGACAAGAAAGTACGGTCAACAAGTGACAAAGAAATGCAATTATGTTGTCTCTCTATATGTCGCGACATGCATTTGGAAACTCAAGTGGGACCATTAGCTAACCAATTAAATGTGTCGGTTAAGTAATATCAGTATCATATCACAATCATATTTGAACAACTAAGCTTTCGAATTCTGAGTGTTGTGTTGTTTACTTGAAGGGTGGAGTAATGCCAGTATGACAGGAAGCACCTACGCAGATCATAGTAGAGTAGATAAAAGGGGAAAACCCTAAGCATCAAGACAAAAATCAGGAAAGTGAAACTAGCTGGACCAGTGGGTGGCGCACATGCTTTTTGAAACGAATATAGGAACATTAGGTGACCAATTAAACGTTCTCTGTTTTAGTGATATGAGCATCATATCAGATTCGTATTTCAACACGTAAGCTTTGGGTTGAGGTCTTGATGAGCAGTGCTAGCACGACACGAAGCACCTACGATGATGGTAGTGAATATAAAGGGGGGAAATCATAAGCTTTACGAGTATAGTGCCCGTGCCATGGCGGATCTGAAGGTGCAAACCGGACAAAGCTACTTCGCAACCAATGTTTGCTTTCAACTAGCCACTACGATTTGGTACGGACAAGAAAAGTACAGTAAACAAATTACGATCTATTTTTCGGGTGAGATCAATAACTTAAGCACATATGGAAGAGTACCACCTCTCTTGCAACGCCGTGTAGGCCTATGCTGATACGTTGAGGGTGCTGCGGGTGCGATGGCTGTCGGCGGCGGGGAAGAAGACTTTAGACGACAAACGGCCGGGTCGGGGGATATATCCTGTTGCCGTGGATGAGGCGGTCGTAGGAGCGGCAACGGCAAGGTGGACGACGGCGCCGATGAAGCGAGAGGAGGCGATGAAAGGATCCTGGTCCAGTGCCGTGGATGAGAGACGTCCATCTCTTGCGATGGGACGACGGGTAGGGGTAGCGGCTCCGGCAAGGTGGAGGATGGGGTGGCGGACGGAGGAGGCTGGGCGCGAGGCGGAGGTTGTCGTGCCGCCGAGGTGTATGAATGGGGAAATGGAGGAGGGGGATCTCAAACTTTGGGACGCTTCTTTGAAATGGGGGAAAGTTACGAACTTATCCCCCGTTTAAAATTTCGGACATCGCGTCGGTTGGGGATAGGACGGTAATCTCGCATCTCCCAAATATTTGCGGTAACTATTTCGGGCAAGGAGAGGGTGTTTTGTCACCACGGTTGGCGCCCACGGTGTATGAACGGGCTGACAGGTAGGGCGGTTGTGTCACGTCTGATGGAAGTTACACATCTGCCCCTATTTAAAATATTAGCCTATATCAATTTCGGACGAGGAGAGTTTGTTTTGCCGCCCACCGTGTATGAATGGGGAAATGGAGGAAGAGACACATGTCTTTCGGACGAGCTTGAATCAAATGTGTTTTGCCGCCCACGTTTGGCGCCCACCGTGTCTGAATGGGCTCAGAGGCCGTCGTGTCACATCTGATTGAAGTTACTAGTCTACCCCTATCGAAAGCAGTGTAAATCCGGTCGATAAGGATGTACTCAGTGTCAGGGGTAGACAGTAATTTCCATCTCGCAAACACTTGCTTCGGGCAGCCCACAAATTATAGTGGGTGTTTAGCCGCTTCGTTCAAAACTTGGGAGAATTAGCATTCACGTTTGCCCTGGGACGTGGCAAACTAAATTCAAATCCAATTTGTATTCGATTACGAATATCCACAGATAATTATACGTTTTGTTATTTATTTCTTCAACACCACAACAAAGATTTATTCCACCTTTATATATGATTATGATTTAGAAATGTCGTGATCTTCAAATTCAGTAGGTTGGATACACTCTGATTCAAATAGTTATTTAATCCAATACAATATGCTCACACGAAAAACAGTTCACCTTATGTCAATCATACAAGTACTGAGGATTACCTCGCCTAAAAAATTCGGATCATTACAACACATGGACAACATGGAATTCCGGACAACATAGAGGGTCTTGCAACATAATCCATTCAGATACATGACACAACATGCAAGTACAATAATATAATGACAATTTCAACTGGTATCTAAAGAAGAACCGGGATTACCTTGGGCTTCAGATAGCAGAAACAGCAGGACCTCCTCCGTCTTCAAATGCAACATTCTTACTTCCTCCAATTCTTGGGTTGCTTGCATAATGCGTGCCGCTAATTCAGCAATTTCCAGCCTCAAGATAAAGATTACCTCATTCATGGCAGCCACACCATCTCTTTCTGCCTCTAGTAGAGCCTCAAGCACTATAATATCTGTGCTCAGACTGCTCTCCGGCGGTGTTGCCTCTGAACTGCTACCATCTGGTAACATGGATGGCGCACTGCTTCCACAAATAGATTCTGGGGTTGTACATTGTGTCCTAATGTGAACGGCATCCTGAAAGGTTTCCGCTGGACATAAGTAAGAGATAGTTATCGTATGATCCAGGCAGTAAGTTTACATGGTAAACGACGGACGAATTATTGCCGAGCATGGCAAACTATATTTGAATGGTTCGAAGCAGCATCAGCCGAAAAGAAATTAAAATGGTAAGATGAAACTAGGGATGTAAGTGGCAAATAAACGACATCCGCCAGTCCCATCTAGTTAGTTTTTGCTACCTCCCTAGTTCATTTTCCTCAAAAAACAAAAACTCTTCTGAACTATCATACCACGAGTGGACTTTAATCAGGATTAAACGGGACCCAGTTGACATCCCTAGTTGAAAGGGAGTGTACAACCGCTATATTTAAGTTGCCAAGGCATCTAAGCAGTTGAAATAATCTGAGAAAGCACTTAACAGTGTGGCCTCATATAAACTACGAAGATAGTCTTGTGATGAAGTTGAGAGGAAAAGTTAAGGACCCAAATGAAATAGGCATGCATTTCTTTACGACAGTACAGCAGGCACTCTTGACATATTGGCCAACTCAGGTATAGCGTAACAACAAACAAGCATTCGAATCAAGCAATACATCAAAGCAGACAACTGAACTATTTGTAGTTCGGTAGGATTACACGTTGAGGGCACAAGCCAAGAAAGCAGCCCACTCGCATTACATTTCACATGTACTAAAACACATTGGCTTACCATATGTTGCTGTGAAGCCTAGCTGCTGTTGCAATGTTCTTTGAAAATATCGTCAGCATCCCGTGGTTGCAAATCTAGTTGTTGTAGTTTATTTTGCACCATCTATTTAGGTAAAATTAATTTTAATCGCATGCACTGGTCCGAGTTGATCATCAATGGTTCATCTAAACTAATGAAAGAAGGGTGTGTGCATACACGACAATATATCTGATTCCCTCTATTTTTATGCTTGTTCGAGGTGCCGGCCCCAAAAGAACAGATATTTTGCTTGATGGGGTTGGCAGCTCCATAATTAATAGAAGCATCAAATTAGTCATGCAACTTGGGAAGATCAAGAACACACAAACAAGTAATGAACAGAGGCTCGGAGCAGTGATGTAATAGCTAGCATCAGAAAATGTAGGGTAAAACGAACAAAAAGCAGCGGAACCACATGCTAGTTTGCTGATGTGTAATTAAGCATAGAGAACATTAACCAGTCTGATGGAACCAACAGGTGGCATCAGAACAAAACTAAAGCATATTAACTATATGTGCACTGGTATGTAATTTAGCACATGTAACATGTTCACTGCCAGAAGTATGGCCCTACAGGTGCAAGCAGAATAACGCGTCTCATGAAAAACTGAATGATGCCCTGAAGAAATTCAAAGGTGCGGTGCTTATGCTAGGAAAGTGAACGTAGGCGCCGGCCGTTGGATGATAGTACCTGATTCTCGGCGTATGGGTATCGTTGTCATGCTTGATAGCTAAGGATCGTCGATGGTGCTCGTGTTGCGGTTGAGTTTGGGCCGGCTGTCGCCATCGCTGAAGCGGCTCGGTGCTACTGATTGCGGCGCTGTCGACATACAAGAAAGCTCATCTGTGGTAAGTGAACAGTTGCACGATAAAGAGAAAAACCGAAGGAGTATAAATCAAAATAACCTGATGAGGCTGCGGCGTCGGTAAAGCAGGGCCGGTGGAGTTGAATATGGCATCCGTGGAGCGGGTCGGTGCGATGGGCGAAGGCTTGGCGGCGCGTTAGGCTGATGCTTTCGGTGAGGCAGATCTGTTGCCGAGGACGAGGGCTTGTATGAAGGGCCAGCGAAGGGGCGGACTAGGGAGTCAGTGAAGGGCCTACGCTGTGGTGGACGAGGGCGCTGGTTAAGCAGATCCGGTGTGGTGGACCATGATGGCGGTCAAGGAGATCTGGAGCGGTGGACAAGCCAGTCGCTGAAGCGGCTCCGGTGAAGTGGTGAGTTGGCAGTTGGGGGTTCCAAGGTGCAGAAGGTAGATCCGGCGGGGTGTGAGGTCCACCGCTGCGGCGGAGGACTAGATTCGGCGGCTTGCCGTGGTTGGGGGGTCGGGGAGGGGCTCTGGGGAAGAATGTTGGGGGCAAAGAGGGGAAAACAATGGAGTTACCAAAGCATCCATTTTCCGTTCATGTGGCAGGGGTAAAATAGGAATATCATAGGGCTAAACTTTCGGGCGCATGATATCTCGATGTGAGCGGGAAGTTTGAAAGCTTTTGGCGCCTAAAATTATAAGTATTATGCTCTCGTACGGCCGACTATGATATCATGGCCGACAATTTGTTTGTTTTGCACGCAAAAAAAAAGTGCAAGTTTTGAAAATCAATGTCTCCAACTCGAAACTTAGATTGTCCATTCAATTCAAATATGGATCATTGAGCTACTACAAGCAAATACAATCATACGGTCCAATTCAAATGAAATTCCAAATGTGTTTATCCTAAATATGATGACAAAAGCAAAAATGTGTATGTGTATGAATAAAGTGAATGATTATAAAGTTTGAACATGCCCGTATGTGTATATCTCTAGGTTTGATATATGAATTTGAAATCACGAAATTCCGGCTTAAAAAATGTACCTCCATTTAAATGAATTACAAAAGCTAATGATGGAGTCGAATTCCAAAATTCCAATCTTAGGTTTGTAATTCTTGTACATCAAGGTATATCACGCATGTTCAAAAGTATCGTTATCTCATAGTATAAACCGTGAAACAAATTGATCAACCATGAGTGCACAATATCTCAATTACGCTAAAGTCCCTCAAATATAGACACCTCACTCTTTATCTGAAGTCATCCCCCCAACCACCACCACACACACACACACACATAGAGAAGTCGTTCTCTCCCCCAGACACCAACACACGAGCACATTAACACCCCTCTCTCTTGTAAAGTCCGGACCCCAACATAGGTCTCTATCACTTTGTCTCCCGGGCATGCACACATCTCTGCCCTCACTCTCTAGGTCTCCCGTATCTCTCTTACCCAAGCACACGCACTATGTAGAGTGTATATTTCCCATACACACAAAACGTCGCCCCCAAACGTCTATCTCCCTAGTTATGTGGTTCTCGCGCACTCACCTCACACACCACCCCACTGCAAACAAGCACACTTTGTCTCCTTGTGCACCACTCTCCTCTTTCTATCTCTCCCACATGCGGACCCGCCCCAGCTCCTTCCCTGTATACATATATGTCGTGACTCTTTGCATAGCTCCCTAATATATGATCGTTCTCGATTTCGGACATTGTTCTATACACCATCTATTCTAGATCTCTCATGAAGTCCCTATCAGACACACGATGACTCGCTTCCCCTGCGTCTCCGTTCATAGGCCAATTTCGGACAACATCAACATTGTCTCCCTATCTATACGCCATTTATGGACACAAACGACCCCTCTCTCGCCCCCTCTATTCCTCTCTCTCTGTCTCTCTGTCTCTCTCTCTCTCTCTCTCTCTCTCTCTCTCTCTCTCTCTCTCTCTCTCTCTCTCTCTCTCTCTCTCGTCGCTAGCTCTCTCTCTTTCTCTCGCTCTCACACCCTCTCCCACACACACACTCGATGTCTCTTCCAAATAGTTTGCTCCCCCCGCCC
The DNA here is from genome assembly GCA_021605205.1 of Aegilops longissima. Taxonomy (NCBI): domain Eukaryota; kingdom Viridiplantae; phylum Streptophyta; class Magnoliopsida; order Poales; family Poaceae; genus Aegilops; species Aegilops longissima. The sequence goes on from CM038682.1 coordinate 53,447,684, forward strand.
GCACCCGTGCTATCTCGCTACTACACATGTCACACCATCCCCCCTTCCCTTATACTAGGTTTACATCAACAGTGGTCTCTCTACTCCACATACACTCTCTCCCTGTCACACACAAACGCGTGCACAAACACACACAGACACGCACAAACACCCATTTATCTGGATCCTCATCTCTCCCCATGTCCGCATGTGTATCTCACACACTCACTCTCTAATTATGTATATGTGCCTCCACGTTACACAACACAAAGCCCCATGTACATGTCTCTCTCTATCCTCCACACACATAGACACAAAGAAACTGTTATCATTGCCTCAGTCTCTAACATATCGCACACGCTCTCTCTCTCTCTCTCTCTCTCTCTCTCTCTCTCTCTCTCTCGCAAACACGCTCAACAATGAATAACTTACCGTCTACTCATCAACAGTCGTGGCAGTACGGCAAACACGAGACGTGAAAAAGAATAAATCTACACGTGCTTAGACCACCTAGTATGACTACTAGGACTAGAGCAAGCCAAAAAGCGCGCCGCCGTCACCCCCTCCTTGTCGGCGACGGGAAAATCTTTGTTTTAGACAGTCGAGAAGTCATTGTGCTAAGATCCCACATGCCGAGGCGTTGAATAGAATGTAGATGCTAGTTTACGGAAGCAAGTATCGATAATATGTTTGTATCTCCATACTTATATTTCTTCTTTTATAAAAAACCGAGTTGGTGATGATGGTACGTGTGCCATCTTGCAATATAGAACGTCTGATCTATATCTGACGGATGGAAATTAAACTAAAAGATACCCGCACCCCTCTCCACATTTGCAGACAAGGCCTTCCCTCGTTCATCCTTATCTCCAACAAACCTCATTGTTGAGCAATTAAGAAAGGAAGCCTCTAGAACAAACTGGCCTAGTGGCCGTTGCCGGCGTCGTCAATCCCCGTGCCTCCGCTCAGTCCGACCATCAACCACCACCACACCCAACTCCTCTTCACCTTATCTCATATTTCTCGAGATATCATTAGTTTTTACACATGAGATTACTCCCGCAAGGGTCAATCACAACAAGCGTTTTTATAAAAAAATGCATCTTGATGTTCCGTTAATGCACAGATCTTGCTAATACTCCTACACAAGACTAAGTTGGTGATGCTGGTGTGTCTGCCATCCGTCGTTTCTGACCATTACATCTACATCTAACGATTGTGAGGTAAGTTGTTGCCTTTTCTCACCAACATCCCACTAGTCAACCAATTTGCAGAAAAACCCATAATTAATATCTTAAAACCAACCACATCCCTCCCTGACCTCACCAAAACAGCCCAAGGAATATATTATAATTGAAACTTAATATACATATGTATATCAAAATTAGGGTGTTTTGTACCAAGTTTGTGAATAAGTATCTTATATTTACTAATTGAAAGCACCATCCGAGCTTCTACGTTAATCCTAAGAATTAATAACTAAGAGCCGTTAGATATGGTTTAAGGAGAAAATTAGCCACTAGATGTATGTAGTTTTATTTACCAAGCCAAATCAATGTCTCCCTTGGAGTCCCAGAACAAATCTCATATCCGTGCTTCCCCGAGTTGGGTCTCAATCTACACGTTCCCCGTCCTCCCATCCCCCAATCTTCCACATCGCTGCTCCGCTGGGAGCGTCTCCAGCCTCAAAATCGAGAAGATGCAGTTTTAGTCATGCCACTAGCGCCGTCGTCATCGGCGGTCCTATCCCCGGATGATTTCCACGACGCTGCAATTTTGGTCATAGCAGCAGCGCCATGGTCCATGTACATCTCGTCTAGTATACACAGCAGTACTAACTCCTATGATCCTTTCAATCCAGATTAGGCATCCTCCGTTTCCTCTATGCTGCTTACGGCGATCTGATTTTTTTGTAGGCGAACGAATTCAGCCGCCATGGTTCTCTCCTCGAGCGCACAACCTCGGGTTTGCCCTCACCAGGCCTCTCTTTCCCTTGCCATACAACATCAGGAACAACAATGGACGGACAAACTATGTACCTGAAACTCAAAGGAAATATTGATTTTTCCTTGGATTAATGTCGTGACGCCGTTCAGTTAGACCAATCTGGGTCGTGATTTTTCCTGGGCAAGAGAGTTCAGTCCATTGCTTTTCCTTTCGTGGCCTTCATATCACAAGGGCTTGCAGGGAAGGAGCAGGTGGTGAAGTGGAGATGCCGAATTTAATGCAGTTTAGTTGTAGTTTCTGAATCCAGAGAAAATGTTTCTTTAATACAATGAGAATTGGATGCAGGGCATATCGTACTGGTGTTAGAGCAAATGGATTGTCTACGCTTTATAGACATTATGCAGATTTTTTTTCTTTTTTTTCTTGGTGTAAATGCTTGCGGTTTTCATATGCTTTTTTAACAGCTTTAATGTCTTTAGAATCTTGCATCGTTACTGTTGTTATAGCTTGAACGTCATATCAAAATTAAAAACAGAATTGTTAAGACCAAGGATTAATTCTTTTTGTTATTTTTCTAAACAGGTGCTAAAACTACTATCTGGAAGCAATTCTGTGAGGAACATTAATCCTGAGAACTCTCCTACAGAAGGACAACAACTACCCGAGCGTCCTACAAGCTATTTCTATAGTAGTTCGATGAAGTACCACAAAATTGATGAGGCGGCAGCAGAGAAGACACCGTTTGGGACTGGCAAGCAAGTAATCCTAAAACCAGGAATTCGCTTTTGTTTTCTCCAGCTGCAAAAACCCTACTTCATCCCTAATAGTCAGGGAGTATTATTTCGCTATTTCTGAGGCTTCATCGGAAAAGTAATGTTTACTTTCTATGTATTTTACTGCATAGAGCAGGTTGTGGAGGACATGTACGTAGGCATGAAATCTATTCAAACATGATTTCTTAACGAACCCTGGTACTTGGGGAATATCTTTGGTTGTTTCTTAGATGTTGGGTTATAAATGACCTTTGGCATTGTTGTAGATTTTGCATCATATGCCACGTTGTGATAGATAATACGTGATAAATGAATTACTCATAGACTTCTCCATTCAAAAAATAAACTGATAGATAGACCTGTATTCCTTCACCCCTTCCATTTTGAAGCCATCAAAATTTGTCGTTTCAAGGCAGACTTGGTCAATATGAGGAGAACCTAAGCAGGGACGACACTAGGGTCAGAACAGACGAATTGGTTTCGGACTGCAGAATTGCTTATCAATTTCTATATGGAGTTTGCAAGTTTGATAGAATTGGTTTTCCAGTCATCCAACTCCTATAGAAAATACACACATATGCATTGCATAGACGTGTGCTTCAAGTTATGAAGTTAAAGTAACACTTCAAGTTGAGAAATCCGTTTGCTTTTTTCAATATCCGTCCTAAGATTATAGATGCCATGCTTTTGGACTCTTAGTGATATTCTTATAGTATAATGTAAGTTCTATCTGAATTTATTAAACTATCGCTGACAACATGTCTGGAGAAAATATGTACGAGTAGTGGGACATGGAAAAGCTAGCAAATATTTTTGCTTTATACTGATTTATTTGTATGATTGTAGAGGTACATATAGAACGTTCTAATGAACAAAGGTACACATGACCCATGCATATTTAGATGACACATTATTGCACCTTTTTCTACTTGATAGTGTTATAAGCCAGTATCCAAGATGCCGCTTGCTTCCGGTTACAATTCTACAACACCAGGAGTAATTTATTTATTATGTCTACTACACATTATCATCAAACAAAAATGATGGTGTTGATATGGTGCAGGCTTTCCTGTTTTCATGGAGTCTCCTTTAAGCTAGAGTTAACCAGTCGATACCCTTCAAATATTGAATCACCGGTTTACTAAAGAGATATAATTTAGTCCCAACCTAATAATAGTGTACATAAATGGTTAGTTATTTTCAATAGTTATACTATAGAGTAGTTTTTGACAAATAAATATATTTTTTAATAATTTACATTTATGTGTTATGTGAAAGATCTAGCCCGTGCAACCGACATGAACATTGCTAGTATTTCCAACCATGTATTTTTTTCTAGTATTCCATAGTTTCGAGTTTTCCATCAAGATATTAGTCACTCATGGTTGATATTTACTTTCAATCATGTACACATATGCACTATGTAACTAGCCTTGCTTATTAGCTTCCAAAGCTTAACTTTCACTCCTACTTACAATATGTAGAGTATTTAACAAAACACTCATGGTTGATATTTACTTTCAATCATGTACACATATGCACTATGTAACTAGCCTTGCTTATTGGCTTCCAAAGCTTAACTTTCACTCCTACTTACAATATGTAGAGTATTTAACAAAAAATTACCACTTTCAACCAGGCCTAGGAAGAATCTATTGTACAAAAAATAGCAAAAACATACCCAAAATTTCTTAATCCACACCAAAAACTACTACCTAGTACTCCTACCGATTAGGTTCGTTTAAACCCATTTATGACTGGGTTGGCCCACATGTCCGTGCTGACGAGGCAGCTTAAACCAACACATTTTGTTTGACCGTTGACACGAGGGACCCACATCTGACCTTCTATCCTGTTATTCCCCCTCAAATCATTATTTTTCCTGAACATTACTTCAAACAGTACTGATGCGTGTTCGTCGGTGGCGCCGGTGATGAGCGAGTTGGCCGCCGCTCCGCCGGACGGGCCGGACGCCGCGCTGGCCTCCGCACGGGTTGGCAGGCTGGCCCGAGCGTGACTCACGAGCGAGCAAGCTGCGCGCTGGCCTTCGCTCGAGCCAGATGGCTGGCCTGAGCGCGGTGCGCGCGAGCAAGCCGCCGCGCTGCCGTGCCAATCTAGCTAGCAAACCTTGCAGACAAGCAGCTGGACGGAGCTATCTTGGCTAGCTAGCGGCCGCGAGCGCCGGACGGAGCTGGCATCCGGGCTGCCGCAACATGGGCTCCGCACGCGGCGGTTTTGACTCGCCTTACGGCGGCGGTAGCTGCGTCCCATGGTCGAGGATGACTAGGTGGACGGGCCGGAGGTAGGAGGTTGGTAAGAGCATGTACAATGGTTGATAAGGTAGTCTTATCTTAAGTCTGCCACGTATGCAAGTGGTAGTAGTTTCTTGGCATTTTAGTGGTTTCTTGCATTATTAGGGGTTTCTTGTAAGGAACAATGTACGTACTACTAGCGACAAAAGGCGATTCTAGGTTGCGTTGTACTCCAACGAGTACTACTAGTGGTCGCGGGAGTGTATACCTCGTTTTTTGGGTTTGATCCCGGCTGAACGCACAGCGGCCTTTTTTTTTAAAATAGTACTAGTACTACACTTCGCTGCGAGCCAATATTTTACACGGGTAGTTTGAGTTTTGAAGTCAAACGGACGTGCGGCCCTGGGTGCACTGGACAGCCTAGCCACGTGAACGGGTTTTCCTTCCCAGCATCCCATAGCTCGCGTGCTCGCCCTAGCCGCACCTCGCTTGCAGCTTCCTCATCAGCTAGTAGTAGCATATTTAAACTAGCGCCTCCCAATTAAGCCCGAGGAGCCGGAAAAGCCTGGCGGGGCATTGGGAACTGTGCAATATGGCTCTGTACTCTATGTAAAGTGTTGTACTACTAGTACTCTGTAGCTTGTGGCGTTGCACGCATGGACTTCACTCCATTATCGGCTCTACTATAAAAGAAATTCCTCTTGACGTGTTTTTTTAAACGGAGACAAAAGCTTTGCTTCATCTCATTCATAAAGAAGGAACTACTAACAAAGTTCGACGAGATCCATTACACCTCCACAAATGGAAGCGAAAATCCTAGTCTCGCTGTATCAAATAACTCAAATGTTCTGCCCCCGCAGACCGCAGTAACCGTCGCTGATAAATAGGATGCTAGTGTGTGCATGAGAGGAGCGGCTGAGTAGGCCAGCTACTCCTACGTGAAAGGAGCGGCTGAATATAGCACCGAGAGTACCCACTAGGCCACTACGCAGGTGTACTTCCCCTGCATTGATAGTACAGCGATGGTTCTAGAGAACAGTAGTACCCTCCACTTCCAACTGTAGCTCCTTGGCCCTGAGATTCAAGAGTTCAAAACTGGTGCACTATACTAGACTAGACTAGACTAGAAGTACAGTACATCGCACTAATACTCGTAGTTGAGAAAAGTAGTACTGGTACTGCTACAGTACGAGTACGTACTCCTCCGTCACATAATGTAAGAGCATGGTTAATAGTACAGCTAGCTGCTGGCTATAAGCCAGTGCCATGTCATCTACAGTCCATCTTATAGCCAACATGTACAATAGTAGATCAAAAAAGTATACTACTTTTTTATTATGTGGCCCACCTTTTATTCTCACATAGTGCCTAGGAGCACGTGCTAGAGCTAGCTCTTCACGAAGAGCCCGCTTACCTTCTCTCTCCTCTTCTCTTTCCTCCAACTAAGCAGAAATATACTAGTTTATTCCTTATAGCCAGCTGACTCAACTCTATTGTACTTGCTCTAAGACGTTTTTTGACACTAGTTGGCGTGTACAAAAAATGACAAAAACATACCCAAAATTTCTTAATCCACGCCAAAAACTACTACCTAGTGCCAAAAATTTCTTACTAGTGCTATTATTTACAGTATAATGCAATCCCATAACGTTCCATAATGCTAGTACTAGTAGTAAATAATAGCCTCACCCCTTCGCTAAGGAGCGATCTATAGTTGGAAGGGACGAGGCCCTGCGGTTACTACGCTCTTATCTCCTCCTCGCCAGTTCCAGTTCGTCGCTGCTCCCATGGATTCGCCAGGCAGTTCTCCTCCTCGTCGAGGCTGGGAGACCTTGGACGACGATCCTCTGGGAGAAATTGCACGCCGCTTCGACGTCCTCACCGCCGCAAGACTCGGTGCTTCCTGCACCAACTTTTTCAAGACGCTGCTTAAACAGGTTTGGGAAAAGGTCATGCTTGTTGGTCTTCCATGCGTCCTCGAGGAGAAGGTTCTTCTATGGGACAATCCTTCAAACAGTCCACCACTCCCTGGCCATGGTTGCACGTTGACTCCGATAGAGTTGCTGATGTTGAGAGGTAGTCGGATTTTGTCCGATGAGCAGGTCAGTAATGGAGTTTGATCATGTAGTACTTAGTTATTCCATTTCCATCCCGTAATTTCTCTGCTGCCCATCGTCTTATATATAGGTCTGGGTCGGTGCCAACGAAGATTGGCTTGCATACCTCCGGCCGGATACCACCATCATTTTGCATAACATCCACAACAGTGCGGCTGTTCCGGTAGACCCCTTCTCCACCATTGGGATCGGCCTTCCGGACTGGCTGGGCTTGAATACGTATGATGATGCCTACATGAGATTGAAGAAGATAGCAATTGCGGACCCGCCGACAAAGCGACGCGGCTACGACGATTACTATCTCATCGCGGTGTTCGACATAAGGATTGCCATCAATGCAAGACGCAGTAACGGCAGAGGCTGGCGCATGTTGGCGGCGGCAGATTTGTACCCCTACACGTTCGAAGATGCCGTGCGCCATCTAGGCCGCATCTTCGCGGTGACAAGCCAGGGGACTTGTTTCATCTGGTTGCCATCCTACGGTATGGGAGATTACAAACGGAATGCACAAACCATCATTTGCATCCCTAACGGTACTCCATTATTTTGCAGGGACCAGTCATCCCTCGATCAAAATAAGATCGCCGATCCTGGATGTGCATTTGGATCCGCGATTCGGTCTAACCTGGAACCTTGTAGCTGACTTTGGCATATTGGGATCAACTATCTTAGCAGTCGTTACCCATGGTACCACTGATGTGCAACATGGTCACACAATCTACAACGATCGGACCGTCACCATCTACCCAGGTATTCCATTTTTTAACCCTCTCGCCTTCTCTTTCATTGTTGTACTAGTAGTATATTTAGTACTACTAGTAGGAGTACTTTTTACCTTGGAGGACGTGTATGGCTAGCTGGGCCCTTGAAGACTTGAACCCACTAGCTGCCACCATTTTTGTTTTTCCATGTCTTACTATCTCATCCATGTAGCCAAGAGTGGCTATATATAATAAGCCGGTTATTTTACTTCCTCTATACCGGAGTAGTACTATTTGCTGCACAGTATTACTGACCGCCATATTTGAGCACAACATTATTATGCATGGACCTTGACTATGTACGTCACCATGTGTCCAGATCTGGGATGCCGCGTGTACCAGATGAACGGCGCCGAGTTCGACCCCCGTGATGCTACGTGGGTGCCGAGGAACACTCTTGGAGAGTACTCGCTTTTCATCGGGGACAGCTACCCCATTGTGAAGCAGATGCCACCTTCCGTGCATGACACGGAAGGCCTGCCGTTCATGAAGCATGGTTGTGTCTTCATTGTGCACCGCCGGATGAACGACATGCTGGGACACGCTATCCCTAATTTATGCCGCTTCAGCTTGGATGAGTCTCCATCGTGTGGAACTGGACTAGAAAGCTGCGACAATGATTCCCGTTGCCCACCGCTATGGATCGTGCCATCCATGAAGAACACCTGGGACTGGAACCTGGAGGAGGACATGCATGTAGCCCATCTATAACATGTAAGTGGAGTACGGTAATTGTGAACGGTAGCGCTGTGAATATATGTAGACTACTCATGTACAAATTTATCACATGAATTGGAGATGAACTTGTGTGGCATACTGGCATTTGTCCTTTAGAATTTATTACTAGTAAATGTGTTATGTGTACGTGCAACTTGTGTGGTTGTTGCACGGGCTCCAACACGCTCTTTGAGAAAAAAAGGTGGCACAGCTTTGGATATTCGTGACGTGGCGGCATCATACAGTAGCATCGTTCGCTATAGTTGTAGTACACTCCTACTAGGACGACAACTCCTATAAAACCTTGCGCTTGGCTCTTTGCCTCTTGGGGAGGTTCAACAGTTCGTACTCGTGTGAACCTTGCACTTGCCTCTTCGCCTCTTCGGAAGGTCCAACAATGATGATACTACAGTACAATATGCGTCTGGCAATCTGATACCGATTGAACTGCTGCACGTCCACCGCGAGGGCGAGGGCGAGGGCGAGGGAGAGGAAGAGGGAGAGGGCGCTGTAGTCAAAACCCTCTCGTCGTCCTGCAAACCACCGCGCGCGTGGGCGAGGGAGAGGCGTAGTAAGCAAGCTTCTCCTCGTTCGGCGAGTTGACGGGACACGTCGAAGCAGTATTAGTACTAGTAGTAGTCCATACTGCGTCCTTTCCAATTAATACAGCTTAAGTTGAAACGAGAAAAATACACTGGCGGTCAACGTATGTAACAATACGCTCTTTACGGTCACTATATATAGTTTTGCATCGATTATACGATCACTAGCTCATCGTAGAGCATCGTATTGCACCCTACTGACCGGCCACATAGTCGACGTGGCACTTTGTTGACTGGTTAAATTGTCACCTGGTTTCTGGGTTCCACCTGTCAGTTGGCGGAGCAAAGAAATCAGTTAAACAAAACTTTACGCAGGCGCCACACGAGTCCAACCCTTGCACCCGAACCGCCCTGGTTGTGTATGTGAGTGCATGCACGTGTCCTCCCTCGGCCTTCCAACAAAGAGTGTACATCGGCTATAAAACAAAGAGTGTAGTAGTACATGATGTACATCTACACTTCCAATGCATTTAGCCTTTAATCTAAGTCGATATTGATTAACTAATGCACCAACTTGTGCTGTAGGTATAGGCTACATGTCCATCCTTAATTACAGCATGCAACGGCCTTCATTTAATCTTCTTATCTCAATGGTCGTATGCACATATTGTTGGGTAACGTAGTAATTTCAAAAAAAATTCCTACGAACACGCAAGACCATGGTGATGGCATAGCAGCGAGAGGGAGAGTATCCGTCCCACGCCCTCGTGAGACCGAAAGCGAAGCGTTATATCAACGCTGTTGATGTAGTAAATGCGTCTTCACGATCCGACCGATCCAAGCACCGTTACTCCGGCACCTCCGAGTTCTTAGCACACGTTCAGCTCGATGGCGATCCCGGACTCGATCCAGCAAAGTGTCGGGATGAGTTCCGTCAAGACGACGGCGTGGTGGCGATGATGATGCTCTACCGCGCGGGGCTTCGCCTAAACTCTGCGACGATATGACCAAGGTGGAATATGGTGGAAGGGGCACCGCGACGGCTAAGAGATCCAAGGGATCAATTGTTGTGTCCTTTGTGCTAGCCCTGCCCTCTATTTATATGTTGAGCCCGGGGTGAAACTTGGAGCAAAAACCTCCTCAAAGTCGGTTTTGCCCGAAAGGCAAGAGTCCCACTCGGACTCCAGGACCAAACGCCACAATCCTTGGCGTCGGCCCCGAGACGCCATGGGCCTCGGCGTCGCCCAGGGCGACGCCAGGTCTCCGGCGTTTGGCCCCCAACCTCCATAAAACTCCTTTTGCACCGACCTAAAGCCTCATGGGCTTGACCCCTTAGCCTAAACATATCATCCAATATATGAATCTTTACGTCTCGACCATTTGAGACTCCTCGTCATGTCCCGATCTCATCCGGGACTCCGAACTCCTTGGTACATCAAAACATGCAAACTCATAATATAACATCGCCGAAACCTTAAGCGTGCGGACCCTACGGTTCGAGAACTATGTAGACATGACCTAGAACCATTCTCGGTCAATAACCAATAGCGGAACCTGGATGCCCATATTGGTTCCTACATATTCTACGAAGATCTTTATCGGTCAAACCGCATAACAACATCGTTGTTCCTTTGTCATCGGTATGTTACTTACCGAGATTCGATCGTCGGTATCCAATACCTAGTTTAATCTCGTTACGGAAAGTCTCTTTACTCGTTCCGTAATACACCATCTCACAACTAACTCATTAGTTGCAATGCTTGCAAGGCTTATGTGATGTGTATTACCGAGAAGGCCTAGAGATACCTCTCCGACAATCGGAGTGACAAATCCTAATCTTGATTCATGCCAACTCAACATATACTTTCGGAGACACTTGTAGAGTACCTTTATAATCACCCGATTACGTTGTGGCGTTTGGTAGCACACAAAGTGTTCCTCAGTAAGCGGAGTTGCATAATCTCATAGTTGCAGGAACTTTGTATAAGTCATGAAGATAGCATAAGCAACATACTAAATGATCAAGTGCTAAGCTAATGAAATGGGTCATGTCAATCAGATCATTCAACTAATGATGTGACCTTGTTAATCAAATGACAACTCCTTTGTCTATGGTTAGGAAACTTAACCATCTTTGATTAACAAGCTAGTCTAGTAGAGGCATACTAGTGACACTCTGTTTGTCTATGTATTCACACATGTATTATGTTTCCGGTTAATACAATTCTAGCATGAATAATAAACATTTATCATGAAATAAGGAAATAAATAATAACTTTATTATTGCCTCTAGGGCATATTTCCTTCACATATAAGTCTGCTACTTTTGGGCGTTAATTATACCCTGGTCAATGTGTAAATCTCTAAATGTACAGTCTTTCACGGACGTAGGGAGTAGGTTGAGCACTTGAGCGTGAGCGTGTGTTTTGCGTCGTGTGCTGTGTGCCGCATGGGGTGCATGAGTGTTGCGTGCGTCCATGTGGAGTACGTGTGAGTGTTGCATGTTGCATGCATGCATGCATGCATGCATGCATGGAGCTTACTCCCTCCCATTGACATGTTCATATTTCAAACTTCCTCTGTTCCCTCCGTATGGTGATACTCCCTCTGTTCCCAAATACTCCAGTACGGAGTAAAAGCCTCCCTCTCTTCCCAAGTACGGAGTATTTGTCTTTCTACAGATTTCAACAAGTGACTAGGTACGGAGCAAAATGAGTGAAGTGAGCGTAGAGGCATAGGGATACTGTAGAAAGGTAATCCTCGCGATCCATCATTCCCCATCTCGGTCAGAGAGAACTATTCAACTAGTCTTCGCAGTGAAGTGACAATACACGCTGCAGCAGATGGGACACGTAATTAATAAGCTGAACCAGCGTGTTGGTGTTACTAAATTAGCCTTACCCAGTACTGCCATCATGTTTGCGAGTAGAGCACGCTTCCGCAAATACGCCTACACACCTGTGTCCTCCATTAACTGACATATGGGCCCTCTTGTGGTAGACCCACATGTCATCGGTGTAAATATTTACACTCCGGAGGACGGTGCCTATATCCTGGTAGTAGTACTAGTAGAATTGAGATTTAATGCACTTTCTTCCCCGTCTTCCACTCTTCTTCCTCCTCTCTTCTTCTTCCTCCTCGCTTCCCCATCGTCGGCCGCACACCATTTACCCCCGCTCACTGCTCGCCCGCCCGCGCCATCTTCCTTGGTAGCTCGCGTACCATATCCCCGCTCCACTGCTTTCGCCACACGAGGAGAAGCTTCTTCCTTCGCCGCCGAATCCACTTCCGGCTGGCTCGCAGCACTGAAAACCCCAATGGCAGAACCGGCCCGACACACAGAGCCGCAATTGGAATTCCTCCCGATGTTCTCTTGGAGCAGATCTGTAGTCGTATGGACCTACTCAGCACCGTCCGTCGGCCGCATGCTCGGTGTCTTTGTACCGTCTACTAAATGCGCAACCGCGGCTCTTTTAAAGACACCCTGCTTGCTGATGCCCGATCCTCGCAGGTGGCCCAGACACCGACTTGACGATCCTACGGAGGTTGCCGTGGTGCCCCTCGACATGCTACCACTACCCGTCCACCTGTCCTTCATGCGCGGCCACTACTAGGCGGGCATGAAGGCCAACTGGATCGTTCTCATCCACCACACCGGTAGTCCATGGCGTCTCGTGGATATCTACACCCAGCGAGAGATTGCCCTTCCATCGTTGGATACCGCCGACATCGAGCCTCGCGGCCTGCCGGACACTCCTGCCTACTACGCACGAGACGCGTCAAGCTTTTGGCTCGACCTCTGTTTGCAGAAAGTTGTAATCTGCGAAGTGCCCACACCATCAGAAGACTACATGGATTACAAGCTCATTGCCTTGTTCAACATGAGATTAGTCTATCTGGAATCCGGTCGCCATACATGGTTATGGCTCATCATCAATCCTATTGAGGCAACATTTCTGTCTGATGCTATAGTGCACGATGGCATCGTTTACGCGGTCGACGCATAGATTGGCTGCATATACTGGTGGAATCTATCGTCATGTAATTGTTCTATCTCATCTCATCTTTACCTTATGAATACGACTGCCTGTTCATTTGTTACAAATTTAGCATGTCTATAACCACATCATTGCTATATGTTCCTCTCATTTCCTAGATTTTTATGACCACACATGTTATTGTTAGAGTTGATATGAGAACAATTGGCATCTAATGATTGTTAGAATACATATTATGAGCATAACATCATGATTGCTATATGTTACTCTCGTTTACTAGATTTTTATAACAACGCATGTTATTGCTTAGAGTTGATATGAGAATAGTAGTAGTAAGTGCTATGGTAGAATATGAGTAGGCGCTGTCATAGCTGTTTTCCTCTCATTGTTACATGATGTTTGAACCATGACATGTTGCCAGAATATGAAAGCCATTGGCTTATTTTTTTAACTTGGGGTATGATTATGACCACGGCATTGCAATTCTCTGTCTATGATATGTGTCACTGTTATAATAATCTTAATTCCACACATACTCTGAACATGATTGCTTGTTTTTGTCCTTTTGGTCTCCAATTTGAATTGTTGCAGCAGACGCAAATGCACTGGCCTTCATGATTCCAGGACCTGGAATCATACCAGCCGATGGGTGATGGTTTATCGCTCGTTCAGCTGACGGCGGTCATTTGATGCTCATTCGCACATACCAAATTGACCAAACCATTACATCAAACCACATGCAGTACAATGCGTGGGGCGTTCGTGACATTGATGGCTATGGCTGCTTCGTGTTCGAGAAAGATCCCAGCTCCGTTGGGCCAGGCGTATTCAACCGGAGGCGGGTTTATAGCCTTGGCAACCACTCCTTGTTCCTCGGGCTCAGTTATCCGATCATCCAACCAATCATCGATCATATCACCGGCGATGATTACTGTGCTATGCAACTTCCATTCGCGAGGGGGGCTGTGTTTACACATCATACCATGGGTTTCATGAATCACCATATCCAGAGATTCGTCGACACAGCTTGTTGCCAGGTAATCTTCAGTGTGTGAAAGGCATCAAGCTTCCATGTGATGGATGGCTTTTGCAAACCCGACATGCGGCGATGTGGTTCATGCCAACAGCAAATATGCACAACTTGATACGTGCTGATATCTAGACTGAGCCATGTATTATGCTGCTGTAGCACGACCCTCTTTTGTTGGATATTATGTACTGTTGTTAGTTTGAAGCACTCCTCTGGTTTGAAGGATAGATACCTTCCTGGGATCAAGTGCATCCTAACTCACCTGCGTAGGATGTACTGATAATGATGATGGAGATGCTGTGCAGAAGCCATATATATAAATAATATATCAGTTAGGCTTCAAGTGCGTACTTGTTAGTTAAACCTATGTATAAATTGTGACACTAAATACGACTAGTATGTAGTACAGTAGCAGTACTAATATACATCGGTCAAATTATTCATCATGTCCACACATTTAATTGACGTGACAACACGCTGCGTGTGAGGTGACACAAGAATCCCGGCAGCGTGTTCGGGTATTCCGGACTTCAGATTTGGAGTACCACTTATCTGTCGAAATCTTTATTTTTTGAAACGGAGGCAAAAGATTTTCCTCATCCATTAAATAAGAGGAGAATAGAGTTTAGAGTTTTTACAAGCGCCCTTGCAAAACGGCATGGCAATTACTCTCGTACAACTGTCGAAGAAGCGCGAGTTTTTACTCTGTCGAAATCTTTCATCATTCACTTAAAACAGTCGATTGGTCATACATTGAGTACCATATAACTGGAATTACTGATGCAAGTCGAAGAAGGATTGGCCGGTGCTGCCGGCTGGCGTCAAGTTCGATCCCATGGATCAGGAGCTGATCGAGCACCTTGAGGCCAAAGTGAGTGTTGACAGCGCGATGCTTCAGTCTCTCATCGATTTGTTCATACCAACCATCGACAGCGAGCACGGCATATGCTACACCCAACCTGAGAAACTTCCAGGTAAGACATCGATCGGCCGTCTACTTGCATAAACATATTCCTTTGTTTATAGCTCTATTTTTCTTTTTAGACGTAGACCTGGTGAAACAATTACAATTTGACAGTTAATAAAAAGTGAAACAAGTGACTGCAACATGCCAAAGATGTTATGAAAATGCCAACTAGGTACACTAAAACCTGTATTCCACAATACTGCAGGTATCACACTGAGTGGCCTAAGGAAGCACTTCTTCCAGCGCAATTCCAGGGCGTTCAAAAGGTGCACGTGGACGCGTCGCAAGATACAGTCGGAGTGCGGCACGCATGCGATGTGGCACAAGACCGGCAATACCTTGCCTGTGATGGTCAACGGCCGGCAGACGGGCAGCAAAAAAGGTTCTGGTGCTGCACACCAACAAGAACTTCGACCAGCAGAGGACCAACTGGGTGATGCACCAGTACTACATCGGGGACCTGGAGCAAGAGAAGGAGCGGGAGCTGGTCCTCTGCAAGATTTCTACCAGACGAACACTAGGGCCAGGAGTAGTTTGGTATTGGTAGTTGTACTACCTTGTCGTCCGCAAGTTGGTATTGTTGTTAACGATCTTTTGGTATGAACTTGCATTTGCTTCCAACCATCATGCCCAGGGTCGACGTGGATATAAAGCTGAATCATTTGTTTTGAAACGAATTCTCAGGCACCTGATTTTTATTTGATGGGTAGCATAAGCACCCGCCGTTCGAATTCCCAGTTCTGCAGTTTTTTCGAAACAAGTGCATGCACTTATTATCACGATAAAAAAACAATATCCGTGCTGCGTCCCAGTTATCAGTCTGTGCTTGCAGAATTCTCTCGTTTATTGAGCATGTATATTGTTTTTTCAGGTCGAGAAAGTTTCAACTGGGCTGTAGACTGACCAGGGTTGGTTTTGTTTTTAACAGGCCCAACCCATGACGAAAACGGGACACAAAGATCCAGCAGGTATCTGCTGGCCTCTGGCCCGCCAGCGTTAGTTATATTTTGTCTTACAACATCCGCAGGCAGTTTTGTTACTGAATCAAACACACAACCCAGTTCTATTTTCCTCTTGAAACGCATGTCCTACATCTGTTTTCTAATCTCTACCTATAGTTTTACTAGTTCATATACACGTATCATTATATTGAAAACACATAAAATTCCCTTTTCATATTTACATCCTTATTTTTGTTGTTTTTTCCCACCCAGCGCTGATTTTTTTACCACTGGTTTTCCCTTAAACCAACTCAATTGTCCCACGTCTTATTTGCTTACAAAAACAAAACGATTTTTTTGGCAAATCAATAAGTTCTTAAAAAACGTTTATCATTTCGGAATTACACCAGTTTGGACTCCATCTAAATATGCAAAATAAGGTTGAACTTTTGGACCGTGGTCCTGGGTAGAAAATGGGCTATAATAAATTACTTAAGAATTAGCAAATGGGCTGCAAATTATAAAAAATAGCAAATGGGCTGCAAATTGTAAAAAATAGCAAATGGGCTTTATGTTGTCTGCCACAGATTTGGAGGCCGACTTGTGGGCCTACTAAGTTCATGCGTACACAAGGTTTCTTAAAAAAGAAACTTAGTCAACAATCGACTCTACCAGCGTCAGACCGTTAGATGTCAATCTAACGGATATTGTGCTTCTTTAGTCTCTGATCTTCCTGCCCTAGCCGCCCAAACCAGCGCCGTCGGAACCGCCTGCTCCCGCCTCTGTGGCCGGCAGTGCTGCCGGGCAAGACTCACGGCCCCATCATACTCGCATCCCTGGCCTGTCTATCCCTCTACTCACCCACACCTCCTGTTATTTTCTGGCGACGGCAGCCGAACCAGTCAACCCTCGTACTCTCCACCGCGTGGGCAGCCACTGCTGTGACTTCGCCGGCTCCCTGTCGTTCCCTTCATAGGCCTCGCCGTCGTCCACCGCCTTGTTGCTCTCAGCGCGGCGTGGTCAACGATGTCCATCCAATGGCCGTAGTGCTTCTTCAACCTCTGGTCTTCTTGCTCCAGCCGCCCAAACCAGGCCGGTCGTGCCGCGTGCTCCTGCCTCCCGTGGCCGGCTGTGATGCCGCGGAGGCCTCACCGCCCCGTACTACTCCCACCGCTGGCCAGGCCATCCCTCTACTCACCCACACCCCCTATTATTCTCCGGCGACGGCAGCCGAACCAGTGAACCCTCGTACTCCTCTCTATGCGGGCTACCACTGCTGCGTCTTCCCCGGCTCCCCGTCGTCCCCTTCCTAGGCCTCGCCGTCGTCCACCGCCGTGGTGCTCTCGGCGCGGCGTGGTCAATGTGGTCAACGACCGACTTCCATCGGAAGAGTACTGTACGTGGAGAGGCTGACAGCTGGGTCCATGGCAGCCGCAAGGAAGTGCCTCCTTATTACGCGGAAAATAATTATTCCTCCACCTGACAACAGGGACCCACCGGACGGGTCACCAGTATTTCGTGAAAAAAACATTTCCCCCTGACTACTGGGACCCACAAGACGGGCCACCGTATTTTGCAAAAAAAAATGCCCCCCCCCCCCATTGTCGGCTCGGACCCACCGGAAGTGCCTCCTTATTACGCACAAAAATGAATACCCCCGCTAGCTGGGACCAACCTTGGTGGGAGGCTGACTTGTGGGCCTACTAAGTTGATCGGGACGGAGGCCTTTGTCAACTTTAGTCAATATATGAACGATTCTAGCTCCAGTGACCGTACGATGGCCATCCAACGGCCGTAGTGCTTCTTCAACCTCTGGTGTTCTTTCTCCAGCCGCCCAAAGCAGCGCCGGTCGTGCCGCATGCTCCTGCCTCTAGTGGCCGGCTGTGCTGCCGCGGAGGCCTCACCGCCCCCTACTATTCCCAGCGCTGGCCAGGCCCTGCGGCGACGGCAGCCTCACACCGCAGCCGAACCAGTGAACCCTCATACTCCTCTTCGCGCGGGCTTCCACTGCCGCGTCTTCCCCGGCTCCCCGTCGTCCCCTTCCTAGGCCTCGCCGTCGTCCACCGCCGTGGTGCTCTCGGCGCGGCGTGGTCAATGTGGTCAACAACCGACTTCCATCGGAAGAGTACTGTACATGGAGAGGCTGACAACTGGGTCCACGGCAGCCGCAAGGAAGTGCCTCCTTATTACGCGGAAAATAATTATTCCTCCACCTGACAGCAGGGACCCACCGGACGGGTCACCAGTATTTCATGAAAAAATGTTTCCCCCTAACTACTGGGACCCACAAGACGGGCCACCGTATTTTGCAAAAAAACGTCCCCCCCCCCCCCCGCTGTCAGCTCGGACCCACTGGAAGTGCCTCCTTATTACGCACAAAAAAATGAATACCCCCACCTAGCTGGGACCAACCTTGGTGGGAGGCTGACTTGTGGGCCTACTAAGTTGGTGGGGACGGAGGCCTTTGTCAACTTTAGTCAATATATGAACGATTCTAGCTCCAGTGACCGTACGATGTCCATCCAACGGTCGTAGTGCTTCTTCAACCTCTGGTCTTCTTGCTCCAGCCGCCCAAAGCAGCGCTGGTCGTGCCGCCTGCTCCTGCCGCCCGTGGCCGGCTGTGATGCCACGGAGGCCTCACCGCCCCCTACTACTCCCACCGCTGGCCAGGCCATCCCTCTACGCACCCACACCCCCTGTTATTCTGCGGCGACGGCAGCCTCACACCACAGTCGAACGAGTGAACCCTCATACTCCTCTACGCGTGGGCATCCACTGCCGCGTCTTCCCCGGCTCCGCGTCGTCCCCTTCCTAGGCCTCGCCGTCGTCCACCGCCCTGGTGCTCTCGGCGCGGCGTGGTCAACGTGGTCAAGGAATGGCTTCCATCGGACGTGGACTGTACGTGGAGAGGCTGACAGCTGGGTCCACGACTGCAGCAAGGAAGTGCCTCCTTATTACGCGCAAAATAATTATTCCTCCACCTGACAGTGGGGACCCACCGGACAGGCCACCGTATTTAGCGAAAAAAAGTTTCCCCCTGTCTGCTGGGACCCACCAATTACATCTTCGCACGCAAGGAAGTGCGTCCGAAAAAAAACGATTCGCCCCCCTGACTACTAGGACCCACCAGCTACATCGTCGCACGCAAGAAAGTGCCTGGCAGTCGGGACCCACCTGGTCGAAGCGTACGTAGCGTTGTCATTCTGGTCGCGAACGTGTACGTACATATATACTGGTGGATGTAGAGGCGCGCACATGTCGTAGTAGAGGCGCGCACGTAGCATGTACACATATGTACAGCGGCGAGGGTGCAAGAAAGAAAATACGGCCACGTACGTACATACGGGCAGGGTCTCTAACGACTATCGCGCATACGTACATGGCTGGGTCGGAACGGAGAAACAGCATCGTTGTCGTGTTCATGGGGAGCCAACCGGTTGGGTCGGAACGGAATGCGTGGTCGTGTTCATCGGGAGGGCTTGGACGGAACAGGCGATGGAAACGAGGCCTGGCGTACCGCACAACGGAGGAAACGCCTTGTGTTCGACCGGCCATGTTCGAAACGGGGTCCTGTTGATCGGGAGGGGCCTAGCGTACCGCAAAACGGAGGAAACGGACCTCCTACGGTCGAAACGGGGGTCCTGTTGATCGGGAGGGGTGTGGCGTACCGCAAAACAGAGGAAACAGACCTCCTACAGTCAAAACGGGGGTCCTGTTGATCGGGAGGGGTGTGGCGTACCGCAAAATGGACGAAACGGACTTGTGTTGGAGCACTACGGTCGAAATGGGGGGGAGGGGTGTGGCATACTGCAAAACGGGACTCCACGGGATACTGTTCATCTCCACCGTCGACCTCCTCCAGCCTCCACGGGCTCCTGTTCATCCAGCCTCCACCGCGCGCTACTCCACTGGCTACTGTTCAACCACCCCTCCACACGGGCACCCCTCCACCATCTACTGTTCATCCAGCCCTCCACACCACGGGGTCCTGTTCAACCACCCCTCCACACGGCCACCCCTCCACCGTCTACTATTCATCCAGCCCTCCACACCACGGGTTCCTGTTCATCCAACCCCCCCCCCCCCCCCGCGCGCACATTCACTGTTCATCCCAGAGGCAGCATCGATCGGCTTGATTAGCAGCGAGAGCGGCGAATCGCTCCATCGGGTTCGATTAACAGCCATCGATCGATCGCTCGGGTTCAAGAACGCGTAGCCTCACGAGTCTAATCGCCGGGTTCGATTAGAGCCCAACGCCTCGCCGACTTGATTAGAGCTAACGCCGCACACACGCCAGCAGCGACGTATGAGAGAAATGCGCATCGCTCCGCCCCGACCTCCCATCGTAACGGCAACTCCCGAAATTTTCCTCCCCTCGCTTCTACCATGGTTTTTTCCTCATGGACAGCCCAAAGAATGTCATGCAGCTGCGTCTCCGCCCGCCCGGACGAAGAGCCCATTTTCTGTCATGATTTTTTGTCATAGAAGTAGGAGCCCACCACATCTATGATGATACCGGGTTTTGTCACAATTATCGTCGTAGAAGTGTCATATGTATGACAGAAAAAATTTCCGTTCGGCCCAAAATGTCATGGATGTGTCTTTTTTTGTAGCGTGGGCCAGGAGCGAGGCCCATTAGTCCCGGTTTGTCCCGCCAACCGGGACCAAAGGTGCCGGACGAACCGGGACCATTTCCCCCACGAGGCCCGGCAGGCCCCTGGCCTCACGAACAGGGACCAATTCCCCCATGGGTCACGGTTCTGGACTAAACCGGGACTAATGGGCTGACCCGGCCTGAAGCAAAGCCCCCCTTTCTACTAGTGTGCATTTGTCCAGATATATACTTTCGATGTCATTTAAACAGTGTGTGCATGCGTGGTATCCCTTGTTTGTCTATCCTGAAAGGTTACTGAGAGCTGGCCAATCATTGATGGTTACAAACAGCAACACATGTAGGTCAAATTCCTACTGTTTGTGCTCATCCCACACACATACACCGTTTCCATTCCACAGCTGTAAAAGTTCTTCAACTAATGGCTTTAGGTACACATCAATGTCGTTGCCGGGTTGCTTAGGGCCTTGGATGAGAACTGGCATCATAATGAACTTCCGCTTCATGCACAGCCAAGGAGGAATGTTATAGATACACAGAGTCACGGATCAGGTGCTATGATTGCTGCTCTGCTCCCCAAAAGGATTAATGCCATCCATTCTTAAACCAAACCATACATTTCTTGCGTCACCTGCAAAGCCCCCCCCCCCCCACTTTCTCTGGATTTTTCTCCACTAAGACCCATCGGCGGGTGCTCTCAACTTCCCGTCTTTCTTACGGTCCTCTCTGTGCCATCGCATCAACTTGGCATGCTCTTTGTTTCTGAAAAGGCGTTTCAACTGTGGTATTATAGGAGCATACCACATCACCTTGGCAGGAACCCTCTTCTCGGGGCGCTCGTCGTCAAGATCACCAGGGCCATCTCGTCTGATCTTATACCGCAATGCACCGCATACCGGGCATGCGTCCAAATCCTCATACGCACCACGGTAGAGGATGCATTCATTAGGGCATGCATGTATCTTCTGCACCTCCAATCCTAGAGGGCATACAACCTTCTTTGCTCCATACGTACTGTCAGGTAATTCGTTATCCTTTGGAAGCTTCTTCTTCAATATTTTCAGTAGCTTCTCAAATCGTTTGTCAGGTACACCCATTCTCTGTCTTCCACTGCAGCAATTCCAGTGTGGTACCGAGCTTCGTGTTGCCATCTTCGCAATTGGGGTACAACCCTTTGTGATTCTCTAACATGCGATCGAACTTCAACTTCCCCCTTTCACTTTCGCATTCTCTTTGCATCAACAACGACCCGGCGAAGATCATAACCGGGCACATCGTTTGGTTCCTCTTGATCTATAGCTTCCACCGTTGCAGCATCACCGTATTCAGGGGGCACATAGTTGTCATCATCCTCTTCTTCTTCGTTCTCTTCCATCATAACCCCTCTTTCTCCATGCTTGGTCCAAACATTATAGTGTGGCATGAAACACCTATAAAGCAGGTGGGTGTGAAGGATTTTCTGGTAAGAGTAAGACTTCGTATTCCACATATAGGGCATGGACAACACATAAAACCATTTTGCTTGTTTGCCTCAGCCACTTCGAGAAAATTATGCACGCCCTTAATGTACTCGGAGGTGCGTCTGTCACCGTACATCCATTGCCGGTTCATCTGCGTGCATTATATAATTAAGTGTGTCAAAAACCATTACAGAACATCATGAATACAGAAGTTACCAAATTAATAGAAGTTTATCAACACATTAAAACCAAAGTACATACATAGTTCTCATTGAACAACAAATAGCTCTCCAAAGCATCTAATTAAACCATACATTGAAACTATCTAAAACATTTCAATGCAACAACAAATGCGATCATAATCGCAACTAAGGTAACAATTGATCCAACAGCATAATGATACCGAGCCTCAGTATGAATGGCATATTTTCTAATCTTTCTAATCTTCAAGCGCATTACATCCATCTTGATCTTGTGATCACCGACGACATCCACAACATGCAACTCCAATATCATCTTCTCCTCCTCAATTCTTTTCAATTTTTCCTTCAAGTAATTGTTTTCTTCTTCAACTAAATTTAACCTGTCGACAATAGGGTCGGTTGGAATTTCCGGTTCACATACCTCCTAGATAAAAAAAATCTATGTCACGTTGGTCGGCATAATTGTCATAAACACTTAATGAAACTAATAGTTATAAAAGATAATATATATACCACATCCAAATCATAGACAGGATGAGGGCCGACGGAGGCGGATACCAAAACCATCGCACTATATAATAACAAACAATAATAATAATAAGAAAATTACACAAGTATCTATCTAAATCATACAAGTAAGAACTTTTTTCTTTTAGAAAGAAGATGAGATCAAGAGGCTCACCACGGTGGCGCCGGCGACGAGATTGGCGCCGGCGGTCGACGGTGGTGAGGACGGGGACGGAACAGGACGGACCACCAAACCTAGACAAATCTTGAGGAAAATAGAGCTTGGACAAGGAGCTTCGAGAGGAGAAAGCTTAAGTGTGGCTCGGTCATTTCATCGAACACCTCATGTGCATAGTAGGTAAGCTAGAGCACCACAAAGCTCTCCCACGGCCGGCCAAAAAAACAGAGCACTCCACTGCTCTGCTCGTCGGCAAGGGGGTATATATAGCACTATGTAGGACCTTGACGTATGTCTAGAGGGGGGGTGATTAGACTAATTGACCAATTAAAAACTTAACCTTTTCCCAATTTTAGGCTTTGGCAGATTTTAGATATCTTTGCACAAGTCAAGCAATCTTCACACAATTCAAGCAAGCATGCAAAGAGTATATAGGCAGCGGAAGTTAAAGCATGCAACTTGCAAGAATGTAAAGGGAAGGGTTTGGAGGATTCAAACGCAATTGGAGACACGGATGTTTTTGTCGTGGTTCCGATAGGTGGTGCTATCGTACATCAACGTTGATGGAGACTTCAACCCACGAAGGTAATGGTTGCGCGAGTCCACGGAGGGCTCCACCCACGAAGGGTCCACGAAGAAGCAACCTTGTCTATCCCACCATGGCCGTCGCCCACGAAGGACTTGCCTCACTAGCGGTAGATCTTCACGAAGTAGGCAATCTCCTTGCCCTTACGAACTCCTTGGTTCAACTCCACAATCTTGTCGGAGGCTCCCAAGTGACACCTAGCCAATCTAGGAGACGCCACTCTCCAAGAAGTAACAAATGGTGTGTTGATGATGAACTCCTTGCTCTTGTGCTTCAAATGATAGTCTCCCCAACACTCAACTCTCTCTCACAGGATTTGGATTTGGTGGAAAGAAGATTTGAGTGGAAAGCAACTTGGGAAGGCTAGAGATCAAGATTCATATGGTAGGAATGGAATATCTTGGCCTCAACACATGAGTAGGTGGTTCTCTCTCAGAACTGGTAAGTTGGAAGTGTAGCTTTGTTCTGATGGATCTCTCCACGAATGAAGAGGAGGTGGAGGGGTATATATAGCCTCCACACAAAATCTAACCGTTACACACAATTTACCAAACTCGATGGGACTGAATCAACAAACTCGGTCAGACCGATTCAGTAAACCTAGTGACCGTTAGGGTTTTCGGTGGGACTAACATGCAACTCGGTAGGACCGATATGGTTAGGGTTAGGGCATAACGTAATCTCGGTGAGACCGATTACACAAACTCGATGAGACCGATTTTGGTAATTAGCTAACCAGAGAGTTGGTCAGGTAAACTCGGTGGGAACGATTCGCTCTTTCGGTGAGACCGAAATGTTACGAAAGGGAAACAGAGCGTTTACATTGCAATCTCGGTGGGACCGATCGCTCACTTCGGTTAGACCGAAACGTTACGAAGGGAAATAGAGAGATTACAATCCCATCTCGGTGAGACCGAGATCCCTATCGGTGAAACCGATTTGCCTAGGGTTTGAGGCAGTGGCTATGACATTTGAACTCGGTGGCGCCGGATAGAAAGAATCGATAGGACCGATTTTGACTTTAGGTTTAGGTCATATGTGGATGTGAGAAAGTAGTTGAGGGTTTTGGAGCATATCACTAAGCACATGAAGCAAGAGGCTCATTAAGCAACACCTCATCCCTCCTTGATAGTATTGGCTTTTCCTATAGACTCAATGTGATCTTGGATCACTA